>VWZY01010272.1:857720-957256 GCA_013399075.1 Chloroceryle aenea
ACTTGGTTTCTGGTTTTTAGTTTTACACCCCACCCCCAAGCAAGAATATAGTGCTCAAAGTGCTATAGCTGTCCAAAATCTGCTAAAATTGGCTTTCGTCCTTTTGGACAAGGGCTTTTAATACTACCTTGGTATAATCTTAAGTCTGCTGAGTAAGGGAGCCTATTTTGTACATCTGACAGGAATGGTTTCATAGAACATTTGAAATTCAGGTTTTCCTTTCTATTATTTGATTGCTACAAAACTAGGGAAGTGTGCTCAGTATTACATGATTTAAATTAAAACCTTTTTTCTCCAATAGTAGTTCTTCTAACAGATGTTCTTGTGACAGTGATCTCTCTTTTGATAACCCAGATCTGCTCTAGTGAGAGCATGGTGTCTGAGTTGTAACATGAAATGGATGGAACTGCTTTTATTTTAGGAAATTTAGAATTCCCTTAACAAATATGGATGCAAACCTGTAAATGGTCAAGTGATTTGCAAAGGTTCTTGGATGTATGATGGCTGTAAATACATAGAACCCATTGGCTTGAACTGTCACTTGCTGAGTTTGTTGGTGTGTGTTTGAAAATGCAGACTGACTTATTAAACCACCTACCCATCAGAAAATTGGATGAATGGGAACATGGCTGCAATTTTCATGTTTACATTTCTAGGTGTGCACAAAAGAAGACAGTAGGAATTTACACAAGTGTACACTGAACCTGGCATACAGCTGCTTCTTTGGTCAGAATGCAGTAGTATAATTCTAAGACTCTAGGATTTCTTTATTTTCAGAAGAGTGGTGCTAGAAAGAAACTGCATTTCTTGTGAAGTGTGCCTAAGAGCCTATCTCACCCTCCACCTATTTAATATTTTCTGGTGCATCCACCTGACAGTCCTCTACTATAAATTCATACAACTTAACATGATCGCTTCTTCAGGTTGCATAATGAAGTCTGAATATTGAAAGACTGGAATAAGAACCCTCTGGAAGAGGGAAAAAACCAACCAAATGAACAACTAAACCACAAAAAGCAACTTGCTTTCAGTAACTGACCAACAATTGCAGAGTGAATAACCAGGGTGTTGAAATAATGCTAGTAATTCAAGGTTTGTATCTAGTGATTAAACCACACAGCTCCTACTGAAGGGTAGGAAGTAAAGAAGCAGTGATCCTTGGCTGGGAGACAGACTTCTTTGAACTAATGCTAACTCCTACTTGAGATAGTAGGAAATGATTAAATTTAGGCCAGTTCTGTTTTTGCAAAGTGATTTTTTAGTCTATGAAAGCAAAATTCTTATTTAACCAAGAAACTGCAGTGTGTATCATTTCCATACTGAATTCCTTTTATTAGTATTTCTGGCAAGTACAGGCCACTCTGTAATATTAGTGTAATTTGTTTATAACATTCATGACTCACTCTGGGATCATTGTGGGATCATTCACATTAGAGATGACCTATGACTAGAGTAATTCATCTTATGCTGCCTGCAAGCTTCCCTGCAGTGTAGGAAATGGGACTTGGATTTTGTTTAGCTCTTGCTTATCTGCCTTTCAACTTGCAGCATAGCAAGAAACATTAAGGTGATGGTTTTTACTGCCCTCTGCTTAGGATGTTTTCCCCTCCTACATGGACATAGATCTCCATAAAGCTAAGACATCATACCTTTCTGCATTGCTGTTAGAAGGAAGATGAAACAAATGCATCTAGATTATACTGGAAGTGACCATTCATGAAGAAAGAATAGCTTTGATATATTGGAGAAAGGATTGGAGGTACCTGATGCTTCAAATTGTTTGATGGTCATTTTGTTTATTAGGATCAATCCAAAGCTGTTACATTTTAAATACACTGGCTTTTGGGGAAGAGTTTTTCTTCCAAATCTTGATTGCTTTGTGGGTTGTTTTTTGCTTGGGTTTTGTGGTGTGTGTTTGTTTTTTAATTGCCTACTGGCTTGTAAGAATGTGGAGAAGAGAGGAGAAAAATAAAGCATTGTGTAGAAACACCCCAAAAAGACTAATACTCTTTTTCAGAAGAAATGATGTAGTTTTCCAGAAAGTTATCCTGCTAAGATTCTGTTCACACTGTTTGGGTGGCTGTAGAAACAACCTGGTTTGGATATTGCAGGATCCTATGGATTTGACTTTGTTCTAGGGTTATTACCATGCCAAGACACATCTTTGATTTAAACGAATCAGTCAACTCTGAAATAAGCTTAGTTAGAATTTTTTTACTGTACTTACCAAATTGCTCTGTTTACTGCCCTTGGGATGCCTTTATTAGTCTGGTCTTGTGATGGTCTAAGTGTAAAGAAACGTGACTTGATCTCTAGATATTTCTTATAAACAGAACTTTTATTGAGAACCTCACAGTGCTACTTCTCTGGAACAGAAATCCAGCTTATAATTCAAACCTCAATGCTTCTACAAAGCCTACTTAAATCCTGAAGTTTGCTTTCTTCTGCTGACCTAGACAAAAAACTCTTGCACTATGGAGGTTGTAGGGCATGGTTCTTTCAGCCTTCTTTGTTCTAAAAATAGCAGTTTTCACCAGTTTCTTTCTCCTTTATGTACTAGTTTTTATCCTAGCTTTAAAGATGGCTATTGCAACTGTTCTTTGCTGCTCTGGGGACTTTTTTTTAAGCCAGTCATGAAACCATCTGACTTTAAGCAAATTCCCCTCGATTCTGATGGCCCTTTCATAAACATGAGCCTATGAAACAAAATAGTTCTAAAGCAATGAGCTTCCAAAAGTCCAGCAATATTATTTTGTTGTCCTTGTCCCTCTGATATGCTTTATGCTATTCTTCATGGCTGTTACTGTTCAGTCTCGGATTTTGATCTCATTTACATGGTAGTGATGGGTTTGTTGCTCTTTACTCACCACTCAGTTGGTCAATAGCTGTTGCAGTCTGTGCTCCCTTTACAGAGAGGTGTTGAAGTCATGTGTGGGAAGGGTACTTGCAGCAACATATCTAAAAGGCAGCTGATGTGCTTCCCAGCCTGATATATGGGTAGGAATTACAGAGGCTATACAGTGGATAATGCTGTAGGTAAGGTGTGTATACAAAGCAAAGACTTCTAATCTTTCAGAAAGGATGCATTGTATTGTAGAAAGAAGTGATGAGACAGTCCTTAATTGCAACCAGAACAATGTCCAGTGAAGTAGCGTGTTTCCTTGTGATTAAAGTGACCTCCTAGGTGGCTGTGATTATTATTGCTTCCTTAGAGGTTGTTAAGATAGACTGAAATTGAAGGGGTTTTTTTTTCCATCCACCATATAAATGGAAAGGAAAAGTATGAGTGGGATTTGCCCATTAAATGTGGAGTGAAGAAAAATGTTTAAATTGGTAGATGAGGATTTGGACCTGTTTCAAAGCTGGTTTGGGGTTTTTTTTTATTATTATTTTAAAGGCTGCTAGTACATGAGAAGCTCCATTCTGAACTGATCATTGTGATACTTGCTGTCCCTCATTATTTGGTCAACTCCGTAAGCATCAACAGATTTTAAACAGAAAACACTCTTTTGATTTGCCTTTGTGACATTGTTGTAATTTCTCAGTGGAAACGTGCCCTGGTTTGGGTGAGAACAGAACTGATTCTGCTCAGTGATTTTACTTTTCAGCTCAGTTCTTCCAACTCCCTGCCCTGTCTGCAGTCAGCAGCCTGTTTTCCCAGGCAGTGTCTGCTGCTGGCAGGGATAACACCCCATGGGCAGAGTTACTGCCAAGGGTTGGGGTGCAGAACAAGGCCACTGCTGGATCTTGTGCACCAACCACACTGGGGGTGCAGAAAGTGAAAGGCGGCAGGGCAAAACTGAGAGATTCCAGCCCAGATACCTCATATCAAGTATAAAGCTGAGGGATTTGGAGAGTCTATAGTTTGCTAGCTTGCTTGCTTGCTCTCTTGCTCTCTCTCTGGGGGCTCCCAGACTCTTTTCCCATCTTGGACCGCTTGGCTTGGCTTGGCTCAGGTCCTCTTTTGTTTCCTTCCTTGGAGCATCCCAGGAGGACTCTCTCCATTCTGCCTTTGATCCCAATCAGTGTGTTCCTGAACCTGGTACCAGAATCCAGCTCCTGAACACAGCTCCCGTCTGCTGTGGAGCCCAGGCTGGGACTCCCCCAGTGCTGGCTCCACAGCATCAGTGGTGCCAGTGATGGAATTACCATCGGGGGGGTAGAAAGTCTAGAAAGTCTCAGTAAGACCTTTGACAAAGGACTCTTCTTATCAACACATAGGTATGTGCTGTGTAGGCACTCACTGCATAGGGAGAGCCACAAAAATGCTTGTTTGCACTTGCAGCACTCAGTTACTTACTGTGCATTTTAGCATTTTGAAGAACCCTTCAAACACTTCTGGAAATCTAATAGGTCTTACCTTGAAGGTCTGAGTTTATCAATAAATATGACACATTTGGTGGTATACCAAAACCTGAAAGCTTGTTCTATTTAATTAGAATATTTTAATTAGCCCGTGAATCACTGACACAGCCCAAGCTCTGTCTTGGTTTTATTACCATCTGTTACATGTCTTTCTCCCATTTCCTTCCTACTCTCATCCTTTAGGGGAAATAAAAATGGATGAAATGGTGCCTATCCTTTTATGAAATTTGACCTGCAAAGAACCAGCATGAATTTACTACAGGGGCTAGAAGCATTTATAATACTAAAGCAAATGTGCTTCTGGCAGCCTATTACCCACTTGCCAATTATCCAAATTATTTTTTGGGTGATCAACATTGTTCTATCCTTTCTGCAAACATTTTGAGCATGGAGAAATAATGATAGCAAAGTCACAAATAACTGCAATGAAGATAAAAGATGGCATAGCTTTTTATTTCTAGGAAGCACAGATGTCATAAACTTTGAGGATTAACTTACTCAGGAAGTAGTTTTGGATGATTTTTGGTTTAATTTTGTTAACTTTTTCCCTAATTCTCCCTGCTTAGGGGGAAAAAATACTTTAAGGCAATAATATTTGAGAATTTTGGGCAAATCAGACATGTCCCTCACAACCAGCAGAAACATCCTAGAATTATCCTCAGCCAGAGGAGCTGGGAACCTTTAAGCACTTCAGATTTTTGCAAAGTCTAAACGGGACACTGGCTTAAAAGAATGGCATGCAGTGCACTCTTTGGGTCCTTATATTTTAAATGAAATCCAGGTGGCTTCCCTAATGCATGAAGATACCTTTAGGTCCTTGACTGCTTAGAAGTGTATACGTTTAGAGGAGTAGGATGCATGAACATAAGAGCAGACAATCAAGCAGAGAAACACTGCATATGTTGCTCAAATTACATCATTTATTTTTTTCTGAAGAAATTTTAGGTGTTGAAGGAATCTGCTGTCTCTGGAGAAACTGAAATAATAACTTTGGGGCAGTTAGATATGTACCCTTCCTTTCTTTATTTTTTTTTTTTCCTCTAGACTCTAACCAGTTTTTCCTGAGGAAAACAGAGGTCCTTTGCTGTGATTTCCATGCTAAAGCCATAGGCTCCTACTAACTGCTCTCCACATCTGGTCATCAAATCTGCCACATCAGCAGGAGGTTACAAATGTCTTAAGATATTATTGGCATGTATCTCTCCACCACTGTGCTACAGAAACTGTTGTGACACCGTGTAATGAATATTTGCTCAAGCTGTCAGTATTCAGTTAATGTTTCCATTTAGCACTCTGTATACCCGAGGACTGTGTGCTAATTTATTTTCCCATAATTCAGTTCACTTTTTTCAATAAGGGGGGGAGAAAAAACCCCCAAAACAAAACAACAATTGTGTGGAATTGCTACATGCTGTATGGATTTTGCTCTTATAGTTACATTAGCGGAAGCCAGGATATTCTAGGAGAAAAGGTAGATTTAAATTTGTGTGGTAACCTGTGAAAGTTAAAGGACCCTGATGTGCAGCAACAGAAGAATAACCCAAAGCAACTCCTCTAACACCAAGGCTGGCTGCTTTTCAGTGCTGCTCTTGAATTCACTTTGTAGGTTCAGCTCTGAGTCCCTTAGCTCAGGACTTACTGGAACATATTCTCAGCTGAGGGAGATGGGCTTGCTTACCATTTTATGTGAGGAATTGATAGTTTTCTCTACCCTTCATTTGTGTGGTACTCATTGTTTGGTGGCTAAGTTTTGCCAGCTCTGTTTGCAGGCTAGCTTTGAATCAGATTCTCCTCCTCCCTCTTACCAGTAGAGCAGAACAGAAATGAAGGATCTCTGATCTGATACAAGCCTGCTGTGACTGGTGCTGTCAGCTGAACCTCACTAAAAACCCCTCAGACATGCTGTAGTCTTGGGAGACACGGGTACTCTTAAGAATGACTATTTTTGGAAGCCAGCAGATGTCCACTCCTGTTAATGATGCCTGAGGCAGAGGCACACTGTAATGTGCCCACTCTGGGTCTCCCACTGGGCAGTGATGCATTTTCACTGAGGCTGGAGACTTTTTACAGCATCAGCCACTTCAGTGAAGTACAAGAGTGGGAGAAACATAAGGTTCATTTAGGTTAAGTATAAATTAAGTAAAAAAAAAAAAAAAAAAAAAACCAAACCGCACCAAAAACATAGGGCAAACTTTCCTCTTCTGCCTTGTGCATTTGCAGGAAAGAAAACAACATCTTGGCCATCACTTGAGCAATGTTTTGTATGCTGAGTCCATCATAAAGACTTTGGCCCTACTGACTCAAAGGGAGGATGGAGATTTGGAGTATTGCTTTTGCAGCTTGATTCTTGCACAAGTTCTCATTGCCATATGTAGGGACATATACATGCTAGCTTTTAAGAACTGCAGAGAGAGAGGGCAGTTGTGATTAAATCTGGTTATAAAAGTACATGTCTGTGTGGTAAATGGATGACTGGGTTGTTTCTTTAACAGGCTGCTATGTATCTATGGTGCCTTTTTATTTTTATTTGAAAGTAGTAACTGTACTTTTAGAGGGAATACTGATGCTTTTGCTTTTTTTCCCTACTTTTACCCTGGGTTTCTTAGTTGAAGACCCTTAGCTGAGAGCTGTCAGGTGGGAGAAAGTCCTGAAGTGTGAATTTGAGCAGGCAGAGAGGGTCCAAGCAAGCAGGAAGCTGCAGGAGCAGCGTGGGCAGGAGAGCAGGCTTCTGGGCAGACCTAAAGCTTAACTGCCACAGGGAAGAAGGAATGAAGCTTTTAGAAGGATTTCAGAGGGTAACAAATTCAACCAAGAAAGCCATTAAAGGTTTCCACAAGAGAAAAAGAAAACTGGAGGAAAGGTCCTGTGCAATACTGGACAGAGAGGACATCTTTATCTGCTTCAGCAATGCTCTTCTTAGCTTTAAAAAAAGCATCAAATTTCAAAGAAAGCAAAGTCTCTTGGACTAGTCAGAGTTAAAATCTGAATAGTGATCTGCAGTGATATTTCTTGGTTTGGTGTTTTTCCTCACTCTCTTTCAGTATTAGCAACTTCCCTTCAGAAAATACCCTTTCTCTGTCATTTATGAACGTAAGTAATTCTAGTTCATCCTACTTCTCCAAAGGACAACATAGTTTTAAAGCCCTTTATTTTGTAGCTCATAGTCAGCCTAATAATATAAACAATTTAATTCAAATGCCAACTAAACAATAACTTTGTTTTGTCCTTGCATTGTATATTTTCAACACTTTAAGCTTGTTTACTATGATGTTTCCAAACAAGACTTCTTATTCTTTCTGATGACATCTGAATTATTGAAGGATTGCATCTTGACTGCAAAACTCACAGAGTGTCTGAAAGAATCTAAATCTATTCTAGACAGTATAAATAATTCATGCTCAATTCTTCTCTCTCGGCTGTGTGAATGCTGCTGCTTATTTACTGCATGCTTCAAGAAAAAAAAATCCCATTTTATTAACATTTCTCTGCTATTAAATAAAGCTGGTCATGTATTCCTGTAGTAGCTACTCTAATCCTTTTACTGTGATAGAAAACTAAAAATTGCTACATGTTTATAGGTACATTCCTCCTCATTTATGGGCTTAAAAAATTTACAGAGCACCTTGTTTTCAAAGATGATAGTATTATAGGAAGGGATCCCACCATTCTCCCTTCAGAAACAGGGATGGAAAAGGATATGGGAGGCAAGAGTGAAAACTTCTCCAGGCTTTGGGTTTTGTGTGCCTGGCTGAGTGTGTCCATGTTAATACTCGAAGTCTTGACATTTGGTTTCATTCCACTGTAGAATAAAAATGAAGTTTTTGAATATTTCTGTGAATAAAAATTGCCTGTCTACGTTCCAGCTGAAAATTGTGGAATTTTTCTACAGTTCCTACAGAACTGACCAGCAAGTCCAGCTTGTCCTAGCCAGTGCCCTGTAATAGCTTCATGCTGATTGCCTTCCTGAAGCATTTTGATGTTGCTGATAGCAAGTGTAGCATGCTGGATTCCCTCTAATAAAGTGTTCAGATAGGCTCCAACTATCGCAGTCGATTCCCTCTGAAGAAATAAAGGGGAAAGTAACCAACATTTAATATGCACTTACCCATGCTTTTTCTACACTATTGGTTTTGGTAGACTTAAGAGAAACTGTTATCTGTAATCTTCTAAATTTAGAGCTTTGAGCTTAATATTTCAGAATATTTCAGCTTAATATTTAAGTGCAAATGGGAATGTGAAAGTGTTAACCATTAGTTAACAAGGACCTCACAAGCTTTGTTTTACACTAAGGTGTGATGTTCCCAGGGTAATTTAGACTGATACTGAAAGGGAAGCTACTGATGCTAAAACTTGTAAAGATTTAAAAGTATCACTGTAAAATTACTTAACTTAGTAGTGACATAGGTATAGTTCTGTTCTCTGCAGCAGTCAAACCATTTCCCTCTTGCAGCTGTAAATCTAGATGAATCCTGTCAGTTAGGAGAATAAACCACTATGAGTGTAGGACTATCTTTGCTCACAATAGGTGTAGAAACTGGTAAATGTTTCAGAGAAAATGAATCCATTTGATACTGGAAGTTATATCATTAGCTGCTCAAGGATGCACTTGCTCTTTGTCCCCTACAGGTAATGTTCCCTTTCATTAAGGTTTTGATTATGACTAGTGTTTATATCTTAACTCACAGCTATATGTATTTTCACTATACTTAAAAATATCTCTTTTTGAGTGTTGCTTCTTTTCAGGAATTCAATATGTATCCCTTAGTAGTGTCTTACAGGTAACTGAGGTACACAGAGAAGTTCTTCAGTATTTTGGATCCACTTTCCAGTGGTATTGAGTGGGTGTTACCTCCAGAATAATTCATATTTCTGTTCTTGCAGTTTCCATTTTAGCTGAAGATTCATTTTATTAGAATCCTTCATCATTTGATTTTGATTTTTTTTTTACCACCAATTTACACATTAAAGGCCTTAGATATTTTTTTCTACCAGTGAAAAAGGAGTCTGTTACTGTAAATATTAATGCAACAAATAAATCTCTGCAGATGGATACTACAAAACTTCTTTGGGCAACCTATTCTTGTGCACTTTGTCAGCTAGGCTATAACTGTTACACAATAGTCAAATATTTTACTAAAGTCAAAGTAAACAGCATCCAATGCTTTCCCCTAATCCATTGAGCTAGTCACCTTATTGTAGAAGGGTCTCAGGCTGGTCAAGTATCATTTCCTTCTCCTTCCTGTATTTGGAAATGTTTTCCAGAAGGATTTTCTACATGACCTTTCTATGGATTAAGTTGAAGCTGTGGTCCCTCCAACCTTGCTTCTTACTCTTTTTTGAAGAGAGGAGTGAGGACCCCCTCCCAATTACTAAGACTGTTCAGAGATAATTGAGAGTGGCCTCACGAAGACGTGAACCAGCTCCCTCAGCCTTTGCCAGTGCAATTCACCAGAGCCTGTGCACTTAACATCATTTGGTTTAGTGCTCCCTAAGCTGGTGGCCCTCCACTGTGGGCAAGTCTTCCATGTTTCAGACTTTCCTTCCAGTGTTGAGGGTCTGGGATTACTGGGGGCTGCCTTTAGTAGGAGAGGCAAATAAGGCATTGAGTACCACAGCCTGTTCCTTCCTCCTGCTGTTTATGTAGAATCATTTCTTGTTGCCCTCTTCATCCCTTGCCAGGTTTAACTCCATCATAAGCCTTGGCTTTCCCAATCCAATCCCTTTGCAGAGACCAACTTCTCCTGATGTATAACTGCAATTTATTAATGTACAATTAAAAAGATATGAATGCTATGCTGGCCAGTTAAAGTACATATAAAAATAATTCTTGAACATAGATGTTTATATTTGGATTGCTTTTGCCAGTAGAAGATAATTCCTATCTTAGAAACCATACAAATATGAATGAATTTTATTTGGTGAAAATCTACTCTCAGCTATAATTCCCTGTCCCGTGTTTCGTAGTGGAGGAATTCTTGATTTATCCATGGTATCACTGCATGCAGTGTATATCTTATTGTTTACTTGCCAGAAAACAAATATCAGGGAATCCTGTTGGAGGTTCTTCTTGTGAATAGTCATTATTCTTCTCAGAACTTTTTGTACTATCCATCTACTTTCTCTTCATGCTGGAAAGAACATTGAGCAAAGGTCATAAGACAGCCTGGTACCTTGGAAGCACTACAAGGCAACTTAAAATAAAAGCAGTAAGCACCATTATGTGGAGAGGGGGTTTTAAGGTACTCTGAAGAAGTAGTACATGCAGATACTATTTTCATATTGAATATTTGTTAGGAGCAAAAACTAATGGTAAAAAGTGAACCCTGGGTTGATTTCCAAGACCATATTCAAGCAGAACACTTCCTGACTTCTCAAAGTAACTTTGAAGTTCATGCCATTCCAGTGAGACTGAGGAAGTAGCAGAGTCCTCACCTACCTCAATAATGAAGTGCTTTTTCTTCAGCAATGATATGCTTTTAGGAATCTATGGCAGAGAGAAGCTGTAATCATTTCATTCAGATGCAAATATGTCTGGATTTCTGCTGAACTTGATTTACTGGTGCTCTTTGCCTGCCTTAGTAATTTATACCTGTGCAGAGGGGGGAAGGGAGGAGAAAGCTTCTGGTCTTAGTGAAAAACCCTGATTGCAAAAGGTGCAAAGGATCTCAGTTGTGATTTTTATAAAAACTTTCTTTGTGGGTCCATATTGTTTGCTTCAATAATATAAAGCAGTGAGCTCCTTGGTTTTGTTGTTCTGAATATTACATTTTCAGAGATACTTACTACTTCAAGAAATGATTTATCCTCTGCCATTAACATTCTGTGAACTGGGGGTGTGTGTGGTAGAATTAAGCCTCCAGAACTGCATCATCCTGAGACTGTCTGAACTGTCTGAGGACATATCAGAACAGTCAGTTGCTCTGAATATTTTTGTTCTTGATTAAGTTTTAGTTAAGTGTTTAAGGAAGAGCAATAATTATTTCATACCATCTGGAATAAAGAAAAGATTTTTCTAGCAGATTTTTTTTGTATCCCCTCCAGTCTAGAATTATTTTAATGTCTTTACTCAAATCAATTAAAACTTTTAACATTGCTCAGTGTTGCAACAAAACCTTATCTAAGTTGTAATTTGAGACTCCTCCTTTCCATGAACAGCCTCTGCATTTTCTAACTGGAGGGGAAGGAATAAGCTTGTGTGCTACCATTTGGGCTTTATCTTCCATCAGTCTTTGCTTCAGTGACTCCATGCTCCCTGTGACTGATTGATTTTATTCTGGAAGTGTTCTACCCATCATGGTATCTGTTGTACAGATGCATTTCTCACATTGTACTTGGAGGGAAACTCTCCTCTGACTTCCCCCTCCATTCACCTACAAGTAGATCAGATCTCCTACCTCTTTAGAAAGTCCATGGAGGCAATCTCATGGATGCTTTTGTTTAATTCTGCTCAACATTCCACCTTGGTCAGGGCACAGAGAACACAACCCCCACTTTTATCTATCTAACCCCCACTCTTCTCTATATAAATGGAGAAATAGTTAAGAGTTAGCAGAGTGAAGGGTATTTTGAATTTGTTATCCTAAATATGACTAGAGTTTGAGATAGAAGAGATTGTCTGGAGGAATTGTTCTTTAGTCAGATAACTTGCAACAATTTGACTATATCATAAGTGAAATTCCAGTTAAGAGAAGTGGAAATATCTGAAAACACTTATGCTTGATTTTGTACTTGTAGAGGATATCTGTTTTTCTTCTGGAGACGTTCAGCTTTGTATTAAGGTGTGTGATCAATTTTATATAGAGTCCCAGGATAAGGAATACCTCCTCTTACAGGTTCCTACCTATTTTAATTCCAAGGTCTTACATGAAATGGGTTGGGGAGTAAAGGTATTTTTCTTTATACTTCCATTTGCTCCAAGTGACTCTGAAAAGTTTTAACGAATACAGGTTGTGTTTTGCTTTAATGTGGACTTAAGCTTGTTTAGTAGTCAAAAATGATCTTGAAAACTGGCCTAATACATAAGGATACCAGCTGAAGCTTGGTCTGTTGAGACTCTAATAGTTTTTTGTTCAGCATCAGTAGCTAGCTTTTCAGGGTGGAATCTCTGATGCTAACTAGAGCTCAGTAATGAAGGAAGCTGCCTGTTACACAAATTCCTGACTTATCCCTAGTCAGACATGCTAATGCCTCTTATACATAAAGCCAATTCCCATTTAATTTCTGTGAGCTCACTTTTCACAGAATTTAGGAGTATTCTCAATTAATAACATACTTGTAAAGAAAAAAAAAACCCTAATTCCAGGACAGGTGGGTACTTTCTCAGTTGTTTTTTTTTTCTTAAATATCTTCTAATGTGGATTTCCTTCAATGTTTTAGGCTAATCCCTTAAGTCTGTGATCCATCCCTCTTTGTGTTGTGTTAAGAACAAGCCTGTTTTTCCTCCTGGTTTTCTGAACTTCAGTCTCACTGTTTGGTTTTTTTTGTCCCAAAAAGAAAATATTGGTAATACAGCCTCTCCTTTTCTAAATAATATAATTCTAAATAGCATCATTCCAGTAGTGTTAAGCACTAAACAGTTTAGTTAATAAGCACAGTTAATAGAAAAGTCACTTTGGATTCTTAGAAGACCTCATTACTGTTTTGAAAATAATGTATAATTTCATTTTCTTCTAAAAAAGAGCAGAAGCAATACCAGCCAAAGTAGATTTCTTATGGAGAAAAGCAATTGTTAATCACATGAGAACAATACAGGAACATCTCAAGTGAAGATTTTGAGACTTTGGTAGGTCTTGGTGTCCAAGAGCTTATTATATATATATTATTCTGACCATACTCTCCATTTCTATGGCAATGATAAAAAGAGACTTTATTATAATAAAGCCAACATTGGGTTGTTCTTGTGAGTTGTCACGTTGTATACAAAATGTTCAAGGGAAGGAAGGAAATGAGTCATATTCACACCAGTTTTGACAGACAGTGCAGTAATAATGCATGGGAAGAACAGACAAACCTTTTAATCTTAGAGATCTCACATACAGCTGCCTCAAACAGTTTCCAGTCACTGTCTTCACTAAGTTGGATTTGACTCAGTTAAAATAGACTGAAAGTCATAGAAGGGAATGCGGCAGATATTGATACTAATCAGTATTCAGAGGTGGGAAGTAGACTCTGAAAAGGAGAAAGAAAATCAACCTCAAGCCATATTGCTGATGAGAGGCCACCTTGACTCTCTGACAAGTGCAAAAGAATCTTTGTCATGTGAAATCTCTTCAGTGTAGTTCTTCTGAAGAAATGAATTTGAGAAGAATCAGAGGACTCCAGTCTAGAGATCTCGCTGAAAATGAATTATTCATTTCCCTGCTTGTTAGAATCTTATTATCAATCATATGTTCGTGATCTTCAGTGCTTGATAGGTTTGAACTGCAAGAAAGCAACCCCTCTAATTCATATTTTGAAATGTTTGGGGTTTTTTTTTGACTGAACTTGATCCTTGAGAGGCAAAGATGAGAGGGAAACAAACATTACAGGATTTTTAAATTTATTTGAAGGTAGATAGAACACTGTAAAAACACTGCTGTGTTCCTCTGCAGCTGACATAGCACAAACCAGTGCCTTTTTTTCTTGATGCAGGCAGTGAGGAAGATGCTAGGGGAAGGAGGGAAAACTGAAAACACACAAGCTGGTACCCTTTTAGATTGTGTTATGTTATAAAAGACTGCTTGGATCAAGTTTAGTCTCTAGTAGATCATCCTAAATGTGTCATTCCACTGAGATTACAGATACTGGTTTTGAAACTTTCAACACAGGAAGAGTGGACTAGAGGATGTGCTCTCAGGATAGAAAATTCTGTCCTTTGGTAGCTATTGAACTCACTGCTGTGTGTTTAGTTAACTTCACAATGTTTTTCTCACTAACCTTCTTTGACAGGCAACTTCAGTTTGGTTGCCTTCAAATCCTCTGACAGATATATGTACAGATAAACCATATATAAGCATCTAGTATATATAAACATATATATATGTATATCTTAAAGTTAAAAGCCTATGAATAGCTTCATTTGGAAGGAAAATCAACTCTTCCTCTGCCTGGTAGGAGTTTGGGTGATCCCTGTAATTTGCTTGTTTTGTAACACCATGGTAAGGCAGAGTAGTGCTGCTGCAAAAAGTGAATGCCCATGCTAGTCCATTTTAACAAAGGTTTTTGATATATCAGTTCTGTGGAAATTTGAACTCTTGTAATAAAACTAATTCCCTCAAATTAAATATTTATTGACTTCTGCTGTAGTTCCTTTGTGTATATATAGTTTGGGTTGGTTTGTTTTTTTTTTTAGATGTCTGCTTATTTCTTAAAGATCTACTTAGTACTACATAATCCTGTGGAAGAGGGATGAATAATTAGAATATAATGGTGACAACTTTGAAAAGCTGTGGACCACACTCAGTTGAAAACTGTTGTAGCTGCCCAGACACAAATGTAACTTCCTTTTCCATCAGGTGAACAACACGTAGCTGAGCTCTTGTACACCACTGTCACCTCCCCCCCCAAATAAATACCAAGTACAAGCTGTTTAATCTGAGACTCATGTGATTGTTTTCAGGTTTATTATGCCTTCTATAAAGCCCCAGTTGTTCAGCTGAAGCCTCATTTTTCAAACGTGTGTCTAAAACCCAACTGTTTTCCTCTACCCAGTACTGGGTTTCAATATTTGGGTTTGAACATGTCCATTATTTAAAAAGTACATGATAAAACTTAATATGAGAGAGAAAAGAATGGGTGCTGTCTTGAGATGACTATGGAATTGGAGAGCCCTTCAGATAGGGATGCATGTTGTTAGACAAGGCAAGAAAAGGTGAGGTATAACATGTTTGCCCCCTGGTACCTTCTTAGTACTAGAAAGATTTACTAGATAGGATCAGCAAAAGAGGAATGAGCTCCTAGTACTGAACACACTCAGGAATTTATGACCAGTACTAGGGCTCATTAAATCACTGGCTCAGAAGGTTAAATTCATACAGGATTTCGTACGTTTAACTGGAAATAAGGAATTTATTCCTTTATGCTGGTGTGTTTAGTACCTTCTGTGGGGACACTGGAAAGCTGCTTCCCTGGGATCAAGGTTCTAGTGTTAAAAAAAAATCCAAACCTGAACTTCTTCATCTATCAATAAAATTGAATGATTAATCAATAGAAGCTCTTAATCAATAGAAGAGGAATAGGTAACCTTGAAAAATCAACTGGAATTACAAAACCATTCTCAACAAGTCAAAACCAAGGAGGAAACTGGCCTATATTTTAGAGCATGAACTGTATATTGGGGAAATCTAAGCTTTAATCAATACTGCAATCTCTTTGTCCAGTTGGTATCCAAACTTACAAAGTTTACCTAGAACAAAGTCTAACATCATTCTTATTTGCATCTCTTGCATGTGTCGTATGTTGAGGAAGAGCTTGTTATGGAAAGCTTTCACTTCAGCTTATTGATTGTATTTTTCCCATTCCATTTTGGCATTTGCAGTTTCATAATCATTATCCTGTGTTTATTTCAATCACCATCTGTTTCATGTAACTCATCCTACTGGAATATTTCAATTATGGAATGGGATTTGCCATTTCCAGTGTGAGATAGTAGATTGATAATGCTTTTGGACCAAAACTTAAGGACGAGTAGCTGAATTTGTGTCTAGAGGAATCAAGCTCATGTTTGACTAGTGCCAGCTTGCCAGCTTTCCTTTAAGAGTGTATTTATGCAACTTGTGTCTAAGCCAGGCAACTTCAATCACAGTGTTTGGAAGATAGAGTATTAGATCCAAAGTAACTTAAAAAAAAACCAATACCAAAGCAACAAAACCAAAACAACCAAAAGCAAAACCAAAACAGGCAAACAAACCTCCCGAACAACAAAGCACCAAGACTAAAACCAAACAATACTAATGTACAAGAAGAAATGGTGGATGGAATAGGTAAATATAGAAAGACAATGTAATCTTTTGATCAGTTTTGACTTTTGAAGTGTTTAGCAGAATCTTTCACTCACTGGCTTTCATCAGTGCTCATCCATGAGTTACATTAGGTGCATAGTCACAGTAGCAAGGCAAGTCTTCTACAATACAGAAAATACATTACAAGAGGCTCTGCATATGAATAATGCAAAAGGTTTGAGTGGCTCAATGAGGGGAAAAAAGGCAATCCAAATGGATTCTTCCACTGACAGATTTTAGGGGTTATTTCTAAAGATTTCACCCTAACAAATTGGTTGCATTTAAAAGCCTAATAAAACTTAAAACTGTGTTGCTAGACTGCATCTGCTCTTGGTACAATGGTTTATTTTAAAGCATTTAAACTGTGCCTGTCAAGTAAATTACATACCCAAGAAATACAACTGACAAGTACATTGAATGGAATATTGTCTGAGCTGCTTTGAATTTTAACCACTCTGATATGCAGCACATAAGAAACCTTATAATGAAAAACATCCATTTCTTTTCTGTAAAATGTTTGCATTCCTTGGAACTCTGGTTCCAATGTGTCCTCCCTGAAATGATTTTGAGGGGAGATGTTGACTCCTCTCCTGTTTTCTTTGAATCTATTTGCATTCTTTCTCAGTTTGTTTTTTGGAACCTGGAGAGAAGAGAGACAGAAAAATTTAATGGAAGATTTTTATTAAGAGTTCATTCTTAAAGACTGGCTTTAGATAGGCTATCAGCAGAGTGGATTGGAACCTCTTGTTCCTTGTTTTTCAGACTATGCATTAAGAAACCTATCTGCTTTAGTATAGTATGCAGTATGATTCATAAAGTGTATTTTTAGGGGTTGCCAGCAAGCTCAACTGCTCCTTCATGGTAGTTATTGAGTGACTTTGTCCCCAGGGGTTCATTTTGGCCATACCTGGCATTTCTGGATACGACTTCATACACTGTCTTGAAAACCAAACTTCATTTTAACCTCTCTACATCTGCCATGGTAACAGAAGGCCAAAAATCACAATGATGTAGGCATAATGGCATTCCAAAATGCTATCACTAGGGTCTGACTCTAAAATACTACACTAAAATAATGAGCCTGAATAAAATAGCCAACCTCCAGAGCTTAAAGGCTGCAAGAGAATAGGAATTCCTAGTATTGGTAGCAGACCAGCTTGAATGAATGTGATAGACAAGGCAACTGAGGCAGCAGTAAGGGCAGCAAATTGTGCGTAAGCCAAAATGAGCATAAACAAGTCCTACAGATTGTATGGAATATGAGCCTGTTCCTATCCATTTTCTATCCCATTGTAGCACAGAACACAGTGCTGAAGCACGTGTTCCCTTGTTCTTTTTCAACAGAATTAACGATACATTTTAGTATTGAGTTTCTTAAGCCTACTGTGATCAAAGTGATCAAAGGACAGGTGAGGGGTGGACTAATTCACAAGTTATTCCTCTGTGGCTAGGCTGAAGATCACAAACTTTATTTGATAATGTGATAAAATGCAAAGGCCAGGCTCCAGCTTGTCCCAAAAGGCATCTACAAAGACATCTGAAGATACAAAGATGCAAGGCTCTATTTGACCAGATATTTTGCCTTTTTTTTTTTTTTTTTTAAAGCAAAATATTGTAAAGAAAGGATTTTAGGTACTTTGAGCTCTTCTAGAGAAAGAGAAGTACTTTGATTTCTTTTAGACTGATGTGAGATGGAAAGTCAGGAACTCCCTGCTTCAGCTGCTGTTGGGATGAAGAGCCCTGATTTCTCTCCTGTATTCTAGGCCAGTGTTAATATCAGGCTCCAGTAAGGTGAGTTGAGGTTCCCTCCACACAACCCTCTATCAGAAAGAGACAGAAAGGAAGAACTTGAAGAAAACATCAGATTTCTTGATTATTAACATAGCACAGGAAAATAAGTGGACCTTAAGTCAAGGAAGTCATGATATCATTTTCAAATCATATGGCAGCATTTGCAATCTCAAACACTTGGTGTTGTAGTGAAACAGTTTTTTTCCTCTGGAAAATTCTCAGAGATAGTTGCACTTCAGCTTACTCGTCAGCCAGGAGGTGGCTGCAGGACTGATCAAGTCTGAGACCTAAGTCTTTCCCTTCTTCCCTATTCCTATGTATCCATGCATCTGTCTATGAGAGCTCCTAACCCTGTTGAGGGAGGACTTGCTTTGGGCTAGGTACTTTCCAAAGTCTCCACCGAGTCAAGATCCCTTCTGTGCTCACTGTTAAATGCAGATATGGCAATATATCTGTTTCTGCTTTGCTTTGCACATCTGCCTTCATCTCTGACTTCGGGGTTAGTTCCCAAACTTTTGCATCATTGGCATGCTGTTTTCTTTCTCCCTTTTTTGTTGTTTGTTTGGATTTTCATTGTCATTTTTTTTCCACGTCTTAGTCCAATCTAAGAACTGTATGTCAAGGATTGTATGGCTAATCAAATATATCACTGTCTCCTATTACTTGCCTGTATCACTTAACAATTAATTTTTTCTTGAAGTTAGAAAACCTTGGTATTGCTTTCAGGAGCCAGGAAGTTGATTCAGGTGAATATTAATGAAGATAAATAGTTTGTCCTTCCTCATCACTTCAATTTAATGAAAAGATGGTGACTGATTTCCAACCCCCATCCCATTCTTTCCCTTGATGTTTCATATAATGAAAAATGTAACATTGTTAAGGAAAGGCAAAATGAATGGAAAAGGACTTACACCTGTGTTTGTGATAGTATTAAGAGCTTAATGAAGGTGGAAGCCTCATTATTGATAAAATTCAACTGATATGTATTTAATAAAATGCATTTGTTCTGGACTGTAATTGTAGTTTTAATAATTTTTTTTTCTTGGAGGCATCAGGCTTATTGAATGCTATTTCTACTTACTGCTCTCAAGAGATGGCTAATTAGGAGAGTGTGACCTTTTTATTGAAGGCTAAATTCTATTCAGTTAAGGGATTAAGATGAGATTTACCTGTATTAAGATCCTTTTGATTCACTGGGCTAGCAACAGCAGGTAGAAATTGCATCTACCTGGACCTTAAGCTGACACAGCTAAACCAATGAACAATATTTAAGGGACAAGTATTACTTGAGCATTTTTATGAATTTTCTTTCTTGTTACAAACACCTTACCCTTGTTCCACCTGTGCTATGTAATAGCTGATGTTTTATTCTGAGAAAACTAGCTGTATCAGCTTTTAATATAGATGAAACTTAGGTTTTAAAAGCTGTCAGGAATTTTAAATACATAAAAGAAAAACAATCCAGAGAATAGAAATGGAAGATTTTTAATGGATTAAAAATAAATAAATAAAAATTTAAAAGTTAATTTGGTGTAGGAGCCAACTCTGCTCTGTGTAAGAAACTCAAGGGATCACTGCTTTGTGTTTCCAGTGGGCTGTATAATAAGCTGGATCTGGAGCTCTTGCAGTAATTGTTTTCTAAAGGCTCTTATCAGCTCTTCAAGATGAGATGTTTTCCAAGTAGCCAGAAGAATCCATGGCAAGTCCATGTGCAAGGGTATGTTAGGGCACACAGGAAGGACTTTGTGCTTCCACGGTGCATCGTGCTTACACAGTTTTAAATGCAATGGTTTAGGAAGATCTTTAGCCCTTGGATGAAATAAATTACCAGAGACAAACATTAAAATACTAGTGAATGCATTTAATTCCATTTATAGCTGTCTTTGCTGTCCTTTGCTATCCTCAGGCATTTGCAAAACTGAAAATCTGATGAAAACCCTCTTTTCTGGTTTGTCTTCAGGAAAGAGCAGTTATGAATTGTTCTTAACTGCTCATTAGCCTCAGCTCTTGAACTCCATTAAAATGCTTCCTTAACATTTTGTGTAAAATCAAAGAAGAAATGAGAGTTTAAGAAAAAAAAAATTGTATTTGAAGATACTGTTTATTGAGCTTCTGGTTTATGTTACAGTAAAAAGTAAAGAGAAGATGAAATAAACTTACAGTCCATCAAGGGGATGACAAAAGAGAAATAGGAAGCACAGTATTTGATATGAAACTAGAAAAAGAGGTTCATGAAAAACCCATCCGTATACAAAGATACGGTATCAGAAAAACAATGGCACATGGGGAACAAAATAGAACCAAGAGAAGAGAGGTGTAATGAACCACCTTTGGGTAATTTCTCCTTACATTTCAGCTAAGTATGGAGATGTTGTTGCAAGCAGTTCTGCATAGACAAATATGTTTTCATGGCTTTGGAGGGGGGGGGTGTGCACTGTGGGTTTTTGTTTTATGAGGTTATAATTGGCTCTAAGAATTAAATGCTTCAAGTTAATAGGATCTTAGCCTTTAATGTTAATTTTAGAAACCTTGTTTTTTTGTGTGTATGTCTGCTTTTCAAGTGAAGTACTTGAACCCTTATGAGTTTTTATTTTCACTTTCATCAGTAGGAAAGTGAGATGTTTAAAGAGCCAAGTGGTGGAATCCAGTATCGGGAGGCTACCTCTTTTGGGTAGTATGCTTGCATAAGAAATAGTCTGTGCTTAGAATTCAAATTAATATTTACATTGTGAAATTTTTTTCCCACTGGAAAGGGTTGTCAGAGGTGGGCACCATCCCTGGATGTGTTTAAAAGCTATATAGATGTGGTCCTTGGGGATAGGGCTTTAGTGGTAGACTTGGTAGAGTTTGGTTAACAGTTGGACTCAATTTCTAAAGGTTTTTTCCAGCCTAGATGATTCTATGATTCTATGGTTTGCTACACACAGAAATGTTGCTTTTTCCAGCAACATTTTTCCTGTCTGACTGTCCAGGAAAAATGTATATTATCCTCCCGAGACATTGAGAATATAGATGAGAAAGCTAGAAAAATAAATGCTAATGCAGCAGAACACTGCATAAAAGACTAGAGGAAGGTGGAAAAGCGTGACATGCCTTCCAAATCCAGTTTGAAAAAACATGATTTCATGCCAGTACCATGATTACTGAGATGATTGCTGCGAACGATTTAATTCACTTTTCCAGGTTGGATTGAAGGAGGGTTATAGATCTAATATTTACTACCTTGAAACTATTATATAAAAAGATAACATAGGGAAGAGGCAAAACCAGCCCCACTTTTGAAATATGGGATTGTTTCCTATCATTATATTTTATTTATTATATTTTATATTTATAATATTATATTTTGTACAAGATTAGGGAATCAGAGTTGTACCCTCTGTCTCAATAATCCTGTTTTTACTTTGGTTCTCTCCAGTTGCATATCCAGTCTACCCTGCCAGTTACATAGATAAATAAGTGAAGGATGCCTAGGTGCTCTACTTTTAGGAACTTCAGATGGCCGAGGAAAGGTTGATATTGAGTTCACAACATGGCTTGTTTGTCCAATAAACCAACTTCCAACTGGTATCATAAAAAGCCTTCCTAGTTGTATCTGGCTAGCAGTTTTGTCACTATCTTGTCTTAAAAATTGTGGTTAAGTAGTTAAATGCTGAACTAGTGGCAATGTGACCACTCACTAGTGTTTGGGTATTAGCTGTACTGAAGAACCTTCCCCTAGCTCCAGGGAAAGAGGAACTTGGGCTTTCAACCTTGGACTCCAGTGCTTATGTTGGTTCTGGCTGACTTGAGATGCTGGAGAGATTACCAGAAGAGGAGCTGGTTGTTCTGAGTGTATTTGGCAGTAGAAACAACGTTATAAAAATAAATAAAAAAAAAACATTTGACTACAAGGAGTCAAAGGATGGTTCTCCATGCCACAATGAAATCCTGAGGTAGTGCTGTATGCTGTGTTGGTCATCAGGCTTAAGGAAATGTCTAGAAAAGAGTGAGGGGATGAAAAGGCAGTTAATTTCCTAGCCTCTAGATGTCTCAACAGAGACATACATATTTGTAGTGCATCTGTCACACAAATTTGTTGAGTGTCTTCTTGAACCCATGTAGACATCTGGTAGTCACAACATCCTCAAGTCTACAAGTTTACTATTTATTGTATGAAGAACAACTGGCTTTTACTTGTCATCTCCTTTTAACTTGGTGGTCTTTAGTTGTTGTATCAGGGGAAAAATAGTGAAGAAGTTAATCCCATTTAATTTTTAGGAATAAGGATCTAGCAAATGTCACCTCAGCTGTTTCTAGTATAAGGACATCTAACTTAATTCCCTGATCTTTCCTGCACCTTTTCCAATGCTATTCTATGCCTTGATCAGGTTTGAGGTGTGGTAAGCTGCTTGAACACCATGACATTAACTTATATTCTGTTTTCCTAGAACTAGAATATCATAATGCTGATTTTCACCAGTATTATTCCTTCCTCTGGGGAAATTAATAAAGTGGTTGGGTGTTGGTTGGTTGGGTGGGTTTTTTTAAGAACAAATATGCAGGAAGGGGCAGCTGTGAGGAATTTTTCTAGAACACTTGCTGGAGGAATAAAGCCATGTAGGTGATAGAGAAGAATATGGGCTGCTTTTTTTGTATGAGACTACAGGTTCTGCCATCTACAGAGTTGCTCACCTTAGTGAGAGGGAAGCTGACATGTGCTGATGTACCAGCTGAAGTCCTCAAGTGCACCTCTTGCTACTATTGCTATCATTCTCTAGCTAAGGACATTGAACCTTGCACCTTTTAACCAGATGCTGCTTTGACTTGCATAGGAAGAAGTTAAAAATCTCTATCAAGGAATCTTATCCTGTGACATTATTTGGCCTACCTACATTCTGGCTTTTTCCTTTGTTCCCTCCCCACCTCCCCGGTCTTTTTTAAGAATATTGGCTTTCATCCATTATAAATTTATTCTTGTCAGTCTATGTCTAGGAGGGCATTTCAAAGTAATTCCACTGTTAGATTGTTGTGAAAGTTTTAGAAGACCCAAGGCATTTCTCATCTACTTATGTGCTGTGCATTTAACTTTTTAAATGGTGAACGTGAACTTTGTCCTTATGATTTACACTGTAGCTTTGCAAACAGGACTTATTTTCTTTGAGTTATGTGGAATGCACTTTTAATATATGTAAACTGTCAAGCATAAGGTTGCACCCTTTGGAAGAAATCCATAAATCAGAAGAATATTGCAAAAATTACTTAATTATGCATTGTAATGCTTTTAATTGATTTTAATTTTTAATGCAGAACTAAATAGTTTTCAGCTCAGTATACTATTTACACATTATTGTACTGTATGACATAACACAATTAATAAAACCAAATTAATTGCTTCTAATATTTTAAAATATCCTGAAACCAACAGGTATTGATCACATTGGGTAGCCAGGTTTAAGCTGTCAATCAGGCTTGAAGTCTTAAAGGAATGATGGACTAGCTCTATGAGTTTTAAGCTTCATGTTTAAGATTTTTGTGTGCAAGTGCCAGAGTAGGTGTTCACTTTTCAAAGTTCATGTTAGTGTGCTGCCATGGCTTACAAAATATGAAGGAAATCCCAAAGGGGTCTAGAAAGACACAAGAGAGCTTTTAGCAGTCTTGAGGTAGAAAAGCACATCTTCACTTGTGCTGGATGTAGGAACATAATTTTAAGACTGGCTTTGCCTGATTTCCTCTCTTCTAATCAATTCTGTAAAAGACATCTGAACCTGATTTGTACGGTGCTTTCTGAATCACTCTATTACTTTATTTTTAATTATGAGTCTAATAGTAGAGTTTTTGGTTGATATTTCCTTTTTTTTCCTCCTTCAAAAGAAAAAGTAAAATTGAAGCCTTTTGTTCTCCTGAGAGCTAGTGCTGAAAGATCAGTGAAAAAGCTTAGTTCTGTGGTAATTTTATTGCTCTCTTATTAGCAGTATTTTATCTCTTCAGAAAGCATTTTCAATGTAATTTTTCTTTCCCTCCCTAACAGGAATAGTTAATTTTGAAACTTAGAAGGAATCCAGAGGGCAGGATGAACACTGACTTGGAAAGAATTTTTGTCTTGATAAATAAGTAGTTGTCTTTGTTTTCTTTGACTTCAGATAAAGTGTGAGTGTGCACATAAAACATCTTTTTACAGTAACTACATTTAGCTGTGCTGTAGCAAGATGGCATCTATTTACATGTGTTAGTGTGACTGATTCCTTTTACAATTTCTCTCTGAATGGGAAGAAATGAAGATTCAGTAAAATTGCATTTCAGACTTCAAAGGGAGGTTGAAAGAGAGCCTAATCAATATCAAAATCACTCAAAAAAGGGAACGTTCCTAAAGCTGCCAATGAGAATAGAATTGCTAGAGATGAGGCACAAGGCAGACATTCCTTTTCTGAGCACCACAGTCTGTGTCAGAGTGGTGTGGGACTTGTGATTTCAATCCTGGCCAAAAAGTGAGAAGATGAAAGAAACAATGCTGCTATAAAAGAGGAGGGAAAGTACAGTGCTTCAATTAAGTTTCAGGGTAATTTTTATTTTATTCATCTACAACTTATTCATTTCTTTTCCTCTCTTCAAGTTTAAAACAAGCACTGCCAACAGAATATCTGAGGATGCTACTTCTGCGTACTTAAAACTTAGTACTGTATTGTAAAGTATGTATGCTTCTACCAAAACCAAGTATTTATATTGCTGTGCTCTTGAATCATTGGTATTTTTTGTTTGGCTTGTTTGTTTTTTTCATAAATGTCTGGTAGATAAACATGCTGTGCACGGAAAGGACAGAATAATTTCCATTTGTTTTTGTTGGAGAGGTGAACGTGCAGGTTGTTGCCCTGAGGTGTCTAATCTTTGTGGTTAACTAGTATAGTGTAAAAGAAAGGCAGGCAGCTGTGACCCCACAGCTAAAAGGAAATCATTCTTTACAGTGAATATAAATCCTCATGAGGCAGCATGCAGGTTTTTTTTCCAATCTATCTTGAAAGTTAGAATTGAAATGATAGGTGGGGTCTGAATTGTAAACAACTATAATAAATGAAAATGTAGTTAGGGGAGCAAAATGAAGAAATAAGAACATGTCAATGGTACATCTTGGGGTCCTTTCAGATGCTCAACAGTAGTGGAAACTCAGCCTTTGGAAATAAAAGCTAGCCACACTGCATGCCTGCTGGTAGCATTGCATAGTAGTTCCTTGCCATTGACCTGAACTAAAACTAGTTGTGGTAAACTGGAGTGGGTTGGAAGGAGAAGGTAATTCTTGGAGGTCACTGGATTGAATGTATTGGAGTTGATGAGAGGTGGTTTAATGTGACATGAAGTGCAAACACCTTGGCTGATCGCTGGCAGAATTGTTTTAAGATACTCAAAAAGGTTCCTTAGTTTTGTTCAGTTTGGCTTCTGATTAAAGACACCATTAAGTATCTTGCTTTGTGTTAGATGATGTGAAGCTATTCTGTGCAGTGGAAGAAGTGAGAATATCAGTGCATGGGTAACTTCACAGAGGCTTTCTTTCATATAGGCTATCAGATGGTAAACACTTTAAAATACTTCTGACTTGGAATTTCTCTAACACTGTATAAATATTAAGATTGGTTTTTCTCCAAAGAACTTGCTTATTAGCTCAATTAGCTTGTTGCCTCAGCCACATTAGATCTGCAGTCCATACATACTCTTCAGCTGAATGATTCATAAAAGATTATTAAATTGAACATGCATTACAGAAGCCACTAACAAGCGTGCCATTAGCTAGTCATTTGCATGCTAGCTGTAAACTATCCTTAGATTGAATAAATAACTTAAAGAGAAAATGGTAATCTAAGCAGATAGCAGAAATGCTTGAGATGGGAATGGAGAGAACCTACTGGTAATTAATGGCCATAAAAATAGATGTCTGATCACAGATTTCCTGTGACTCAAATAGCAGTAAAAATATGTTCAGTTGCCTCAGTATGTTTGCAATATGATAATTCAGTCTTCAGGTTCCTCAGTCTACTGCAATGAGGGTGAATACAGCACCCACCTCCAATTTTCTGCAGTATCTTTTTTCCCTATTTTTATTATGTGGAAAATATTTTCCATGTAGTATTTATGTATTTACCATTCTTCATCCCCTCCTCTGTAAGCATGTTCTGAAAGAGAAAAGTAAAATTGAAAAATAATTGCTCAGATCTGCAAAAAAAAATACAAAGGAGGAGACATTAACTCTTGCAGTTTTTCTATAATGGTTAGTTTACTGAAGTGGAAAGTACTTCCACTATTATAGATATTATTACTATCTTAAAACAAGAAAGGAGGAAAGAAATAAATGCAAGTTCATAGCAAATAGGATTTCTATTCCCCAACAATTCTGTTCTAGCAGAGGTAAATAAAAAACGATGATGTTTGGATTAAAAATGGCAAAAGTGTGACAATGTTATGAAAAGAAAAGATCTCTTTTTTTTTTCTGGTGGAAGTTATACAGGAAATAAATGCAGTTTTGTAGCATTTGGGGGTTTTGCTGTGTTTTCAGCAGATAAGAGCACTAGAATGCAAAGACAAGGAAGATTTTAATCTTCACTGGGTAAAAAAACTGTATGAATGGCTGGGCCCAAAGAGTGGTGGTGAATGGAGTTAAATCCAGCTGGTGGCTGGTCACAAGTGGTGTTCCAGAGGGCTCATTACTGGGACCAGTTCTGTTTAATATTAACCATGATATGGATGAGGGGATTGAGAGTGCCCTTGGTAAATTTGCAGTTGACACCAAGTTGGGCCGGCGTGTTGATCTGCTTCAGGGAAGGAAGGCCCTACAGAGAGGCCTGCACAGGCTGGGTCAGTGGGCTGAGGCCAATGGCATGAGATTCAACAAGCCCAAGAGCCAGGTCCTGCACTTGTGTCACAACTCACCCCATGCAAGACTACAGGCTTGGCAAAGAGTGGCTGGAAAGCTGCCTGGTGGAAAAAGACCTGAGGAGATTGTTTGCCGGCCAGCTGAATACGAGCTAGCCCAGGTGGTCAAGAAGGCCAATGTCATCCTAGCTTGTATCAGGGATAGTGTGGCCAGCAGGACTAGACAAGTGCCCTGCACTTGGCACTGGTGAGACTGCACCTTAAATATTGGGTTCAGCTTTGTGCCCCTCACTCCAAGAAGGATGTTGAGGTGCTGAAACATGTCCTAAGAAAGGCAGTGAGGCTGGTGAAGGGTCTNCAGCTGGTGGCTGGTCACAAGTGGTGTTCCAGAGGGCTCATTACTGGGACCAGTTCTGTTTAATATTAACCATGATATGGATGAGGGGATTGAGAGTGCCCTTGGTAAATTTGCAGTTGACACCAAGTTGGGCCGGCGTGTTGATCTGCTTCAGGGAAGGAAGGCCCTACAGAGAGGCCTGCACAGGCTGGGTCAGTGGGCTGAGGCCAATGGCATGAGATTCAACAAGCCCAAGAGCCAGGTCCTGCACTTGTGTCACAACTCACCCCATGCAAGACTACAGGCTTGGCAAAGAGTGGCTGGAAAGCTGCCTGGTGGAAAAAGACCTGAGGAGATTGTTTGCCGGCCAGCTGAATACGAGCTAGCCCAGGTGGTCAAGAAGGCCAATGTCATCCTAGCTTGTATCAGGGATAGTGTGGCCAGCAGGACTAGACAAGTGCCCTGCACTTGGCACTGGTGAGACTGCACCTTAAATATTGGGTTCAGCTTTGTGCCCCTCACTCCAAGAAGGATGTTGAGGTGCTGAAACATGTCCTAAGAAAGGCAGTGAGGCTGGTGAAGGGTCTAGAGAACAAGCTTTATGAGGAGTGGCTGAGGAAACTGGGTTAGTTTAACCTGGAGAGAAGAAGGCTCAGAGGACACCTTATCACTCTGTACAATTTCATGTAAAGAGATTGTAGCGAGGTCTGTTCCAGTCTCTTTTCCAAGTAACAAGCAACAGGACAAGAGGAAATGGCCTTAAGTTGCACTGGGGGAGGTTTAGATTGGACGTTAGGAAAAGTTTCTTCACAGAAAGTGTTGTCAAACACTGGAACAGGCTGCCCAGGGAAATGGTGGAGTCGCTGTCTCTGGAGGTATTTAAAGACGTGTAGATGTGGGGTTGAGTGGCACAGTTTACTACTGGACTTGGCAGTTCTGGGTTCACAGTTGGACTTTATGATCTTAAAGGTCCTTTCCAACCTAAACAACTCTATGAATTTAATATAAAATGGAGATTGCCCATAAAATACTATGGGCATATAGATGAAGACTTAAAGGGTTCCTTGATATATTTCTTAAGGACACTGAGATAACACTCATTTGTTAACTCAGCTCATCTAGGGCATGACTGTGCATTTTCAATCTGAAGGGGTTATTTAATAGTCAGTGTGCTTTCTCTAAGTGTGACTTATGCAGGTGTTAACCACAATAGGATTTTGTGACATCATTTGTCCTATATAATGCATTTAACCCTTTCCTGTAAAGCCCATCTGTGACTGCAGTAACTCTTTAGAGGAATCCTTGAGCACAGCAGTGAAAGGAAACCTAGGGGGCTGTCACTGAGAAGGTTTTCTGTGTCACCACATAGAATATAAATGGAAGGGTTGCATTCAATGTTAGATGAGGTGCTGTGAAACGTATTTGCACTTAACATGACTCAAAGTCTTCAGAAGTGTACAAGGAAAGGATACAGCTACTATTTGCTTAAAATTCTTGTAGTATTACTTTGTCCCAAGATAATGCATGGTGTGTTTTGCCTTCCTTATAAAGTATGACTTGAAGAATAGCTTCCCAGACCATTGGAGGTGAAGAAAACCCTATGTTTTTTTACACCAATGTCTTTTGCCTTAAAGTTAATTAAAAAAAAATCTAAAAAGGATTCTACATAACTTTTTTTTAAAATAATGCTATTGAGACCAAATAAGAATAAAAATAACCCCAAACCATAGTGAGAGCAAAAGTGTGTTCCATATTAATACTTTTTGCACAGATAAGGATAGAACCTTCAGTTTTATAGAGCCTGACCTGAATCTTTGAGGCATTTGTTTGCACAAAATTGCAATTGAATAAAAAATATGCCTGCATCCAGACAAAACCACAGGTTATCAAATTCTGCAAATCCTGTAAAATACTGTATTATTTAATTCATGGTTTATAACCATTTGAATAAATGAAGGAAGATTTTAAATTTGATTCCTGGCAAAATAGTATGGAATTAATATTTTCCACTGTTAGGGTGTCTCAATTCTTTCTGCGAAGCAACTTTGTAGAATACAGAGGGATGAGAGCTAGGAATAAAGTGTGTTACCTTTAAAACTGAAGAGAAATTAAACAAGAGTCTTTATTTTACAATGTGGTAAACAAATAGATACCATCATTACTGCAGAAATGTGCAAGTCTAACTCTGTTGTCATAGTGATACTGGCATAAATTAATGCTACCAGCAGTGAACAATGTTGGTCATATGGACTTGGGAACCTAACCTCAAGAGCTACTCAAACTTTTATCTATTTGTCTGTATGTTTATTTTACCTGTGTATGTGTAGAAATCCAAGACTCTTCTCCCAGGGAATAATAAAATGTTGAATAGGTGGCCTTGAAGATTATTTGACTGTTTATCCTTGTAAAGCTAATTTTGCTGTATGGTGAATGTTTCTCATTTTGTTTGTAGCTTCTGAACTTTTTTGTAGGAAAGCAGAAGTACTTCTATAGGTAAAGCTCTTGCTTGTGTTTTAGAAAATTCTATGGAATGTGGATAAATTATGTAGGAAGATGCATGTGTGCAAAGCCAAGTACTAAACATAACTGAAGACAGAGGAAGAGGGAGTGGTACTCATTTAGAGCAATAACTCCTTGGAATAAAGGGTGGGAGAAAGAAAGATGGATGACTTCTTAGACTCCAGATGCCATTTTTAGGAGATTTCTCCCCTTCTTGTTTATACTGTTCATCAGTGTCAAGCTAGTGACTATTGTTGCTTATTGCTAATTGTTCTGGATCAGTGGAACTGACAACAGGTTTATAACTGAACATGACTGAAGGGCTTCAGGCAAGTGAAAATATTGCACCTCTCCTTGTCCCTTGTCTTCCAATATAGGACTTATCTTTCTATTCTGCAGTAAGCCTGGTGGCATGATAAACAAAACACTGGTTTAGCACGAGATAGCCATTTTAAACTAAACAGAATTATGTAAACTAAATTGCTGTATGCTTAGCAAATTCACAGTTGTTTAGCTCCTAGCAACGAGACAGATTTGGCTTGTAGAATTCTAGTAATCCTCACTGGATATAAAGGCTGGGAGCGACTCCATGAACTCCTGTGTTTGGCTCTTGCAGTGTATATACTATTGTTCAAGCTCTCAGTATTCACTTAGAAGCATCTAGGAAACTGTAAGCCAATGCATGATGGAGGTTAAAAGAAGTCATAGAAGTGTTACAGCTACCTCAGAAATAAAATTGATATAGTAGATGTGCTTAATGTGGCAGTTTAGGTAGTGTTAGCATGAAGTAGTGCACAATTTCAGGGTCACGGTCAGAACTTTTTGTAAACAAACATTTCTGATAAAAATCATTACTTTTTTTAGGCTTAAATTTGTATATTAATCAATGGGAAAAGTATTAAAAATATATATAAATCAAATGGATGACTATGGGAAACATTTTTAGAGTTAGCTAGAGGAGTGTAGGTAATTCAAGAAATCTAAGAACTTGGGGAAAAAAACCCAACCCTTTTTTCAAGGATCCACTTTGATGTCAGATATAGAAAAGTAAACTTTGAAAGTAGAAGAGATTATTGTGATCAACTTTGAAATGACTTGATTTTCATGAAAGAGTGACACTATAGCTGTAAGGCATGTACACAAAGTGAATCAGACAACTTTAGCATGTGATGAACATCCCTCTTGATGCTAGCCAGTTGCTGTGCAAAACACCCTTTATCTCCTCCTATTTCTCATCTTCACCCAAATTTCTGTGTCCTCCTTCCCACAACCTAGTTCACCTGTTTCATTTATTTCTTAATTATGCAACAAGGAGAAAAGCTCATGCAGCCTCAATGGGCCTTTCTTCTAGTTTCTTTTTCCTCTGTAATTAAGAAAGAAATATTTTAGTTTTGCAAAAGACTTGAAAGTTCTATTCCCTTGCCATTTGCTTAATGAACAGAAGCAATGTAGTCTGGTTGATGTATTGCCATCAAACGTTGTTGCATTATTTTTTAATGTCCTAGTGTACACGTTGGATAACGAGTCACATGCCGTCATCAAAGCCAAATGCAGCAAGTTAGCTGTGGTCAGGAGGGAAGGGGAGGATGGAGGCAAAGATTTGACAGTGCTGTGAATTAGTGAAGCATAAATACTAATCAATCAGTGTTCCCTGCAGTCTGACTTTTTTTTGGGGGAAAAAAAAAAAGTTACTTCCAAAAATGAAATAAACTGGATCTAAATTAGGATGTGACTTGCCACTCCCTGTTGTGGGTAATTAGATAAGAAGGGTGAAGTTGTGAGCTCTTCAATGTTTTAAGAGGTTTTTCACCCATGCTACTTTCTAGCATGAACATTTTCAGGCAATAAGTTAAGCTGCAACAAATAGTTCTTTGGAAAGAATAACGTTGTACTTCTAGGGCCTACTTTCACATTTGCCTCACAAACAATCAGACCTTAGTTAAACAGCATAAATCTTGGGGGATGTAGCTTTTATTTGTGGATAAAATGGAAGCAATATAATCCCTAATCTCATAGCCTTTCTCTTCTATCTGTCAATGCTTCTAGATTCTTGTGCAGAACTTACACAACCATATGGACATCACTGTAGTTTGGTCTCCTGAACTGCAGAACACAAGCAAAAGTTGAGGTTGGGATACTAGTAACTTGAGGATCAAAATAAAAAAAAAAAAGGATTTTTATTTTATTATTTGCCATTCAGTGATCATCTTTGCCCTCCTTAAGGCAACATGAATTCAATGTGTAAGACAGGCAACGAGAACACAGCATAGTACCTTCTAGATAAGCATGCAATAGCAATACCTCTGGCAGATGGAGAAGTGAAGCTCTGTCAGCTTGGATTGAAGCAGAACTGAGTGAAATGGAAAAGAACATATGTGACTTGACAGTATTAAAAGTCCTAAAGGTTACCTAGTCACTATGTCATTGTCTTTTGTTTTCATTATTTTCTTTGTTAATAAGAAATTTCAGGAATATCCCTTTGGGGGGAGAGGGTCACAGTCATGATTTGTCAGCTTACAAGATATGAGTGAGAGTGATTTCTGAGTATATTTCATTCTATGCCTGAGAATCACGGAACTAATGAGAGACTCAGCAGTAAAAGAATCCTGTGATAAGATGTAGTCTGTGCTTTGGCAGTATTTCTTCCATTGCCTTCAGTATCTCAGGGTCTCCATCGGAGTAAACACTCAGCTCTGACAGCTCCCAGATCCTGGGCAAGTCATGGAGTAGAGATATGTTTAACCTTGAATAATTTCTTCCTGTCCTAATAAAATAAAATTCAAAAACTCACAGAAAACTCCCCTGGGGATTTTTGTGGGTTTTTTTTATTCCACTTTTCAAACAACTTTTGGAGAAACTGTCAAAGCCTACTGTAATTTTCTTCTGTGCTTTAAGAATAATGACTTTCACAGAAATATTTGTCACAGGAGAAGGCTTAAGTCTCCAGCAGTCACTTAGTCCTTCAGACTAAGGAGCAACTAAACAAGACTACCAATATTCTGGACTGTTCTTCAGATGAAGTCCCTATATACCAGCTAAATTACCTGTTAATGTTCCTGACTCTGCAGAATGAACAGGAGTGATTTCAGACTTTTTTTTTTTAATGGGAAGTAATTCTATTCCTTGGTGTTTTCAGGGTCCACAAGGAGCTGTAACTCTCTTACCCTTGTCTGCAGGGGTCGATGCAGTTAATGTTCCTGAAGTGAGCCTATATACATTATTGCTTGATGCAAAAACTGTACAAGTCTTCTATCACCAAAGCCCTCCTTGACAGAAGACAACAGATGTCTGCTTTAACTTTGTCTCTCATTCCACACAATCATGCCAGCTCTTAGACAAGGGGGAATATTCGCTTCTGAAACAAGACCAACTGGTCTGTCTTTTCTACCAGCTGTAGCTTACTGGTTTCTAGTTTTACCATAGAGTATTTCAGACTCTGGGTTACAGCTCTCTGTGGTTAAGACTAGGGTTTAGACTCTCACTTCAAGAGTTAAAAGGATTTAAAAGACTGTTTCATTTTCTTTGAGGCTCACTTGCACAGACAGCTACGTATTCAGATCCACAGTAAATGTGTGTGCTCAAGTCTCACTGTGCCTTGACAAAACACAAGGGAAGAAGCGAATAGCAACAACAACAACAAAGGGTCTACCTGTGGTTCACCTCAGAGATCAATCATCCTTCAGGGATCTTATCAGCTCTCTAAACAAATCATTTTGAAGCTCATGGTCTTCCCACTATTTGCCTTCCTCACTACCCCAGTCTCTTAAACTCTACCCTGTCACAGTAGCAAGCTCACCTTGCATTACCAGTCCTGGGACAGTTTCTCATTGATCACAAACAGCAGATGCAGCAGAGCATCCATTCAGTTAGTACATATCAAAAATAGTGTCCAGAGCAAATAAGAATTTCCTGGATTACTAATACCACTCTGTGTTGCCACCAGTGTTTTTACTTGCATGACGTGTACCTGCATTCTGTATAAGAACCACTGTCTCTCCAAGATTTATGTGAAGAAGTCAGTCAATTTATTCCCAAATACACAAAATAAGTCTATTTAGTATAATTTCAGTATATTCCAATAACTGTCTGGTGTCACCTTAAGACACAAACTGATGAATGTTGTGGTCAGCACTGCTGGTGACTGTTTTGTTCCAGTTCTGAATGCAGCTAAGAACTCATAGGGAGATGAAGCTGTACAGACTTAATGCTGTTAGAAATGCCTCAGTGTGCATAATGGGAAAGTTTGGGGATGTATGAAATTGGAACTTGGCTGTCCTTCTATGTCTTGGAAAGTGATGAACTTCCTAGATGGAAAGAGAAATCTAATCAAGGTAATTTAGCATAGCTAGTCACCTGGAAAACAATGTTGTTGGGTTTTTTTATATGAATGCTCATTTGTTCTTATGATTTTGAATCATTTTTCTGTATTTAATCTACTTTTATGCTTCATCATCTTATTAATATGGGTCAAAAAATGACAAATCAGAAAACATTTTCTTCATAGCTCTTCATATTTTTTGTTTCCTTTTTTGTTTTGAATTCAAGCAAAGATTTCTTCAATGTGAAGCTCTAACATGAATAACTTGAACCATAGAATCATAAAATGGCTTGAGTTGGAAGGGACCTTAAAGATCATCTAGTCCCAGCCCCTCTGCCATGGACAGATCCAATCTTCAACTGGGCTCACTTTGAAAATAGTTTCATTTGAGTAATGTTAAGTAACAGGCATAAACTTCAGAATTAGTAGTACTCTTGAAATAACACTTATTTGAATCTAAGGTATAAAATTTGGTTTGTTTTCTTTGTGAACCATTCCCCTTCTCAGATCTAGATTGTCAAAACAATATTTTTATTTATTTTTCTTTTTAATTCCCAGAAATTCCTACTTTCCCAGTGGGGAATTTGTAACAATTTACTTTGTTGAACTATATTTGAGGTATTCTGGATAACAGTTCTAGGTAGCAAAGGGCCAGCTGCCAGTCAAGTCAAATGTACTATGGTGTCAAGAACTATGCAATTCTGTTTCACTTTACAGTACAAGAACCTCCAAAGTATTGTTTTATAACTTTGGAGGGATGTATATCTACTTGTAAAGTTTCTCACTGGTTGCAACAGTGATAAATTTTCTCCAGAAACAGGTGGTACATCTAAATGACATGTGAACTATAACTCTCTTAAAACTATTTCGCTGTTTCTCATGCTGTGATTTCACCGAGTTTTTTCTTCTTAGCTCCCCTACTAGAATCATACAACCATCTAGGTTGAAAAGACCTTTAAGATCAAGTCCAACCATTAACCCAGCTCCACCACTAAGCAATATCACCAGACACTACATCTATATGGCTTTTAAACACATCCAGAGGTGGTGACTCAACCACCTCCCTGGGCAGCCTGTTCCAACACCTGACAACCCTTTCTGTGATTTTTTTTTTTTCCTGGTATCTACTTTAAACCTCCCCTGGTGCAGCTTGAGGCCATTCACTCTTGTTCTATCACTAGTTACTTGTGAGAAGAGACCAGTACCTGCCTCTCTACAATGTCCTTTCAGGTAGTTGTAAAGAGCAGTGAGGTTTGCCCTCAGTCTCCTTTTCTTCAGATTAAATTCAGCCACTTGTCCCAAGACTTGTTCTCCAGGCCCTTCACCAGCTTAGCAGCTTTTCTCTGGACCTGCTCTAGCACCAAAATGACCTGGGCACACTGCTGGCTATTAGCTCAGTCAGCTTGGTAGTCTCATTCTGCCATTGATCAGTCAGTAAAACATGTATGAATCACCATCCTGCCTAAAGCAAGCTCTTTTTTTTTTAATACCAGTTGCTTGATTCAGTGCATAATTAATATTATTTTGTCTGAAAAGTCCTTGTTTTATTATTTGAAACAAATTACTAAATGGTATCTGAACCTGGTTTTGTGCAGAACTTGAAGTTAGATTAGTGACTTGATGCATCTCCTCTAGCATAAAATATCTGTCCCTGGAAGTTTACTGAAAAGCTGCTGTTCTGAAGGGTGGCTGCATAAGGAAAATAAAACACTGTTAAGCTGCTTAACTTTGTGAATCTGACTTATTCAGCTGGTCTCCTTAGGCTCCCTCTAGATTCATAAGCAGCAAGGTTCTCAGAAGGTGATTCACAGAAGAATCACAACTTATATTTTTCTGAACTATTTTTTGCAGGAACACACCTCCCTTACTTAAAAGGGTACTGGCTCAAATTGTAGCAGAAATAGGTCCTTAGTATTTGTGATGAGAATATCTGTATGAGTCGCTCATAGTACAAGTACTTGAACCTAAATGCACGTAGAGTACAGGTGAGATACTTTAATCTCACTATACGTGTTTCAGTTTCTCTCTGCTCTTTCCTCTCCACTATTTTATTACACTTGATTGCACTCAACCTGCTGATTTCATTCTTTATTTTTTTTTCCTTTCCCTAAACTCTGTTATTCTGAAACCCACTATCTTCATTTACCCCCTTTGGCTTTACTCAAGATGTAATTTTACACTTACCTAGATTAAAATTACAGTGCAAAGCAGATTTGGTTGTTTTTTCTCTAAGTTTTCTCAAATACTGTAGAAAACATTAAAAAAAAATCAATAGAGTAAGAGAAACACAGAAAAACAAAATACAAAAAATGATTACATGATAAATGCATTAACCATTTAAACAAACAGTGAAGGAGGGTAAGAAAAGAACTTCTTTAAACAGCCCAAAAGCATGTTCAAGAGACTGGAAAATAAAAGACAAGATGAGGGTACTGATGGAGAACTAACACAGAATATACCAAACATAGCAGAGATAAATAATATTAAAGTGGTGAACAGATAAATAGGCCAACTGGGAATGAGTGATTACAGTGAAGAAAAGAAAGATGTCTGTCTGCCTCGCTGACTGTCAATATCACTGGCTGCTTCCTTCTTCCTCATGGCCCAAATTGGCATTTCTCTTAGAATTATCTGCCTGAGAGATTGCCAACTGGGGATTTAAATTTCCAGGGAGCAGTTAAAGGTATTTGCAATTGAAATTAACTTCTATGCATTAGAGATGGAGAAGAAAGCTGCTTCTTATGCCATATAAACATGACATCAGTCACATGTGACATACACTTACCAGACCATTGTTCTTCTATATGGTCTGCACTTTACAGTGGACTTCATCTGTTTGCTTTCATGGTCCTTAACATTATTACTAATTATTTTTATATCAGCTATTCCTTGCTTTCTAAAAAAAACACTCTCACTAGAGCAAAATTAAGATTAACAGAAATGGAGCATTTGGAATAATTAGGACTTCCACAAGATGAGATAGTTTTCTCCAAATATCAAAAAAAAATATGAAAGGAATTACAATTTATTCTAATTGGCTTCAGTATTCTATAAATTTGTTTCTCTACTAGCACAAGAAATTAATAACAATAAAAACTTTATTGCTTTGCAAAATATACTGACTTGATTTTGATTTATTTTCTTTAGACCATGAATTCATATTAAAATTTTGTTATGGATGTATTTATCTTTTCAGCTTTCACCTTGCCACTTTGTTTCTTTTGCTTTCATTTAAAGATGACTTGTAAGTAAACCTCAGCTGTTACATGAGATGTCTCTAATATACTGTTATCTCTTCATAGTAAAACAAGAAATAACCTGCCCTGGTTTTATAATTGATGACTATACCCTTCAACTTGTTTGAGAACTAGTGACAACAAGCATGGGCAAGGTTTTTGTTCTCTTGTAGCTGAGAAGTGGTGGGGTGCTTGCTCTGGTATTGTTAGATTTAGTTAGTTATTGGCAGATTCTTAATAGAATTTTATTTGAAGTCTTGGCTTCTCCTAGTCCCTCTGTAGCTAAAACCCAGTGTGTTTATGTCTGGGAAGGAATATTAAATAGGCTTATAGAAAATTGATGGCTATATACAGTTGAAAAAGGAAAAATGTATTTACCCACTTTTTCTATCCATTAAAAAAGTGAATCTCCCTTCCTTATTTACCACATTACCAACTCTTAATATAGCATGCAGCCACATTTTGATTTATACAGCTATATTTTGATTGTGAACAGCTAGGCTTTAAGTTCATTCTGAATAATTTTCTTGCTGATTGACTTCAGGCATCATCCCAGACCAAGCACTATCATTTTTTGATGGTCTGCCAATAGCAAACCAGAAAATTTGAAATCATGTAAGACAGATGTTTAACACTACTCTGTGTAGTAAATATTCCATATCATTAAAGACTTCCATACAAGTCTTAACTACCTGTACACATTTTCAATCTGTGTTTAGAGGAATTTCAGAAATCTGGAATCAGAAAAGTGTGTAACAAGAGTACCTTGTATTCCCAACATCTCCAGTTGGACTTAGGCTAGAGTGAGGTTTTAGGAACAAAGATTTTGTTGCTGCTGTTTTCTTCACAACCAGCATTTGCAGGGAAATTAATTTTCTTTAGTGTTATCTTGGGAAGAATTGGAATTCTCATTCTAAGTTATTTTTCAAATCATCTATGTTCAGAAAAAAACTTTTGCCTATGTGGCTGCAAAACTAGAAGATTTTCAGTAGTGGAAGTTGCCTTTTTATTATATTTTGTCAATTGTTTGTGTGATACAGGGGAGCAGACAGAGGTCATTTTGAAGGAAAATAACAAGGAGGAGTAAGAAGGGCTTAATTCTTGAAACAAAAAATACTCTGCTTTTTTTAAGCATGTGTATATGTCTACCTTAGAAAATAGAGACCAGAATAAGGTAGAGTGTGGTTTTAGTTACTTTGGGGAATTTTAGTACTTCAGTGTTCTTTTCCTCTAAATATATGGAACAGATCAGACTATTCCCAGTTTAATTTGGAGTGATTTAGGAGACAGTGATTTCCTAGACAGAGTACTTTAGTATGCTTTAATTTGGATAGGATGTCCTGCTGGAATGTCCGCTGAAGTTGGAGGGAAACACTGGTGATAAATTGCAATTAATTTAAAAGCACCAATCAAGTGCTAAGTCTTTAATGAAAATAGTTTTTGTTCAGCTACAGTGGGGCCATTGTAAGAAAAGCAGAGAAATAACTTGGAAATTTTGACCTCTCTAAAAGCAGCCTGGCACAGATCAGTATTTAGGCCTACTCTTAATTGTCTGATACCACCATCTGAAGGACTAATTCTACAAAATTTATTTGGTTCTGTGAATTTTACTTTTTCTTTTTCCCCCATGCTGCTGAATGTCTTTTTCTAGTTACTGATTTTCAAAGACTGATGAATTTAAGGACATTTAAGAACTTAGGCATGAAATTAATACCAGGAAAGTAAAGAAAGAGAAGTATTGAAATGGAATTGGTATGCTGTGAAGATTAAGGATTAAAGCAGAATAGTGTGCTCATATAACAGTCTAAATTGTAGTATTGACTTGTTCTAGTTTTTATATCCCTTATTTTTAGGAATCAAAATGTTCTTAACTAAATAACATGATCAAAATGTTGGTACTTGAAAAATGTATTAATTACTCATGGATCATTCCTCTTGTCAAGCTCTTGGCAATGTGAAATCATGAAATAAACTGTGAAATAGGCTTTTTTTAAAATTTCTGCTACAGTTTGTTCAATTAGAAAATCCTGTAAACCTACTAGTCAGTAAAGAAAACAAAGATATTGGAAAAATTGTTTTAGAGCAATAATAATAATTCCACAGTGGATTTGCTATGCATAGTGCCATAAAAAGGTTACATCAGTTCATATTTTCATATGAACAAACATTTTAAAAAGGAACTAGGGGACTTTCTTAGAGAAAATATTCATGGTCATCAGTAATAAAGCACAAACTAATTTAGTAATCTCTTGATTTTCTCTTTTTTTTACTTGTTTATTGCTACATTTGCTACAAATAGTTACTGGAATATTGTGCTCATACAATTACTCATATTTCTCAGCTTCTCCTTCTTCAAGTCCTTACTGTTCCTTTTTTTTCCCCACTGATACTGCATTGAATTTTTTTTTGTTACCAACCTACATATAAAAAGGGGGCTTTCACATTTTATTTGATAAAATTTGACCTAGTAGAAGGAGCATGAAGCTATGACAATAGAAAAACTTGTTAAGTTATCATTCTGTGTGTCAAATACTACATAAAGGACAGAATAAATGGCTCTGAATTGAGTATCACTATAAATGATCTATAATGTACTTAATTATACCAAGTCACCATTTATCCCATCTATGTCCCTGTTTTCAGATACACTTTCATCTAGTAGCACTGTAAAATATTAGGAGATTAAAAACATCAGAGCAGGAAATCAGATGAAAAGCTTAGTTTAGTGAATGGTCACAAGTAGGCCAGTACAGGTAATTACAGGTGAAATGCCTGTGACCCTTTTTTATTACCATTTGGACAGATTTATAGCAGAAAATCCAGTCTGATTTCTTTAGTTTGTCTCCTAACTTCAAGGGTTGAACTTTCTCCTCTGATTGAAAGATGTGGCATACTGTTCTGATTTGTAAAGCATGCAAGAATATTCTTTTCCAATTCCATTCTCTCCTCATACACCCTCCAAAGCAGTAAAGATCTGAGCCATTGCTACTCTTACAGCTCTGTGTTTGAAGAGGGCAAACTGCTCTGAGACACCCCACTATGAGAAACAATGTAGGCTATGCACATGTACACCCCAAAGACTGCTTCTGTGGGGATGGCAGAGAATTCAGGAGCACAGTTCTGTGCTCTTTTATGTTCTATTTCACTATGAAACATTGACTCAAGTATTGGCTAGATATGGAGGTGCAGCCTGGAAGTACAGGGGACGGGCATCAGAGTTTTTCACTCTCATACAAGGAACTGGGGGTCTCCCTGGCCAGATGCTCAGCAGATGAAAGGATGGGGAAAGGCAGGTCTCCAAGTTAACATTAGGATGTATAGAGAATGAGGTGGCAGCAATGCATCAGAGATTACTGGAGCTACATTTAAAAGCACATTTTATTGAACTGAAATATCTCTAGGATAATTTTTCTTTTCAGTATGTGATGTTTCTCAAATTGTATATAAACAAGTGTCTGAAGTTAGTAATTTCTTGTGGAGCTCAAGCAGCAATGGACAATAGATAGCAACAGAAATGGGGGCAGGAGGTGGGGAGAAATGGATTGGAAAGAGGAGTGGTGAGATGGGATTTCTCCTTTGGGGAAGGGCATGCAGTAAGTAGTTGCCATGTTGCCTGGGAAAAAAAGAAAGACCAGAATCTTTCTCTGTGACCAGAGCAGAATTGCCTGAGCACAAAACAGCTCCCTTAGCTCCTACGTGGTTCTGGTGAACTGTAATGGGATAAGAACTGTGCTGCAACTAAGCAGATGTGGTAAAATCTATCTCCATGTGGTGCTGCTCTAAACTGTATTTCTTGTGCTAGATTCAACACGGTGGTCATCTGAAAAAATTTGAGTCAGCTTATACAGTGCTACCTATTTTAGTTCTAATCACGTGAGTTTTGAAGCAAGGGTCACAGGGATGAATAATTTTCATGTGATTTCTGTCAGAACTGGAGTTGAGCATAATGTTGGGAGGAATGGCTCCCAGCTCTGTGGAGAGGTAGAGACAATCCAGAGAACTTAATGCAGCACTGTAGCTTTTATTAACTATTATAAACAAGCATACATAAATTAATCTGGATTATAAATGTTTTAGATAGCCCTGTATTCACAATAGAAAACTCTGAAAGAAAACATTTTGGGATTGAAAAGTTATGACCATCACTCCCGTATTTTTTTAAATGCTCAGAGTCTTTTTACTTTTCAATTCAGTGCTTGCATATTAGAGGAAAAAACTCTTTGGTAACTGAGTTCTTCTTAATGGAGATATTTTTCCAGTGGGATCCAAGTGCTTATATGCACATCGAGGCCTGGGAAAAGAAGGAAAAAGTTTTCATATTCTTACTCAGTTTTAGAGTTCTGCACGGTTTTTGAAGTTTAAAAAGTCAGTTTCTGCTCGAGGTGGATTGGATGAATGTAGGTGAGCACTAACACAGTTAAATAATGCTCATTACATCATTAGAAGACCAAAGAACAAAAAATATCTTAGTATCAATTTAACAAACATACAATCCATCTGCTGTTGGTTGTTTTGTTCTAATTTGTAACCACAGTCTCCTTGATTTATCTTTTGGCACATATTCAGTGAAAACATCAAAAGCAATAGAGAAATTATTTTCTCTGAAGAAGCTTTAGGTTCTTGGATCTGGGTTGAAACTTCCTAAGCATATTAAAATGTATTTACTTCCTTGTCAGGCAAGGGCGGGAAATAAAAAAAGTAGGAGTCAAAGTGTAAGACAGCCACAGGCTACAAAACTGTAGGAGTATTTAGAAGTATTATGTTCATAGTCTGTCATCAGCTAGTGAGATGGAGTCAGAACACCAAATCTGGAAGCCAAGCTGCTACTCTGTCAGTCTCTAGACCACAGTTTACTTCTGGCTGCCCTCTTTTGTTAAGACCCATGAGCCGGGCAAGCATCGTGTCGTGTACAGAGCATCTGTACACGACAGTTTGGCAATTTGCCAGATCTCTTTTGCATGTCTGCCATCTATTATCTTTAGAGACTGAGCAAGGGAAGGTAGAGCTCATTACATGCAGGGATTTGTTGTCATTAGGAATAAGTTAGTGACTGCAACCATTTCTGGAAGGTATCAAATCATAATTTAGGTCAGAAGAAACCCCTGGAGATATCTAGTCGAACCCCCTGCTCAAAACAAGTGTAATTAGATTAATTTGCTCAGGGGCATGTCAAGTCAGGCCTGGAACACCTCCAAGGACAGAGATTCAACAGCCTCTCTGGGCACCTGTTCCAGTAGTTAACTAACTGTTAGGATAAAAATGTTTCAACTTGCATCTGTTGTCTCTCCTCTTATCCCTGCACCATGCACCTCCTGAGAAGAGCCTAACTCCATCCTCTCTGTATTTTCCTATCAGGTAGTTGTAGACAGCAGTGAGGTTCCCTGAGTCTTTTCTAAGCTGAAGAGAGAGTTTCTCTTTCCCAGTCTCTCGTTTTATGTTGCATTCCCCAATTGAGGTCCTCTGCTGGACTCACTCCAGCATAATAGAATCATAGACTGATTTTGGTTGGAGTGCAACCATTCATCTAATACTGCAAATCCCACCATCAGACCATGTCCCTAAGCACCTCATCTACATGTCTTTTAGATACCTCTGGTGACTCCACCACCTCTCTGGGCAACCTGTTCCACTGCTTAATAATCCTTTCAGTGAAGCAGTTTTTCCTACTGTCCAGTCCAACCGAAACCTCCCCAGTATGCCAGGTTTTGTACTGGGAAGCACCAAACTGAACCCACCACTCCAGGTTCTAAGTTGCAGAGGGGAAGGATCACTTCCCTGGGTCTCTCTGCTGGCTAACTCTTAGTGACACAGCCCAATATTCAACCTGTTGTCCACCAGGACCATCAGCTGATCTCCTTTTATGTGGAAAGAGCTGCTTTCAACACCCTCAGCCCTTCCTGCATTACATTGGGTTATTCCAACCCACATTCAGAACTTCATAATTGTTCTTGTGGAATTTCTTGAGGTTCTCGTCAGCTCATTTCTCTGACTTTCCTAGGACAGCAACCCTATAATTCAACATGCTGATTGCTCTCCTCATTTGGTGTTGAATGTAAGCCCGAAATCTCACTATCCCGGAGGATGGAGAGAGCAAACAGCACTAGTCCCAGTACTGATCCCTGAGAAACTGAGATGCTGGATGCAGGATAAGCTTTGCAACCTGATAATAACTCTTATAAGCCTGGCAGACCAGCTAATTTTCTACTTATCTTATCTGTTTGTCCAGCTTATATCTCTCCAATTTAGTGATAAATGGACTATGGAAAGCTATATCAAAGGCCTTGCTAAAAATCAAGGTATATGGCATCCACTGTCCTCTTCTTGGCCCCAAGTGCCATTCACCTCATCTTAGTCAGCAATGAAGTTGAGCAAGCATAATTTGCCCTTAGTAAACCACCTTCACTGCTCCCAAGCACTTTCTTGTCTCTTGTTTTAGGAAGTAGCTTCTAAGAGTATTGGCTTCATAACCTTCCCAGGGAATAAGGTGAGGCTGTCCAATGTGTAGGTCGCCAAATACTCCTTCTGGCCCTTTTTGAAGATAGATGACATCTGTCTTTTTCCAGCCATCAGGAACCTCCACTGATTGCTACGATGGTAGAAAGCAGCCTTGAAGAGACACAACCAGCTCCATAATCCTCAATCTTTTACATGTTCAAGAGGGCTAAGCAATCCATAACTCTTTCTTCCCCTACTGTGGATACTGCTTCACTCCTACAAACTGTGCTTGGAGGATCCAGGATGCTTTGAGAACAATCTTCACCAGTGAAAACTGAGACAAAGGCACTAGCAAAAATCTCAGCCTTATCATTTGTCATTAGACTTCCTGGCCCACTGAGCAGTGGGCTCACATTCATCTTAGCCTTCCTTTTGGTACTGAGGAGCTTGGAGAAATCATTCTGATAACTCTTTACCTCTGTTGGTACTTTCAAGCTCATCTGAGCCTTGACTTTTTCCTATGTGTGGGTGGTGTCATCTTATTCCTTCCAAGTAGCTGGTCCCTGCTTTCACCCTTTGTGTTGAAGGTCAGTCCAGAATCTCCATATTCATCAATGATAGTATTTTTCAATACTCACTTAGCTTTCTGCACAGAGAAAGTTGTTCAAGTCCAAGTTTGCAGTTCTGTTGGTATTGCTCACTATTCTTAGGATCTTAAACTTGACAGTCTTGCAGTCACTGAAGCCAAGGCTGTCCTTGACCTTTACATCATCCCTCAGTTCTTGTCTGTGAGTAGTAAATCCAACAGAACATCTCTTCTAGTCTGTTCACTGATCACCTGCATCAGTCACCCTTCTTCCTGTCGTTTGGGTAAAGGTTCAGGCTAATCTTGTCCTGATGAATCCTATCAGGTCTTGTTCTCACCACTGCTCAGGGCACTAAATACACTTGGAGCTGTAGCTCTGCAGGTACAGCAGGAGTCTGTGTCCTGCTGCCAGAAGCCACGTGCTCCCAGTCTGGCCTGCACTGCCAGTATCAACAGTACTCTGGGATGGGTAGCAGAGCACAGGTGGGTTGCAGAACACACTGGTGGCACTGCCTGCACCTTGTCCATGATCTAATCAGACTCATTGACCTTCTCTGGAACTCTTCTTTTTTTTTTTTTTTGCACTTGCCATTTAGAGCTCAGGTAATCAAGCTGAACAGAATTTTCAGAGAGTTTCAATTTAATTAATTTATATAATGACATTTTAATGTGTTTAGCATTATTCTCATCTCCTACAGAACCTGACACCTTTGCTTTCTGACTGCTGTGTACTGAAGTGACATTTTCATGAGCTATCCACAGTTACACTTGCGTTGAAGTTATTACAGCTCAGTTTGAAAGCTGTGAATATGTATAAGCCTGTGGGTTCTTAAACTCTTTCTTAGGCGAGACTGACTTCAGCAACTGTGTCACAGATTTTGTTATCTCATTTTGTCTTCCTTTTCTCAGGTTACTCTAAATACACTGTGTTAAATACATGATAAATTGACAAGGATATATCAAGGTAGATACTATATTCAGAAGATGGAACTTCAGCCTCATGGTATGTTTGTGATTGCGTTTATTAGTATGCTGATTGTTTAGAAGTGGAAACAAACAGAAAGACAAGTGGGAAGCAGAAGGTAATCTGGCCAACAGAATATTAATTTCTTTGTATGTAAGTCAACTTGCAATAGGCTCTTTGAACATATTGCTTCACAGATGTCCTGCACCTGATATGTTTCTTCTACTTTGTAGGAAAGAGACATTTTTATTTGTAGAAAAAACAAGTGCACAAAAGACTACAAACAAACATGCAAAACGAGGCAACTGAAAAACATAAAAAAATAAGGAGATAACCTAAGGAGCTAACACATGAAAAATCTGAAATATATAGTCTGCCCACTATTGGTCTGTTCCTTTCCCCCTTCCCCTTCATCACCCACCAACACTACCTGCAAATCTGGCAATTTCACTTCATGCATGGTCTAATTTTTGTGTCTTACTTTATCCCATGTATTGTATTTATTTGCTTCACCATAGTCAGTGACAGGCAGTGTTTCAAATACACTTTTAGAGATGCTTTCAGCCTGAAAAGCTTTGCTTCCTAAAGAAGTAGGACACAGCAAGTGAAGAAAGGAATTGTCTTAGTCACTTGTTTGACTTGCTGGTCAGAACTATATGCACGGTACCAATGGGTTCAGCAGGCACAGGGTGAATTAATCAGGTTTCTGGTATTGCAAAAATATTAGTTCCAGCCATTCTTAAATATACTTCTGTAGAATAGTAGATGGCAATAGAAATCCTACTGGTTTATATAGTTAACCTTTTTGGAAGTCTAAGAGGGTGTAATATTTTTTTTTCTTGATATGGCAAAATAACATTTCTCTCGTAATCAATCATTTAAATATATTGAAGTTTTCTGCTAGAAAGGTTTTTCTAGATTACTCAGATCTGAGTTGTCACTCAAGGATAGAAGTAACTGCCCAGTCCACAGGTGAATCATTTGAAGTACTAAAAGTAAAGGTTTTGATGTTTCGAGATGCTTTCTTCCCTTCCTGAGACAAAACAACGCTGTCTTTAAAGCTCTTTGGTCAGTAGAAATTACAAGTTGCTAATGCTGTCTGAATACTTTAATATATGGGTCAGCATCCGTATTAGTATGCCATTGAAATGGTAAAAGATATTCTCAACAGTGTGTGCCTGTACTTTCATGAAGAACACAAATACACACAAAGAAAAATATACACCAATGGACTATAACACTCATCTCCTCATTTTGTCCTTTGTTCATATGCACTTTTCCAAATTATGATAAATTTCCCCTGTTATGAAAGTTAAAAGGGAATATAGTGGATGGCTGTTGAAGCAATAGCAGGGTAGAACATAAGGTCTGAGTATGAATATTCAAATACTACAAGGTTAAAAAACCCCTAGATAATCTTTCGGTCTTCAATAAGAACTTATTGTGCTTAGTGAAGAAATATGTGATTATCCCAGTAGTCTGATAGATAGCTGTCATTCTTTTTGCTGAATGATAGTAAAAATAGTGAAGATTTATGGGAAATGGGTAAAAATTTTAAAAGTCAAGAGAAATCTTTGAAGCTGAGGAAAGAATCTGAGTAATGTTATGGAACATAAGTGCCAAGTGGTTTAGGAGATGTAGTTCTTGTAGAATGGTGGTGTATTTTCCTAATGACATAACCAACTGTGACCAGCCTTGGACCAGTTCTACACTGGGCATTGCCTAGTCTGAAATGTCAGTAATCAGCACTGATCACTGGAGAGTATGTTGATAATTAAGCATTAGACATTCATCTTCTTTCTCAGAGTTTGCAATAAAAATGATCTGGCACGTGGACCCCCCCCTGAAAAGGCTGAGAATGACCAAAGTAGAACTGATGAATGTGGTAGATGCTATTTCACTCTGTTGTGTGCAGGCAAACATCCAGTCTGAAAATTCACTGGAGATGTCATTCAGTCATCAGTTATTGCTTTGGAATATGTATTAGTGTTCCTTTGCAGGGGGGGATATAAAGCCTGTCAATGATTCTAAGTGAGACTTTAGAACCTGTGGGGTCAACTCTGGCTATTCTAAGCAGACATTTAATTTCTCAGTGTTCTAGACCTGGGAAGTAATTTGTTGGTTTAGGTTTTTGTGGTTTCTGTTTGTTTGTTTGTGGGTGTTTGGTTTTGGGTTTCTTTTGTGTGTGTGCTTTGGTTTTTTTTCTTCTATCAGCCTATCCCTGATTCTTTTAGGAGCTAGCTTTTTACCTTCTCTCTTTCTCCAAACACACACATAAGTGGCTTCTGAAAAATAGTGTGGGTTAGCTCTCAAATAAAGGAGGTTAGGGTAAAAGTTACACTTGAGAAAGGGAAATGCACAATATCTTAATTTTGGTTAAGTTCCAGTGAAGTCTGCTTAAATATTTCACATATGTGAAAAATTGAATGGCTATTTTTGAGTGACTCCTATTTTTCTTAGTTTTTAATTTATTTCTATATTGGTGACCATACCTTTTTCTTCCTCAGTAGTCTTTTAAAAATGAATAACTACTCAAAATACAGCTCAAATTAATCTCTGATATAATTCTGCAGATTTTGAAGCAGCTTCTTTGCCTACTATACGAGTGGAGGTAAGGTTGGTGTGGTGTAGAGTTTATTGCTATATAGGCACACATACTTCATAAAACACTAACCTAAGTATGTAATATTGGGGAAAAAAAACCCCAACACATGTATTGTGACTATATGAAAGAGAAATACTATTACATTATCTCTCTACAGTAGTTTTTCTCCTGCAGGTGTTCTCTCTCCCCAGAGTCTATTAAAATACATCAACTAATTTTCAACCATTTTCCCCATCATCTTGAAGGTGATTTCCATATTTGACATAATAATTCTACCATACTTATGTTTAAAAAAAAAAAAAACAACACCAAAACTTCAATGGAGAGTGCAGTATGAAATTTAACTAGCCTAAGTTAGAAACAGCAAGAACATCATCTCTGAGGGAACCATTTTTAAAATATATATATTCTGTTTTCACTAGTTTTAATACTTTTCATTGGTATTCTGAGAAAAGGATTGATATTTTCCTGAGAAATAGAAGTAGGGAGGAAAAAAAAGTTCTCTAAGAAGAACAGTAGTGCTGGAGTGTATAATTTGTGTGACAAAATAATAGGCACCTGATAGTCTAAAGATTCCACCACAGCATAAATGCTAATCAGTAGAGATTGCTATTCAAATGGGGGTAGGGGGTTTGTATCTTAAACACATTTTTAGAACTCCTATTTGGAGAAAAAAAAATTAGGTCTTTAAAGATGAAATAAATGTGACATGTTGAGTGAGCACTAGTCAAAATTCTGATTGTGTTATTACAGTTAACTGTATTTGGGCTTGGCTATGTCTGAATTTGATCTAATTTTTCTTAAATAATTAAACAGTGTACACAAGTCTTTATGTTCAGCTTATACATGCTAGAGTTGTGGGTAGAAGGTGAGTCTGCCTCTAATAGACTGGAAGTGCTGTACTGATGCCAAATTGAAAACCTAGCAAATTGTTCCTTTACTTGGCATTAGAATTAGAGCAGAAAAGAGTGGGGAGGGTGTATACAAAACAGAAATTTGTATCCTTCTCTATATATATCTTTTTTATTTGCCTTTTTGGCCTCTTTATTTCCCCCAGATGGGAGTTGTCCTAGAGTCTGTTATCATCATGCTGAGGAATCACATCATTAATGTAGGCCAGCATTCTCAGACCTCCTGCACCTTGTGTTCGTAGTTGCTTAGATGAGCTCTAGTACTGTGCTACAGATCTTTTTCCTCTTAACTTCAGGATCCAAATATAACATGTAGTTCCTGTTACCCTCGATGAGCCCAACAGTGCAAAACAGTTTCAGTGGAAAGGACTGAAAGCATTACTGCAGAATAATGGGTAGTGTAGTTAAGGAAGCTTCCAGGAGGGGAGAGCTGTGCCAGCCTAGACTATTCCCTTGAAGGCATAAATAAGTGGTTACTGTTCTTCCATATGCTCCAAGCAGCTGGGAAATGGAACATGCTATTGATTGCTGTAAATACATAGTAACATAAATTTCTGTATATTTACCTGATTTCATTTGTGTGGTCTCCTTTTGTCTAACCAACTGACAGCACTCCTATCAAACTGATTGTGTTCTAACTTTGTGGCTGAGAATGGGGGTTGAAATAATTAATATCCTTTAAAAGAGTATCATAAAAGACTATTTCTTGCTATTTTGAACCATTTCAAAAGCACGACAGTCCAGAACACAAGAAATTAGTTTTGTGCTCATTTTGCTGATATAGAAAGTAATAAAACCAGAGAAGAGGCATGTAATCTATAACCTTGAGAAGAAAATTTGGGGAATTGTTCAGTATCCAAGCCATGAGTGTAGGAAATTTACATTAGTGTGAGTCAAACACTTTTAAAAACACAGACCTTTTAAAGTTGCCATACTCACTGCATAACTGCATAGCTCTCATGGGTTTGGTGCTGTGACCACTTCCCTGGGGCAACTGTTCCAGTGACCAACCATCCTCTCAGAGAAGATCCTTTTCCTAATATCCATCCTGAACTTCCCCTCATGCAGCTTCATAGCACTTCCATTTATTTTTTTCTAGTTTTAACATCCAGGCATTTGGTTTCTGTTCCCTATGATTTTTTTTTAAAGAACTGTTGTTTCTCTGCTGGTTTTTTGTTTTGTGTTGTTGAGGGTTTTTTTTGGCTCCTGAATCAATATTATACCCACCATCATCTCTCAGTTTTCCTGACAGGTAGAGCAAATTTACTAAAATTACTGCACAAAACATTTTTTAGCTATCTTTTAAATATTCTTTTTTTATCTCCTCCTAAACAAATGTTTGACTGTGGGTTTGTATTGTCTACTAGTATTCATCTCGTTGCTATAGCAGAGAGCAATAATATCCTATCCATGCTCCAGCTCACTAGTCAGACACTTTCCCAGGTTGCTGTATTAGTTGCTCAGTTTGAACCCTCTCCTAGTGGAGCTCTGCTAATACTCTACTCTAAAAAAAGTATGAGATTTTATTTCTCTAGGCAGAATTTAGAATGAAAATGCAATTCCCTTGTAAACTCCATGTTTAGCATTTGAATCCCTGTATGTTATCATTTCTGTGCATCAGTGCTTCTGTTCTCGGGGACCTAGATTTACAACAGCCAACATAGTTCAGACAGTGTGCTGGAGGCTAGATGGAGGTTGTGCAGTGCCTTCTGCCCTTTGGTTTAGACATTCTTTAAGGTAATGTATAGTTTGGAGACTGTACCCCTCCTGAGCTGCTGTAGCCTCCCATAGCCTGCTTAGGAATGGAAAGAGAGACAACACTAAACCCATTCTGTCATTCCCACTGTAACTGTGGATAATACTTGTCTCATGCTAATCCTTATAATAAGAGTGTGGAGATTTGAGGGAAACATGCTCCATGTCACAGAACAGTTTTTGCATGTTGAACCTGACTGCAGGCACGTTACTATGGAGATACTGCTAAAACTGTCTTTGGCATCCACTCTTAGACAGGAAGCTCTTACAGGAAAACAATTCATTATCCGTATCTTGCTTCCACACAATAATGCTGAGTCTATTCCCAGAAGAGAACAGACAACTGGCTTAGACCCACCTTGCTACAGTCTCCTTTCAGTTCATTGTGATGAGCAATAAGGTCCTCCCCGAGTCTCCTTTTCTTCATGCTAAGCAACCCCAGTTCCTTCAACTGCTCCTCATAACACTTGTTTTCCACGACCTTCACCAGCTCCATTGCCCTTCTTTGGACACACTTCAGCACCTCAATGTCCTTCCATAGTGAAGGGCCCAAAGCTGAACCCAGTACTCAAGGTATGGCCTCATCAGTGGGGCACAATCACTTCCCTAGCCCTGCTGGCCACACTGTTTCTGATACAAGTCAGGACACTTGGTTTTCTCAGCTGCTTGTTGCCCAACACCCTCTGTCAGGTGGCTTTCCAGCTGCCCTTCCTCAAGCCTGTAAGGGGTTATTGTGCCCAAAGTGCAGAGCACTTAGCCTTTTTGAATCTCCTACAACTGGTTTCATCTCATCAACACAGCCTGTCCAGATCTCTCTGCAGAGCCTTTGACTCTCGGGGACCTAGATTTGCAACAGACTGAGGTCTTGGGGTAGTTCTTTAAGTGGTAGAGTGTTTGGGTTTTGTGGGATATAATAGAAACTACCAAAATGCTGCAGTGTTGCTACAGAAGCCACAAGCAATTGTACAAACAAGGCTATATTAAAACTATGCTGTAGTTTGAGTCTGTCATTGTGATTGCCCCCTTAACTTATATTTGCTTTTAAAAAATGTAAACTCTTGGAGCTAGAAAAGAATTTTTGAGAAGGTGTTTTTGGAGAACATTTTTCATAGCCATGTTTGCATTGAAACTTTTCTATGCTTTTCTTTTTTTTCAAAAAGTAGAACATACCCAGTAAGTACAATCCTGCAGTCTGCTCTTCAGCTTTTTTTCAGGTAAATTCAAGTGAGTTCATCATCAGATAAAGTGAGCTTATATTGCCTAAACAGTACAGGCTTTGGAGCACAGCATTTTGTAGATTAATAAAGGATCAATCCACAATTGGAAACACCAGTTCTAGCCAGCTGCTAGCATTACTTCACTGTAAGAAAGCAGAGTTCTGGGCTGGATGTTCATGATTAAAAATAAAATCTGGAGAGAAAAAAAAAAAAGCAAGCTGTTTTCTATAGAGATATTTTTTTTTTAAACTAACTGGAACTATTTTTTATTTTTCTTACCCTTTGGGACTCTCTCATGCTCTGGTTTAAATCACGTGTAGCTTCATTGAGTTACATTTCCATTATGCTGGTTTAATATCAGAGATTTGATCTCTAGAGCAATCAGTGTACACCATAGTTGGCGCATATGTTTCCTTCCTTGATCCATGAATTTTACTTATTGCATTAGCCTTTGCCTAGAGGCTTTCAGATGCATGTTGATGTCAAATGCCTTTCCAAAAGTGACTGTCAAGAGACATAAATACTTTCAGAATGATTGACTTGGGGGAGAAAATGTACAGATAATAAGCAAGTCAGCAACATACAATTTTATTTTCAGATAAACGGCCTGAAATTGGTGTCTTGTCCTCACTGGGAGATCAAAAGGGATCACGAGATTTAGTGAGTGCAAAATACAGTGGACTTTCTTGCTTCCAGTGATGGTGTAACTTCTGAGGTCTTGGGGCAATTCTGTAAGCAGACACAGTGTTCTTTACATTTGTTCCTCAGCAGGGGCATTTGATAATACATTCTCTGAGAGCTGAAACACTTCCTTGGAATATTCTTATCCCAAATTTTGTCTCAGCATTTCTGAAAGTTGAGGTATTTAAAACGCTGATAAAGGATCATGAGGTTAATGTGAGGGCCTAGGAGAGATCTGTGTTACTGTAAGATTAAAGATTCCAGAAAGTTTGTGATAATGTACAGAGATTTATGTTTCAATTCACCTTGGTGAAGCAATAAAAGTAAAGCAATTCTCCAAAGGAGCTTTTCCTTGTGAACTTGTGCATGAGCAACCCACACCTATATCTAGTAGTCTTTAAAATGTTCTGGTTGGCAACCACTTGAAGTCCTTCTTCATTTATGTTGAATTTCATTTGTAAGGAGTACAAAGAACTATAACAATGGCCATATCTCTAGTGTTTGTGAACTAGCCATGCAACACCAGGATGTGGTGGCTTCTGTCATTGTAGTTAAAAGTAACTGTGTTTCTCCTGGTGACATAATCTAAATCAAATGTTGGTAGCTCTTCAGTAGTCTTTTTCCCCCTTCTTCTGTCTTCTACTGTGTATTTCAAAGATGATTTAGTTCTAATTTTCATTTCATAACAGCCTAGTATGTTTTCATATGTATGTATGTTTGTTTGCAAATTGTTCTCATGTAAATTAGTTTGAGATAAAAATTATACTTATCATTAAACCACAAGGGCCAGATTCCCTAATTTTTACTAGATCATGTTGAGTAATTATTATAATGATGAATAATTGAGATCAGTAGCAGCACAGGCTTTGGGGAATTGGTCTTTAACAAAGTCTGGAAACAAAAGTGTTTAATAAATATTTTATGGAAAAATCTGACTGCCATCATGGTTGTCAAACTAGCACCTAGGGGAAAAAAAAATAAATAAAATCCCTGATTGAGATATCTAATAGAATCAGGGAATATTCGTGGTTGGAAAGGACCTCCTAGATCACAGAGTCCAACCATACCCATAACAAAAAAAAGCCTAAATATAAAAAAAACCCTAAATAATACATTTTCTACTTTTCAAATTGCCTTCTATAGTTTTCCTGTGAAACTATTACCTGGTCCAGAGTATTTCTTTGCAAGTAGTCTGTGTTATTCTATATTTGAAGGAAGCAGGCATCTTCCCTACTATTTCTTCATAAGGCAGTAAAAATCAATGCAGAATGTGTAATTAATTTATGACCTATGTCTGCAGCACAGGACATTCGTCTTGTATTAAATTTTCCCTTAATGCTGCCTGAGCATTTAAGATCTAGATCACTCATGCAGTGATTGGACTGAGTTTTCCAGAGCAGTGAACCCTATTTCATTAGTCACAATATTCCTTGCCCTTTTTCAGAGGATACATGTGTTTAGGATAAAAGTATTGGCAGAGTATTTATTAGGACTGCAAAGAGCAGAGGCTGTGAATTACAGCAAAGGGAGCAGGTTTATCTACAGAAACTCCAGTGAGGCAGCTATAGTTTAAATAGGTTACCTAAAGCCAGTGTCTGTTCCTTGTATCCTAGTGATAGTGCTTTACAGAGTGTTTATCTTCTACATTTGACTTCTTCCAGCAAGGTCAGAGATAGCCCTGGTAATGCTGAGAACATTTGGCCTCGAGTTCTTTTCCAATTGCTTGTGGGAAATGATCCGGTCTCCTGCGGACACAAAAAAAATCCCACAGAGAATCCTGACACTTAAATTATATTCTATGCAGATTTGGCTATTAATAGTGGGGTTTATTTTTCCTTACTCCCTTTAGTATCCAGTAGAAATTGCACCCAGAAAGTTCTGCTTCAAGAATTACTGAATTCCACTGCCAATCTCCAACACCACATGCAATCAGCTTTTCAAGAGTGGCCCTTTCCTTTGTCAATCAGAGTACAGTTTTAACAAAGAAAACATTGGGATTGTTTTGATATTTGTTCAGAAGGGCAGTTTATTCACCTCTGGAAAACATGTAAATTATTAAAGGCACCCCTGAAACACTGCAATTGAAAGGGACTTCTAATCCTTGTTTGAAAATATAAATTATTCATGGTAGGATTTAATTTAAATTTGGCTGTGTGGTTCCTATGGTTGTTTGCATTGCATTCTGGTGAAATTGGGAGCACAAATGAATTCCACTAGGTTTTGTTAGAGACCTTCTGACTTAGTATATGTGAAGGTTGTCTTTCTCTTTCGTCAAATGTATAATCCCTTTGTTTTTGCTTCTTGTATCAAAGCAGAATGTAGATAACAAGTGAAAGCTGCTAAGTTCCTTCAGTGGTAGCAGTTCTCTGAATGCTGCCATCCGCTCACAGTGGCTACAGTGGGGTCTTGGGTGTGAAACATCTGAGGAAAATTGGTAGAATTGTTATTTCCATGTATTATGTCTCATTGTGAGCAAGAAATGAACTGATGTGCTTAGACCCTGATAGTTTAGAGTTACTCAATAGTCTACAGCTTTTTTTAAAGAGGAGTAATAGCAGCTGTGGGCTACAAGAATTTTGTTTGGATAATTTTATCCGGCATAAATGCCATGCTCTTCCATCTCTATTCCATTCTCATGTCTTAGGAACATAATTGCTACAGTTTAATGCTAAGTTTTCTGAAATAAATATGCAGTGTCTCTCTTTTCTTATGCTCTTACTTTTAACATCTACAACCTGCAGATCCCTGACATGCAGAGATGAGTAAGAGCTATGTCACACGTAAAACAATTTCTTAGTAACTGTTAAAGCAAATGAGAGAGGGGTTAGGGAATTTTCTGATCAAGTTTCCTGTTTCTTTGTGTCTTCTATTAAAAACCAAAACAACCAACAAACAAAAAAACACATCAACAAAAGAAGACCCCAAAACAACAGCAACAAAAAAAACACCACCATGAGGGGAAACTGCAGAGGAAAGCCAAGGTCAGAGTCAAAATAAATAGTATGAAAGGATAATGAAAAGGATAATGAAAGGATAATGTCCAAACCCAAGAGTGTACATTTGTGTTAACCTCATGGCAAGTGAATGCACAAAGCAAATAAATGAAGGATATGCTATATGAAATCTGGAGACTGTTTCTCTGATTCCATTAATTTTTTTCTGTATTGTTATTTTTATTACAATAGGAGTATTTTAAGTATGCAGGGCTTCAATATTATGCACTTCAATATTTTTATTTTATTTTTGTAGCAGTATTTCTTCCCCTTTTTCCTATGAAAATCCTCCACCTCCCAAACAACTAGTCTGGAGAATACAACAAAGTGTTTTCCTTGAATATGTGGGATTATGAAGCAGAGAACAGCTCCACAGAGGTGGTGCTCCACACGAGCATCACACAAGGATCAACTGTGTAAACCCAATAAAGAGTGACTGAGACATGATAGTTTTGAGGGAATAGAGAGAAAATTGTTGAAAGCAGCTGTATTTAACTTGGTTTACCTGACATCAGAATACATCACACTGCTGGTTGAGTACATTTCCTCCCAGTCCACTCCTGTTGTGTTCTGCCTTAAACTCATTTCTTTTGTATTTTGGTGCATGCTGCTCCTGTAGTGTGGTGTTACAGTATGTTTTTGTGTAAATGCTTAGTTTCAAATAGCTGCTTTCCTTTCATCATGCATATCAAATACATTTTTGCTTGCCTAAACGTTACAACTGTCATGCCACCAAGTACACGCTGTGATCCTGTGCAGTGCTCCCACTCCAGGTCAAGAGCAAACGTATGCAATCAGATTCTTTTAATACCTCTGTGACACACATTTTGTCAACAAGTTTGCTTTTCCTCCTTCTTTTTGCAAAAGCAGCACTTTAAAAGGAAGTTTATTCGAAATGTCAGCTAAAATCATCAAAAATCTGTGACTGAGGCATTAGGGTAGGGAACACTGAGGTTATTATATGTGTCAGTGAGTCTGAGAGCTAACTGAGCTTCTGGGGGGGTTGTTTTAAGGTTTTAGCAAAGGAAGGTGTAAGTAAACACTTTTTGCAAACTTTCAGGAAGTTAGTGCATTTCTTAGCTCCTCTAAGAGATGCTGTTTTATTAATAAGTATGCCATTCAGTTCTGTTTTCCTGTAAGGTACTTCCACTGTGTGCAGTGTTTCCCTCCACAGTCTCACTAATGATCTTTACCTTTTGCAGTGCTCAGGAACTGACAGAAAATGTCATTTTCTACCCCACAGGATTTTTGTCAATTGCAGTGAAATGTGCTTAAGTGGTTTGGCATGGGGAGAAAAGAAAGAAAAAAGATTTGTGTTCTCACAAAACACATCCTGAAAGGGACAACTTCAGTCTTAGAATGGGAAGTGAATATATTTTGGGGTTTTGTTTGGTTTTCTTTAACTTCCTGGAGGGAACTTTTTGGTTCTGTCAAATATCATGGATGACTTCTGTGTATGCAGGAAAATGGTTCTTTTTCTCTATTTGCTGTTAAATATATTGTTATAGAATCATTTATGTTGGAAAAGACCTTTAAGGTTGAGTCCAACCAGTATTCCATAATCTCCAGGGCTTTGTCTTCATTGACTGCTTCACTAGATATTTCTGCTGTCAAATTTGTATTCTTTTGTACTTGGTTTGGTGTTTGGTCTGTCTATTCTATTTTTTTTTTACTTGCATATGTCTGATTTCAGCATATGGAACACATCTTTGACAATCATTTTCTGTCATGTCTGAAGAGAACTTGGTGATTCCTTCAGTATATTCTTTAGTTGCTCCTAGAAGTTGATTATATCATTCACTGTAGATTCAAGCTAGAGGGTGGCAAATATACTGTCCTAAGGCATTGTCATTTTGTCCCAGTTTGAGTGAGAATAGAACTGATTCTGTTCAGTGATGTTTACTTTTCAGTTCAGTCTCTTCTAACTGCACTTTCTGAAGTCAATGGCATGTTTCTGCAGACAGTGACTTCTAGCAGGGATAACACCCCATGGTCAGAGTTACTACCAAGGATTGGTGTTCAGACCAAGGCCACTGCTGGATCTTGGGTACCATACTGGGGGATGCAGAAAGTAAAAGGCCACATCTTCAGGGAAGAGTGAACAGGACACGTGACCCTAAACTGACCAAGAAGGTATTTCATTCCATTCCCTGGATATCGTATTCAGTATAAAGCTGAGGGATCATGAGGGTCAAGCTCTCTTCTTCAATGGCTGGCATACAAGGAGGACTCTGTCCATTCTGCCTTTGATCCTAATCTGTGTGTTCATGAATCCAGTTCCAGAATCCAGCTCCTGAATCTGGTTCCTGTCTTTCACGGAGTCCAGTCTGGGTTTCCATGTCAACCTTGTGCAGAGGCCATGCTACTCTTCTCTGTACTGTTCCATTTTTAGTGTGTGTGCTGCCAAAGTGAGCACAACCTCAAACCTAAACCTTGACACATTTGAATTCTTAGATTCTTCCTCTCTAATCCACATATGTAAACCAGAATAACCCAATGCTCTCCTTTCCTACAGCTGTAACCAATGTTATGTTCTCTAGGCAAAAACTAAAGCAACATCAAAAAGTAACTCTGGCACTGAATAATTTTTACATCCTTTGGCTAATAGCAGAAGCCCAAGGAAACATGCACGATCAGAACCAGTACATAATGATACTGTCTGATATTACTCTCCCAACATCCACTGGTTTGTAGCTCAACTATTGTTGAATGAAAGGTAGTTTCTTTCTAAGAGATTGTGCTTCATCTGTTTGTCCAGTTGTTGTTTGAACCACTGTAGGCTTCTAGCCTTAATAATATCCTCTGATTGTGGCTGCATCAACAGTTCATCTACACTTAGGCTCACGTGTATGTGAAATCACATGACTAAATTTCTTTCATATCCATCTGTCAGTGAAACTCCACAGTTATACATGGGTTTTTTTCTCATTTACTGTAAATGTACATAATGAATATATTCTTCATCTTAGCTCTTCCATGTTTAACTTTGATACAGGTTTTTATCAAGAAAGCTTTTGAGGTCCTCAGTGAACTCTGAAGAGCCAAACTAAGGAGGGGAGCAGCTGACTGAGAAACAGTTTGGGGATTTATGTTTTTTATTATTATTTAAAGGTACTCAAATCAGTATAGTCCCCTTCTGCTGTGAAAGAAAGGCAGATTCTATATACCTTATGGCTTCTGTAGGACATTGTTTTTATCTAACCACATGGTTGCAAAGCTTTTGACTAGGTGGTTATTTTTGCTTCACTATACACTTCTAACAAGGCATATTTTGAAATGCTTATTTCATTGCCAGTCATGCTCCTTTCTGTGCTTTGCAGAACAAGTACAGATGAGAAAGACCTTACATGATTCTTAAGTCTTCCCTTTTGATCCTAAAATAGATGATATTAGTAAGACTAAAAGACTGACTGTGCTGGAAGAATTTTCATCCTCCTTTGGTTAATATACACTTCATACACACTCCTGATATACTGTTTCTATAGCTTAGAGGATTTCTTAGTGTGTTTTTTCAGTAGTGATATGTTTTTCTTTGAGGTTTTCTATCTGTAGAAAGGCAGGCAGCCAATATTAAAGCAGCAGTAGTTTTTGCCTTTGTGAAATAGGATTGCTGTAGTATAAAAGGGAAGCAAAAGATTAATCAGGTCCTGAAAGCTGGGGGAAGTGGTCTATTTCAGGTTGCATTGGGTAGATAGTAATTCTGATCTATTTATTATTACAGAGAAGGACCATATTTTTATTAGAACAGCCAAAAAAGCATAACACATGAACAGGGAGAATGCTTTGGTTCACAATGGCAACAAAAAGCTACAGTCCGGAGTCAAAAGCAAAGCAAGGAAGCCTATATGCTGATGCCCAAGAGACAGATATCAAACTTAGGCTTCTGGAATGCTTCCTGAGAGTGATTAATGTTTTTATAGTGGATAGTTAGTACTTTGGGATTCTCTTGACCATGCTGTTACAGGAGCATGGTTATATTCATGACTTCAGCTGATAAAACTATAATCATTTGCCTCAAACTCCTGTTAATGTGGGTAAGATTTTCCTAGATGATGAAAATCTTTCAAGTATGGACTGTCTTATTACCTTTCAACTGGTTTGATGGCATTACTTGCTGCAGAACTCTGGCTTCTCTAAATCTCTTGTTAAACTAGAGAAGGTGGCATTGATACAAGCATTTCAGAATCAGTGGCAACAGATAAGTTGTATCTATCATCACTGCTGGTGAGAAAAGATTCTGCAATCAGAACTTGGTTCTTGTGCAGTATAGATGTTGTATGCAAAATGCTCATAGAGTGCCATACCAACCATGAGCTGGTATGGAATTCCAACAGTTTTCTCCAGGAATGTCTCTGAAATCCATATGGACTCCCTCATCACATCAATAGAAAGAAACAAAACACTATGAGTATGTTAAACTTGAATCTGAAGGTTTAGATCTGGACTATACAGACTGCATGCTTTGACATGGTTCAGTCTTAGACTTTTTTTTTTGTCTTGGAGCCAAATGAAAGCAGAGAAGGAAAACTGCAGAACTGCATGTATGCAAAATATTTGTTTTAATACTTTAAAAACTCAAAATTAGATGACCCCAACTATTCGTTTTCATTCTCTTTTTAAGGCCAGAAGACTGGTTCCATAATGTATTCTTTGTAGTTATGTTAAAACTTTTAGCAGATTTTCATGTATTTTAGAATACTTTCCTTCTCCTGCTTCTGTATCTATGTAGAGAAGATGAAGATAGTGTATTCTTTAATATTTCTTTTGCCTTCAGGTTTGATTTTTTCTTTTCTTAGCATTTATTAGATGGTATAGATGTTAAATGAAATGTGAGCAAAAGTCATCAAGGAGGAATTTGTATTTAAGATAAGCTATGATTATGACTTTATCACCCAAGACATTGCATTTGCAGATGTGAAGGCATAGGATGATCTGCATATTTTTAAACCTACCTTGGATTTTGAGCTTGGTTTGGGTTGTAATGTGAATTGTTGCACATTCTACTCTCATGTGATATACCTCTACAACAAAGAAGGTAGAAGCACTCACATCTAGTATGTATTCCCTATGTACAGCCTGGTGACTTATAGGATGTGTATCAAAGAACTGAATGAAATTATGTGGTGTGCTGTAAAAATAATAGAATGTTGCATGGCTGAGATTTGAGTTTTGGGAAAGAAAAAAAAAAAAATAAAAAAATCCCAGATAGCAGTATAAACATATAAATGGTGGGTAAAAGCCAAGAAAACTTCTGATCTGGGCTATGTCTTGCACTGTACAGAGCAGAAAGGAAAAATCTCCATTATTACTTCTAAGGTTGAAGAAACATGAGATGCAGGTAGAAGACAGTCTGGAAAACCTTCCCTTAAATCAGCAACAAGATTGGTTGAGCCAAAAAACATTGATTTAGACTTCGAAATTATGAGAGAACCCAGATTGTCCCACTTGGCACACTGAATGAATTTGATTGATTTCAGTTCACAATTGTTCCACACTTTGAGTAAGAATGAATAGAATTTGCACTTAATGAGGTGAATATCGATTTCCTAGGAAAAAAGTGTTCCTACAATTAATTTATCCAGAAGTAAGCCATCCCCACTGGGAATAAAGATAAAAGGTTGCACATTTGAGGAGTGTGATGAGACTAGCTACTGTTAGAAGCTTCCTGGTAGAATAAACTTGCTTCCTAATTAGAATACTTTCACTATCTTGAAAATTTGAGTACTCTAGTCTGTCCAACATCACTTTGTCATTAAAGTTTTGTCAGTTATTATGGGAGGAAAAGTTGTATATTTGCAAGCACTGTGCACTTTTATTGCATATTTTGTTCTTACACAGTTTTGCACTTAATGGATGCAGTCATATTTCATCTTTTTGTACTAGTTATGTAAAAAGATACAGGATTTTTTCCAAACTGTATATGTTCCTAAAAAATATTTTACTCCTCTATTGTTATATTGCATCTGATAAGTTAATGATATTGTTAAATTACAAGATGCATTCTGATAATTTTTTCATAAATCAGGTGTTTTTACTGAAAAATATAAAATTACTGAAATTAATTTTTCCTCTAAGACCTTGCAAATGATCCTTTTTATTTTTTTAAGGATAAAATTACTTTGTGTTTACACAAACTATTTAAAATGCAAGCTTTCTGGAAACGCTCAAAACATTTTTTTTATGAACTACTGATTTATTGGGATTTTAATTTGTTTTCTTGTCCTCATTACAATGGGGAAAACATCTGAAATGAACAGTCTTCCATTTTCCTGTTGAATGGGAAATCCATTTCTGAATTATCAGAAGGGTCTAGCTGACTTTGGGCACAATTTTTAACCCTTACTGCATCTTCGATGCTCAGATTTCTAAAGCTAGTAGGCTAACCAGTTACAGGAAAATGAGATTTAATAAAGACACTATTAATTTCCTTTACTGAAGCTATAAAAATAAAATTGCCACTTGTCAATACATTATCTGGCCTTGAGATTCTTTTGTACCTTCAGCAAAACAACATATTGAAGAGTAGCTATTTATGAATAAACTTCATTATAGAAGACAATGTATTATGGCCTCTTTAATGTGTAGATCAACTTTTAAAAAATCATATTTGCAGACAACTCCTTTCTATGAATGGTGTTGTATTTTATGCTATATATTAAAAGCTCATTGACCTTGCATACTATTATTGTGTTAAATACTTATTCTCCATCCTTGCCACTGGCAGTAGTGATGTGCTACGTGGTAATTTTCATTGTGAAACAGTGCAGTGAAACATGAAAGACTCTGCTCTGCTCTTTCCTCCTGTACCATGCCACCTATTTGTCCTGTAATGTTGTGTAAAGAGCATTAAAGAGCACAAACCATCAGTAAGATGAGGTCCACAATGGAAGGCCCCAGTTAAATAAATTAATTTTCATGAAATTATAGAGCACCAGTCTAGGGCAATCCAAGGAACTGAAAGGACAACATGAAAGATTTCTTCTTTGTATATTGATTTTTACTTAAAATGATTTGGTGACATTTCTGCCATCACCAAGTTTATTTATTTAAGGTATTTCTCAAGGTGTTTGTTGAACTGTTGAAAATAACATCTTGGAAATTAAATGTGTCTTTGTAGGACAGTGTGGACCTGAGCCAGGCTGTTTAAAATTTAGGTTACATAAACTAGAGGAAATTAAACATTAAAATGTTCCAGGCACTGGAACTTGATTGTCATTTTGATAAATTGCTGAAACAGTTTTGCCTCAGTTTTGACCCACAGCTTACAGATGGTTCTTGGGTGCTGTTTGGGAGTGTGCAGGGTCAGAGGCTGCTCCAAAAAGCATTTTGGACATAGTCACCTCATCTTAAATCATAAGAAAGTTTAAAAGTAAAAAAAAAAAACCAAAACCAAACACATTTAATGCTCAGATAGCTTCCCAAGGATGCTCTGAAGCAGATAAAACAGATCAGTGTTTAAGTAGCTTTGCAATCTGTGGCATGTGTACAAGAGACAAGAAGGGAAGGAAATGTATATAAAGCTGCTTGTTTTCATGCAGTATGTTGCAGGCAATTTAATTTCTATCATAATTAGTTGAATGATATTCATCTTTATCAGAAACTGCATTTCTTTCTGTCAGGCTTGTCTGGTGTAAACCAGCTCTGGTAAAAATCCATTCTTTAAGAGCAAGTTGTAATGACTCCATTTTGTTCTGGATTACAACCTGATTCCATTGTGTCAAAAACGGGAGGAGATCTCAAAATGATAGATGTGCTGCTCTAGGGGTTGACAGAAGAGGGGGGTTCACATCAAATTCCCTCTCTTGACAAAAGTACAAAAAGCTTACTTCTAAATCTGTGTGCCTGGGTGTGGATGAAGTATGTCAAGCCTAAAGAAAACTGGAGCTGGAAAGAGAACATGTTGTAGTTTATGACTTTTTCAGAATCAACAGAGTTTATGGCAGATTTTTAGACAAGACTACTATTTCCCCTATTCTCTGCTGATGGTATAAATCCTCCTACAGTAAGGTGAGCTTACAAATATTTTGAAGGGAAGCTAGTGCAGATACTTTATTGTTGCCATCAGCCTGTACACTATTCTGTTTAAGCCTGGTTTTGCTGCTTCTTCCTTCGTCTTTCTGTCTGCCTACTGCAGAAAACCTGCCAAAAGTGTTTGAAATGAATCTCATACCAAAATTTATGAGGTGGGAGTAGGGAGTGGACAGACAGAAATAGTCCCGTGAACAGTCTGAAGTAGATGGAGTCTGAAAGCTAAGGAATGGTGCTTAATTTCAATAGGGAATGTCTAAATGCCCAGTGGTCATTTTTAGGTTCCTAGGATAGAAGATTGCATAGAGTTAATACTGTCCCTGGCCTGGAGATAAAAGTGTTTTTTAAATTTATGACTCCTCTCTTCTTGTCTCTTCTTTCTCCTTCACTTTTTCTTACTCATAAAATCAACTTTAACTTTCACATGGGTTAACTTATCATATTTCATTAGCTATCCACATCTTAATCTAAAATATATACTCTTCTTAACAAAAAAAAACCCATCCAACCAAAAAACAAACCAAAAAAAGCATTCATTAAGATCTCAAAGCTGCAGATAGAACAAGACAAGCTGCATTTTATTGTTCAGCCAGTCCACGGTAGACTCAGCAGGGTCATGAGATTTGATAAGAGTGTGATTCAGGTTCCTTGAAACTCTGGTTTCCCCTGGGCACAGGTCTGGTTTAAACCACATTTGTTCACTTTGCTGTATCTGCTGCTGTCCTTGGTTCAGCTACCAGTGGGTGTTAGTTTTCAGTGATCAAAGTTTTGTTGCTCCATGCACAAAACACAAATTTTCCAAATTTATCTGATCTAAATTATTATATTTTCTTCTTTTTTTTTAATTCTTAGGTACGCCAACTACTATATATATATAAAAATAGGGAACTTTCAATGTAGAAGTTATCCTAGATACATTTTAATAACTAGGATTAAATAGTTCACTATTCATTTGGGAAGAAAAGACATTAAGGATTCCTGAAATATATATTAAAAAAAAAGGCTAAAAATTACTATGATGCCTTTTCATAACATTGAATAATCTTTCTCAAAAAGTGTAGCTGTAATTGCATTTTTATCATCTGCTTATGTTTTATTGCTTTTTTAATGCATCATCATTCACAATAATGTCTATCACTTCAATTAAATGTTTCCAAGGTCTATTATAATAATAGATTCATGCTCATTTTCTGCTGTGTTTCCAAGGCAGATCATTTTTGTGTAGAATTTTGAAACTTAATTTCAGATTTTGCACATCTGTTTCCAGATGCATTCTATGTGGTTTTCATCCATCTAAGCTTCCATTGTTCTTTAATCAGTCATTGCTGCCTTTCTGCATCTTGAGTATTTATATAAATTACAGAAAACACTCATGCAAGTGAGTGTTCCCTAAGAAACTCCACCATAGTGTCCAGGTCTCTGGTCAAAATTTGTCACAGTGTAGCTGGATTTCAGTCACAGCTGCCTGGATGTGATTTTTATGTTTCCTGATATTCTTCATGAGCCCTTGCCCAGGCAACAGACTATATATAAAAGTTTAGGGATGCTGATGAGGTAGTAAGAGTCAGATGGAATAATAGAGAGGATTATCTCCTCTGTGGGGAAAGATGCTAAAGTTATTGTAGTGCTTGGTTAGTCTGTAACATGTCCACACCACTAAAGCTGAAATCTGGCTCTCTTTCAATATTTATGGGGACAGCAGAAGAATTACAGGTCATGTAATTTGTAAATTCTTGTATTTATGTTTTCCCACAGCAGTAGCTTTACTCACCTGCTGTAAAAATTAAACTCATGTCACAGAGTTGAATACCAGGCATGCCTTTCCATGACAAATTCAGGTTCTGCCAACTTCCTGAAGCCCCAAGGTTATTGAGTTACATCCATATGCTCACTTCCTCACTCTGGTGTGATGAGAGAAAGTTAAACTACTTGGCTAACTTCAAGTGATTTTTTTTAATTTTTTTTTAAGTTTAAAGAAGATAATTAATTTTAAATTACTACTGCTACTACATTTAGTTAAAATCTGATTTATTTTCATTGGACACAATAACCTTTCAGAATTCCTGTGGAAAAACTGGTGATGTGTCTTTTAATATGTGAATCAGCTAAGCATGCTAAAAAGCCCTCATGTTTTATTTAAATATATAATGAAGGGCAGAAAAGTGTCTATGTAGTCTCCAGCACGACATAGCTAATTCAGAAGGCTTGCTGAGCCTTCTGCACTAGCATAACATCATTAATTTGCTGACATGGCTTTCCTCTTGCAATTTCTAATTCTGTGAATTTGGGGTTTGCCTCATAAATCAGGAATAAAATAAGACCTCTCTTCACCTGTTTAATTGGACTAATTTTGTGGTAATTGGTGGCAGTGTCATTTCTGACAGTCCTGAGGATTCTTACATCTATTAAAACATTACCTTGCTCTATGATTATGCAGACTCACAGAAAAAAGCTTGGTCACAGGTCAGTACAACACAGACATTTATCCTGATATATGCAGCTCTCCGAGTCTTTCTCTTTTCTTCTTGAAATGAAAGCCCAGGATACAGTAATCCCTGTATTAATTTTTCTAGTGCTATAAAATGAGCATTGATGTCTCTCTTCTGGTCCTTAATTGGTGGTGGCTGCTCTCTTTTCTTTCTTTTCTTTCCAAAGCTTTAAAACAGCAGCTGATTCAATGGGAGGCACAAGTTTCACTACTGTCTGTGAAGTCAAAATGAAAGAAAAAGGGGGAAAAAAAGAGAAAAAGAAAAGTAGTACAGAAATATTAGTGGTTAGGAAATAATCTTAGCCTCTCTCACATGAATACTGAGCTGGTTTTCTATCTGCAGCAGTGTGTCTATGCTGGAAGTAGTGGGAAATAATAATGACTGCTACTTCTTGTAATTGCTGAAGTGATCATTACTGTGTCTCTGATAGCTGCTTTCTGGAAATCAGTGACCAAATCTGAGTAAATACTAAGAAATTTAAATGCCCATCCAAACACATGCATCATTCAGAGGGACAGTTTGGGAAAGAAAATAGCTTGAGGCTGATTTAGATGATTATTCTTTGCTTGTTGTTGTAGCCCCAGGCCAGGAATATAGTGCAAATCACAGAGAAAAGGCAGAGCCCTGTGCTCTAGTATTGACAGGAGGCCACAAGCCAAGATTCAGAACAAGCTTATACTTCTTATTCCAGCAGGTGTATCTGCACAGGTTGGTTCTAATCCCTCTTTGGATCTCTTTCAGCTTTAGGTCTTCTTTCATTTCAGCATTTTACATTTTCAGTAATGTTTGTGGTACCAGAGCACTGGTTTTATAAGCTTACTTAGGTCCAGAGCTTCCTTTCTGGAAGAAATTGCATCTTCTGGTTAAACTGGTCCAATAGTCACACACCAGTAACCTACCTACCTACTTCCATTTTGAAATTTAAGCTATGTTGGTTTAGTTTATTTTAAAATTCTAGACTGTAACTGCAATATAAGCTCCTATTAACCTTTCCTACTCGTCTTCCCAAATGCAAGATTGCTGCATCTCCAGTTTCAGGACTGTTGCTAACCTCTGAGTTGTTTATTTATGGAAAGAGATGTCCACCTTTTGTACCAATTTCCTTTCATTCTACACCTACACCTCTGCAGAGAACGATGTTGTTTACATTTTTGTAATAGTTTTATGATTGATTTCCAATTCTTCATTAATGGAAATTTAAAACCCACTAAGGCATTACCTCCAAACATTTGATTATCATCTTTGTGTTGACATCCACTGCTTACAAATGCAGGGTGTTGAGATTATGATCTTTTTTTTGTGTGCTCAAGAACACACACTATATGCAGGCTATAACCACTGCATCCCTTTAATGAATACTCCAAGAAGGGCTGAGTTACACATTTGAGGGAAAAGAGTGTATTTACTCTTCATATTATTTTTATTTGAATTATTTCTGGAAGGAAGGCAAAATATCATTTAAAAAATAGAACGGAAAATAATAATTTTCCCTTGCCTGATATTACATTAATGTGCAGCTGGTGTTCTGAAACTTTTTGTGAATAAATAAAGCTGCTTTTTATCCTTCTGAAAGAGGATCAGCTGATCATCTGAAGGTCTTTTTGTCAGACAGGATTCTAAAATCGTCAAGGTAAAGGCAGGAAAAAAAAATTTAAATGGCTTTAAAATTCCAGTTTTGCCAAAAATATTTGATCTGATTCTTATTCTTTGTTTTGAAGGATTCTGCAATAATCCCATTTACAGTGGAATGCAATAAGTTGTTGGGAAAGGCCCTTGGTTTGGAAGAAAATATACAGTATATTAGTGAAGACAGAACTGACTTTGCAATGTTGGTCTCAGATTTTAAGCAACAGATAAGGGACTAGCTGTGTTTGCTTTCATTAATTGCTGCTTTGCTTTGTTTTCTTTACCTTTTTAGCAGGACTAAGTTGTAGTTTTACATTCATTCTTGATAGATCTTCCCTCTGGGAACTGTGCAACTATGCTAAGAATGTTAGTTTTAAGTAACAATATATTTCACAGACAGCACATTGATTAAGACGAACTTTAATTAAGATAAATGGTGTCTGCTTAGTCATCTGTTTGGCATGGTGAGACTTTTATCTTCAGGCTACTGCTGGAAGTAATGCAAATTTTTCATTTTCATAGTGAAAGCACAAATTAGATTTTTGCAGGATTGTTGCCCACCTGTCCTGAAAAGTGTACACCTGGTAGAAAGCAAGAGTAAGCAATTTCATTATACAGATTTTTCTCTATAATGAAGTCATATTATCTTCCCAGTTATCCTATAAGAATGCAAGTCAGCAGTATCTGTTCTGGGAATAACAGCATTTCATCAAGGCTAGGCTTAATTGCTACTGATGCAAACTCATAGAACAGTTGGGCAGTGGTGTTCTTTGATTTCTTTGGGAAGATGATCCGTTCGGAAATCAAGATCAATTGATCAGTGGAGAAAACCTCAGGATGTATACATTATCTAGGTCTGACATTTCATCTTTGTTAGCAGTATTGAGCACATCAGCTTGAATAATAATCCACAAAGATACCGTTTGGTCTGTACTTCCATAGGTAGGTTTGGAGTTTGTGCAGTGAGAAACACTGGAAAATATCCAGTTCCTTAATGTGAGGAGTGTAATTCTGGGAGCAATTTAAAATAGCATGGTGTTACTGGTTTTTAAACCAAACCATTCTCAAGATTCTATCTAAAGAAATAAAGATGATGGCGATGACCCAAAACTGCCATACCAGAGTTACACAGGCATTAATTTTTTATCCAAAATGTGAGCTCTTGGATCTTGGATCCTTTTTCTGGTCGCTGGGTTGTTCACCTGGGTTCCATCTTTCCACCTGCTCAATACCTTGGACTTTTTCTAGGATATGCACATGAAACATCTGAGCCATGGAAAAAAAACAAATGCAACTTCCTAGTAGACAAAGTAATATGAAGAGGCCAGTTATCTATCTATTTTTTTTTACCTTTATGAGAATGGTGTTTGTGTTACTTGTGTATTTTGGCTGATGCCATGACTTTGTTCTTATCCATACAGATGTCAGAATTTATATTGGAATGTGGCTAGATAAATGAATTTATTTATTTAATTTCCCCCTGCTTCTTAACAATGCTATCTGACAAAAGAGGTTAATTTCTTGTCTCGTGGGCAATTATGTTTCAAATGTATGAATAGACAAACCACTTAATGTGTGTAAAAACCCCAGTTGTATTCAGGTTCTTTAGGATCTCACACTCTTCAGTATTACTTGTCACTTTTACTAGTTTATTAACAAGTAGCCTGTAAAGCACAGATCCAGTCTAATCTTGGGCATGATTTACTGCAGTATCTTTGTTCAAAAGTAGATTATGAAATCTCTCAACTTGTGTATATATGCCTCTTTAGTCAGAAAACCAAAGCAAACTCCGATGTGGGAAATAAGCTCCTCCTTCAGAAAGACATTTTCTGTTACAATTACACACCCATAATCTGCATCGTTCAGTGAAACACACTTCCAGTTTCTGCAAGTGTAAACCCTTGTTCCCATAGTCATAGTATTAATTTTTAATGCTTTCCTGATATGAGTAGTCATGCAAACAAGTTATTAGGAGTAAATAAACAATATAAAGAAACCAAATAGCTTTCAGGGACGTATAAATATTTATTGGCCTTAGTTTATAGTAAATGACAAAGAGCATCTCTTTAGAATTTTGTAGGTCCTGGCATATTTTAGTGGAAGACAGGAATATTATCTACTTTATCTACAGTTCTATGCAGTGTAAGACAGGGATGGGTAACAGTACAGTGTCCACTTAGTTGTTATATGGTTTCTAGGCTCCTATTTCATAAGCAATACAATATAGCAGAAAATTTTGGGAAGGTGTAGGACTGCATCAGACAGAAGCAAAAAGATCTCAAAGGCATGATATCCAATACTTTAGAAGATATATATGAAAGTCTATTTCTGCTTCTTGATTTCTAGTAAATATCTGCAGCCTTCTTGCAAGGGCCTTCTTATATTTATTGTAGACTAGCGTTTGGTATTTGACTGTAGCCTGAAGCAAATATTTTAGTGAGGTGAATCTTAATCTCTTCATCTTAAAGCATCTATTTCTAGAAGAGAGGTCATTTAGGAAGAAGGTTCAAGACAGATGCATTCTCTAGTTCTATCAGGCACTTAGAAAACCACACTGAAATAAAATGGTTTCCCAACCCATTTCTCTGACCTCTGGTATCTGGGTTGTGTTATACAATTTCTGTGGCCATAATTTCCAGACAAAACTTGGTGGAAGCCAGTCTTCATAGTGAAAAACATCTCCATGGGGCTGGAATATATGATGCTTCAGTTCCAGGTGAGCCATGACTTTATGGAAAAGACAGTGAGCAAGCAGGCAGGATACCCTTTAACTCCTCCACTGACACTGTTTTCATGTCTGGGCATCTGAACTGAGCCCTGGTGTAAGGACATCTGATACAGGCACAGAAATCCTGCTGGAACTTCCTGTGTGTCAGTCATAGAGGGATGCATATCTCTCATGTGTGTCCTATCTCTGTCTGGATAGCTAATGTAGGTTTCATACACAGTCACACTGACTTCCTCCAGTGTGCTATGGGATTTTGATTTAATATAGTCTACTATCTGGCATTAGTTGAAGCAGATGAGTAAAAGCACGTATTAACTGAAAAAGGCTTTGTGCTTAAATCTTTCAGCTCGGGAACATAATAATGAAAAATCGTTTTATAAACTTCGAGTAGTCTCATGAGATAATGAAAATTTATTGTTCTTACTAAGCAGAACAAAGGATTGTACATGTAATACTGGAAAAACAAGCTGATTTATTGGCTCGGGTTTCCAAAAACAAAAGAAATTTAATATTATAAGAAAGTTGAAAGTTTAAAGTTTGAAGTGACATCAGCACACTTCTTGTTTTCCAGGAGCAGAGCTTGGATTTGGTTATATTTATTTTCTTATTGTTTTACTGTCAGATTTTATTAGTGTTTTCCTACCATCCTGAGTGACAGACTGAAGATCACGGCACATTCTTTTGCAAGGAGGCTGAGCAATGTGACTCTAGTTCTCCTTGCTTGCCTGTGTGGTAAAGTACTAAATTAAAAAACCAGGAGACCACAAACAGGTGCAAGAAAGAAATATCAGGAGGATTCTGAAAGAAAATACTTTCGATAAGAGGCTAAAGTTTTAAAAGTTTTTCACAACTTTAGGACTAACTGAAAGACAAAAACCCTGAAAATCATTTTTTTTGTATCAAATTCCACCAGTTTAGGGGATTTGAAGGCTTTTGAAGGAAAGGGAGAAAGACTGGCAACAAAATACAAGTGAAAAATGTCATCAAGGGCTAAGTAGTTGTGGAATAATTTCTAATACTTTCAGACGTCCTGTTTGTTTATTGTTTTTAAATTGCCAAATTATCTTTATTCTTCAGTCCTCTGGCATACATTTGATTTTCTACACAGTGTTTGGCAATCCAGTTGTTGTGAGCTCTGATTCCTTAATGCTCACAGTATCTGAACTATATAGCATTCAGAGTTTGATGAAGATTTACAACCAAATACCCTGCAATTTGGGTAACGGAGAGGTCTAGACACAGCCATGCCCATAGGAAACCCTCTGAGATTCAGACAAATTGTTTTTCAAGATTAAAGTATTTTGGCAGGAATGTCTCCTGTTTCCCCTCTGAAAAGAGGAGCTCACCAGCAGTTGGTTCCTGGTACAGTGAGGAAAACATCTCCAGTGTTCTGTGCCCTTGGCATTTGAATCTCTTGTGTATGTTTGCATTGTCAGCTTTTCCTTTTATGTTGTTCCTGCCCTCTTCTTTTCCCCTCCCATAAAGAATTATCTCTCTTTGGGACACACCTTTTATCCTGGCTGTATCAGATTAGGGCATTTAAGCATTTACAGTATTTAACTTTTGATACACGTGTGGGACCATGTCATCTTGTCTTTAGCTTACTACATGTAATTTTATAAAAAACTTTGTTATTACAGTATCTCAGATTTTAAAACAAATATAATATAGTTCATATATCTTTTTCTTACTTTTATTCTGTCTTTTCTGGGTAAAGTACATGTATGAGCACTGACATTTTGATCTTAAAGCACTTGTTTGGTTGGTTTGCTTTGCTTTCCAGTGTTCATGTTGGGCAGAATGGCAATATTCATGTGATTGTAATAAATTTTTACATGGTACATACACTTTATATGGTTATGATAACTCACAATGCTGTAGCATCAGCTGGTAGAGGATTAGTTGCACAATATTTTTTGTAAGTATATCTTTATATTACATAATAAATTGACATGGGCTGAAATTCTTTGTGGCTCAAGTGTAGAGGAAAGCATCAGGATCTTATTGCTGTTATTTTTCACTTTCATAACCCAAATGGCTTTTCAGAGCAAATTCTGAGAGAAATCACCTGTATCTTTACCAGTGTGTCTGCACAGTCAAGCACTGGAAGATGTGTCTGGCAAATACTTCTGTCAGTTCTCACGAGCTCTGAGCGGTGATCGTTAAACCAAGGGCTGCTTTCATTGACTTTCACAGGGTAGCAATGTTAATGAGGTTCAGTTATTGGGATAAACAGTCATTTAATTTACAAATGCTGAGACCATGACAGATGAAATGAGAGCTCTCTGTCTGTCTGACTAATGATGTCATTTTGTTGCTGTTGTGATGGAACCTCGTGCAGTCACATCGAAAATAATAGTACTTTTTTCTGGCTTTGTCCAACAGTAATTTTCTCTGTCTGTTCCAAATGTATCTGATTGACTCAATAAATCTGATAGAGCAGCAGATTACATCTGTGGGTGCTTTGCCTCTCTCAACCAATCAGCTAAAATCAACTCAAAAAAAAAAGCATCTGTCACTGTCACAGCACAGATTTAGTGGAGGAGTTGTGGGTCAGATTTTTTTCATATGAGTGAGGAAAGGATGGGAAAAACTAATTAAAGATTACTAGGCTTGGGGGGGAAGCAGAATATATGTGTTCTTTAAACCTGATAACACCATTACTTCACAGTTTCATGTGTATATTTCTGTTTTTAAATGGCAATTGTTTGTCACTCCAAGTAACCCACAAAGTTTTGGATTTTTTTGCTTGGATGGGGAGTTTGGGAAAGGGAAGAGGATGAAGGAAGTGACCAAATCATCTGCTCTTAGGATGGCAACAATATTTTTAGGGTACTAATTGGATGCTTAGCCAGAAGAAAATATGAAAGGAATCCCAGTGAATATACCTAGCAAACAACAATAACAAACCCCCCACCTCCCCACACACACAAAACAAAACAGACCATGGCAGAACCTACAACGAAGGAGGTTACAATTGGCCAGGCTGGTGTCAATTCTTTCTTCTAGCATGCTAAATAAGACATCCTGCTGGATGTTTTCAAAGTAGGATGTTTCTTTCTAAATCTATTAATCAGTGACATTTACAGTTTTGATCTTGAATAGTCACCTTTCAGCTGGATAGCTTTTCTGGCTCAAAGGAACTGGAGGAATATATCCGTAAGCAAGAGAACCCAGTGTCTTTTTTATAAGATCAGCAAGAAGACAGTGGCTCAATTATATGTGCCTTGGGGTTTGTCTGTCTCTTTGGGTCTCATATAAGGTTTTCATACTGGCTTAAATAAACTCAGGACAGTATAGTAGTCCTTTTTAGCTCTTCCCCAGTAATATACTGAATTGCCATAATCACAGCCTTTGCATGGATAAGATCATAGATGATAAATACCCAGCATGTGGAATTTGGAGCAAGTGTAGGTCAGATCTGTGTAGAGAACAAACTGTTTTCTTCTTACTGGTAGAAGTCAGATTCCCATTCCTTGTCATTCTTTGTAAAACTTCACAAAAGGCAACATGGACATTTATTTATTTTTTAACCTGTTGGCTGCATTGTATCTTTTTTTTTCAGTCCTAAGGAAAGGTGTTGACTTTTTCAGCAAATGAGATTTTGCTTTTCTTGGATATCCCAACGTAATTTAGTGAGGACTTGAGTTATGAGAGGTGGGACAGTAGGGAGCTGCTTAATGTGTTTGGGTTTTTGGGGGGGAATGTTACTTCTACTGCCAAATTCCTAGTCCCTCTTGTCTTCATATAGGTCTATAAGAGAGAAACAAGGCAGAAATGCAACTGTTATTTGAAACCTGTAATAAAGCATCCCAAAATTTTAGAAATTGAATCTACTAGCTATTGGATGGGAATGCTGATGGCTCTGCTCAATAGACACTTGCCCAAGGAGCATTTGCAGACTCACAGGTGGAGATGACTGTCCATGTGAATCCAGTTATGGCCATGAGGCCACAGCAAGCTAAAGCAGCAGATGGTGTAAATTTAGAAGAAACACATTCCATACAAGCTAAAACTCCAGAAAATACCTCTCTTCTGACTCTTACATGCTTCCTTCTTTTCCTTTATCCTATTTTTCTCTGATCTTATATGTGAGGGCTGAGTGATTAGTAAATAATCTGTTCCTGCATTATTCTTGTTGACTATATAGTTTTTCTCTTACATTTGTCTGTATTACAAACTATCTCAAAATCAAAATCTTAGGAAGCTTAGTGAGAAACTATCCCTCAGAGAAAATTCCAAGTAAGTCTCAATATAATGCTTCTGTAAAACAAGTTTTTCTGTGAACCTGGTCTCCTCTCTTGCCACAAAAATTTCTTTCAACAGATAAAAGGAAATCTTTTTTTTTCCTTATCATTTGGTTGAAACATTGTCACTTAGGTAGTAACTTCTAAAAAACACTCAGCACATTATTGAGACTTTCTTTTGAAATATGTGTAGGGGAGGTGGACCATGCAGGGTTTTTGTTTCCTTAACATTTTTGTGGAAACAAGCCTGGATGTGATACTTTCCAGAGCATCAAAACCTACACCTTAAAACATCCTTCAGTTGAAGTACTGTTGATTAATGCAATATCAGCATGGAACATTTTGCCCACCTGCTTCCTCCAGCAACATTTCTCACCAAGAATATTAACTGAATTAGAGGATAAATTGATGCCTGCAGCTAATGAGATATTTCAGATAGCTCCCTTGTTTTATGAAGGCTTGGAGTTAACCAAGATAATGCTGTCCTGATCCTGGGAGTTGTGCTTAGGTAAACAGCCCTGCTGAGGTAGTTAAACTGTTCAGATGAGAGAGGTCTACTAAGGTCTTGTTTCTTCTGTATGATGTGCCTAACTTGAGATTTGTCATGCTACAAGGAAAAGGGTATGCAGAGACTAAGTCACCTTTAAGAGAAATGCTTTAATTGAAGGGAGGCAGATGGAAGACATGATGGGAAATGTAGGGTGAGCTTGCAGGTATTGTGCAGGCCAGGTTTAAAAGCTATCCTAGAGCCTAAAGCAGTGGCAGCAGTTGGGGTTGGCTGATAGCACTCTGAGTCAGGTTTCAAAGCAGTAAATACAGGTGAAAAGATATTTTACTCCTTCAAAAGACAGATAAAGTCTCTTGGTTTTTACTAATTTCTGTTTGCAGGGATTTCAGTGGATATAGATCAGAAAACATAAATACAAGTTGGAGCTTCAATGATTAAAAGGTACAACAACTTGTATGTTACTCTCCATTTGAAATATATAGCTTTGCAAGATTGGTATTCCAGGCAAGTCAGCACCCTTTTTTCCCTCCTTTGGAAATGCACAAGTGAAAATTCATAGCTGTATCACTTTACATTCTTCTTCTCACTAACGAAAGGCCCTAGGAAGAGTCTAGTGAAGTTATAATTACAAGCTGGATGTGCAGCTAATCTGTAAAGAACAGAATGTGTGTTATTACATGCTGGCTTACTATGTCTTGAATTGGTGACTTGTTTTCAAATGAATTAATATATACAGTGCCTCATACTAAAATTGTTTGACCTCTATGGATGTCCTTTGAGAAGATCCAGTTGAAGCATTGGAGGTTTTGGTTATAAATTTTGAGGAACACAGGAGAATCCCATACTGGTTGCTGGACAATAGAAAGAGCAAGAACATAAATGATGCAATACTGTGCTAACCTGTAGTAAATATTGATTTTTTAAAATTAATTCTTGCAGATGAATGTATGGCAATGCAAGATTTGAAAATATGTCATGACAAAAATTCTGCTGTGACATTACTTTTCCCTTTCATTAAAGGGACATTTAAGTTTGGAGAAAATACTATCAACAGACAATTCATGCATACTGTTTTCAAGATAAAAAGCATGTAAGTAAAGAACAAGATTTGTAGTATAGAAAGCTTTTAACCCTTTTAATTCAACAGCACCCCTTTCCTTTCTCACAGCAGTGGCTGTAAATGCGTTTAGTTTTTCACTAAATTTAGACTGGCAGCAAACATTTATGTGAATTACTGAATCTGACATCTAATTAACACAGTCTTTACAGGTTTAATGAGTAGTGATAAATTTCTATCCTTACTTTGGCACATTTTAATTAGTTGTAATTACAAGCGGAGTGACCTGAAAAGCTTGTTGTCCCATGGATTCATCATAAATTTGTGTAATTTATACATGTGCAGAGTTTTTATGGAATTGAAAAACCAAAGGTTATTTAAACCATTACATCAGTTATATAACATCCTCTGTAAAACTCAGGTAAGCAAAACATTGGACATAAATATTTGACTACCTTGCACATGATGCTTCATAAATTAAAATTGTCTTTTTTTTTCTGAAGAAAAAGCAAGCATTCAAATCTATTTCACCTGTTGCTCACAACTTAAACACTGACCACTGACATTCAGCTGTAGTGGCAGCATAAGTTTCAAGAAGAGAGAGAGCCTGTGTTTAAAATATTAATTTATAAACATTTTTAGCATTGAAGTTGCTGAAGTGAAATGCAAACAAATTAAAATATAATCGTAGTTAAGATGACGACATGATTACAAAGTGTATTCCTTACTAGAGCCATCCAGCAAAAGGAAAAAGGACTCAAACTTTCTGGCAACCAGGACTATTCTTCCTTCACAGGGAGTTTTGTAATCTCTAGAGAGAGACGTGAAAGAACTGTCAATTAGTCTAATAGAAATTTTTATTACATAACACAGCATAAGAAAGTAATGGATAGGTTTAACCATTAAAATAAATGTGTATTTCATAAAAACCATAAAAAATGACAACATTTTCTAAAGATCTCAGTCATGAACTGCACTTTGATTAAAAAGATGTCATTTCATAAAATGGGACTGTGTGTAGTAGTGTTCTCCTGTAAATCTTTCACTTCTTTTATGAGTATGCAGGGCCATTAAAGGAAGGCATAAACTGAGTCAGGGGTAAAATCATTTGATGCCCAAACTTGTGAAGTGCTATACCCCTTGGAAACTCATGGGAATCCGAGGCATATGGCATCCTGCAGCAGTCAAGGATCTCCATGCTGTGAAGCATGACACCCTTTTTCCACAAGGAGGTGGATCTCCCAGTAGTGCCAGATCTTTGGCATTTGTCACCCTACCTCCCCAAGTCTGACAGCTACTGCACTACCATGCAGAATATCTGAAGAAATTAAAGGAGAGAACAAGTGGAGGGTTTTTTTTGACAGAATTATGAAAAAGAAATCTCACTTGTTAATCTGAGAAAAACAGGAGTAGCCTGTATTAAAGGTGACTAAATATTCGTATTCAGAAATCAGAATAATGTCTGAGTACGTCTGTTTCCACAATTTGGGCTCAAACATTCTTCTTGTGATTGCCAAAGCATTGAACAAATTCCTAGCTTCTGCATTAGCAGCAAACTGGTGTTTCTTTGGTGTCTCTTCTTCTTCTCATATGGGACAGCAAAGTTTTGCACACCTTCTGCAAAATAATATATTTTATGGCAAAATTACTGACTAAGATCTTCTGTGAGCCTGTATCTCGTACATGCAGTCTACAAATGGTAGGGGTGGAGAGGCAGCAGTAGAAAATACCTTGGCCTTTTCTTCCTAATGTGTATCCTTTTGACTGTTGTTTTTGGTGCTTGAAACTGTTCTGAGATCTAAACTGTAGTCTCAGTCGATCCAGAGATTATAACTGAACTAACCTGAGGTGAAATATATAAGAACAGAATTCTGAAGATAAGAATAGCCACAGTAAAAAGAACAATGGACTAGAAGTTGAAACAGTACTGGGATTGGAAAACTTAAAAATTTTTGAAGATTACCTCAGAGAATCTCTTGAGGATAATATTAAAATAACTATCAAACTTGGGTCTCAGTTTGCTGTAGCACCTTCTTTTAATGAACTTACTTCTTTATACAGTTCTTTCAGTGCTTACCAGTCTTGTCTGCCTTCATTTTCACTGTATTTTTTTTTATTCCTTTTATGAAAGCTTAGTAAATTGCTCTCAATTACTTTACATAATGATTGATGACAGTTGTCTTCAACAATTTTTGTCTGTCTGTTGGGCTACATAAAGAAGTGTAACATTTGTTAACAGACAGTAATTGCAAGTACAAACAATTCACCTTTTTTTATTGATGAGAAGGTTGTTTTGGGTCACAAGTGTAGCTACAGGTTGGTTTCCTAGAGAAAGTTTGTTGTTGCTTTATTAGGCTAGCTTTAAACAGCAAAGAAGGGTAGAGTTTAATTATGTTTCTCTGGCATCCTAAACCAGACCTGATCAGGAGGACGTATTCTTTATCACAATCATCCTAAGTTTTCTTCTTTGGCCATGTTTTGTGCATTAGAAAATGAACTGAGAATTAATGCTTCACTCCAAAAGCACAGGTGTAACACTTCAGAAGATCTTATTCTGAAAGTAAATTTTTAATAGCAGAGTATTTCTTTGGAAAGCCCATTAGATGGTCTTTAGAAGGCAGGAAAAGCGTGGCCACATATTTTACCAATTTCTTCTTTTTGGGTCTTGCAAGATTTTTTTTTTTTTTTCAGGACCTGGTCCATGTTAGCCATGAATACCATATAATTCCATGGACTGTTTGCTCCCCTGGAAAATTTGATCTGCAGAGTTTGATCTGTAGTCTTTCCTTTCATGTCACTTATTTTGTTTAGTGAAGTAACTTTTTTTTCTTACCAAAAAAAAGTAAATCAGTTTTTCTTCTTCAACACCACTGTTTTACAAAATCAGTAAATCAGGAGTATTTTTGGTGTGGCATTTTGACACACCTTTGAATATAAAGGAATCAGACTTCAATGTGTGAATTTGTTGAGCTGGATTTATTTTATCCCCTGCTAAACTCACCAGGAGAAAAAAAGTAATATGAGAATCAAAGTGAAAATTTTCTAGGCTTAGAGTCTGACACAAATCCTGGAATTATTATGTTTCCTCAATACTGCTGCTCATATCTTATCCATTGCTCTTGCTACTTTTGCTGTCGTCAAGGAGAAAAATAGGAGAAAAATGATAGGGGATACACATCATTGTCCTTACTAAATCTGCAGAGACTACTTAGGAAAGATAATGATGGCAGGCATTAACTTTGACAGGTATCACTTCCAAACAGTAGAATTTCCTTTCTAGGACATTTCTAGCTCAATGCATTGTGTGAAGGGCCTAGACATGCTGCTTTGGACAGACTATGCCCATGTAGTTACTGTGCAAGTCAATAATTTCCCATTTGTGGTCATGCAAAGGGAAGATGCGGTATGAATGGTGCATGAACTGAATTAAACTGGCATTTGAAATAATGAGCTCAGATAAGTTACTTTGCAGCATTACAAAGAAGTTAATTGAGACATCCTTTGTCATATGCAAACTACCCATCCACATGGACTATTTTTCTGGGTTTGACTGGTTTTGAAACAAACCTGTGTTGATAAAAGAATCATAGAATCGGTGAGGTTGGAAAAGTCCTTCAAGACAGTGAAGTCTAACTGTTAACCCAGCTCTTTGAAGTCCACCACTAAACCATGTCATTATGCACCAGATCTACCCAACTTCTAAATACCTCCAGAGCTGGTCACTCAACTACTTCCCTGGGCAGCCTGTTCCAGTGCTTGTCAACACTTTCTGCAAAGAAATGTTTCCTAACGTCCAATCTAAACCTCCCCTGGCACAATTTAAGCCCATTTCCTCTTGTCTAATTGCTTGTTATGTGGGAAAAGGGACTGACACACAACTTAATCACCTCCTTTCAGGTAGTTGTAGAGGGCAATAAGATTTTCTTTCAGCCTCCAATTTTCAGGCTAAACATCTCCAGTTCCCTCAGTTGCTCGTCTTAAGACTTGTTCTCTAGACCTTTCACCAGCCTCACTGTTCTTCTTGAGATATGCTCCAGTACCTCAGGGTCCTTCTTGCGGTGAGGGGCCAAAACTGAACCTGGTATTCAAGGTGTGGCCTCACCCGTGTGGAGATCACTTCCCTAGTCATGTTGGCCACACTGTTTCCAGTACAAGCTGGGTTGCTGTTGGCCTTTTTGACCACCTGGGCACACTGCTGGCTCATATTCAGCTGCTTCTTGTCCAGTACTCTCAGGTCCTTTTCTGCCAGACATCTTTCCAGCCACTCTTAAGCAAGTGTGCAGTATTGGACAGNCTCTTAAGCAAGTGTGTAGTATTGGACAGGGCTGTTGTGCCCCAAGTGCACAACTCCATTCTGGGCCTTGTTGAACCTCATAACATTGGCCTCGGCCCATCAATCCAGCCTGTCCAGATCTCTCTGTAGGGCCTCCCTACCTTTCAAGCTCCCACCAAACTTAATGTCATCTCTAAACTTACTGAGGGTGCTCTCCATCTCCTTGTCCAGAGCATTGATATAGATATTAAAGAGAACTGCTCCCAGTACTTTGCCCTGTGGAACACCACTTGTGACCAGGCCCCAACTGGATTTAACTCCGTTCATCACCACTCTTTGAGCTCAGCCGTTCAGCTAGTCTTTAACCCAGCAAAGAGTACACCTGTCCAAGCCCCAAGCAGACAGTTTCTCAAGGACAATACTGTGGCAAAGGTTTTGCTGAAGTCTAGGTAGACAACATCCACCACCTTTCCCTCATCCACTGTAGACATCCACCTTGTCATACATAATGATGATGAAAGAATGAAATAAAGCTTTCCACTTTAAAAATGGTCAGATTCAGGCAGACCAGTGAAGTCAGTGAAATGGTGAAGAGGATAGCAATATATTTAATATTAGGAAAGAAGCACAGTGAATGTACTCTAGTGCATATTTATTGCTTATTAAGAAGTTGTACAGGCACTTATTCGTAGAGGTGTTCGTTCAGCTCTTCAGAGTTTGACTGACTTAATCTAAATTTTATTGACAATGAAAATGGAATTTAGAGCGAGTAAAGGATTTAAGTGCTTTCAAGTCTGTTTTAGGCATTTAAGTCCAAAATAGTTATTCAAAAGCCCTAAACTTACTGATGCCATGGCGTGGGGCAATTTTAAAGTATTTAGATGCCATTTTAATTAGTGAAAGTAGTTCCAACATTGCTTAAGTCCTAGCAGAATCCAGTAACTATTGTGTAGACTATTTGCCCAGAAAATTGGAAAGCCAGTGATCATTTGGAAGAGGAATAGACCTGAGTGCTTTAGCTGCTAGGAGAGAGTAAATCCTTTCCCTTATGCATTTTGTGTTGTCTCATTATTATTAAATTCCCTTTAAGAAGTTATTGACGTGTTATTTCTAATAAGAGTTATGTGTACCATACTTAAGGATTTTGCCTGGCCCAAGGAGAATTACTACTCTCTTAACTGCTTCTTTTTAATCTGTTATAACCATGAAAAAGAAGTGGAAATTAGCCCAGTGTAGTGTCAACCAGGTTGGTTTTATTTGTGTCAATGCTTAGAAATAGAAGGAAGATTCTTAGTCAGGAAATGGAAGTTCTGGTTGGCATGACTTTTCAGAGAACAGTTTAGAGAAATATTTATCTTAATTTTTTCACATGTGTTCCAAATAAAACAAGCACAATATTACTTCTGCACTTTATTAAGTGAGCTTTGTATTATCACGCAGAAGAACTCTTGCACAGGAATTCTAATCTGCTGGTAAGCTTTGTTTTGGTTTGTTGGGTTGCTTTTTTAATCAACAACACCAAAACTCTCTACTGTTCTGTGTAGAACTCTAAAAAGGGTCTACTGTTAGTTTTTTACATGAAGGATTATTTTTATTCTGATAAATCAGTTCTTGTCTTTGTGGCTCTCCTTAAAGCTATACTTGTGTAAGAGTGTGTATATAGTCATCTATTACAGAAAATGAGAGGAAAGAAAAGTATTAAGTACTAGATGATGGAATATTATATATATATTTTATGTACTGTGAATGGCTCATTTTTTAACAAGAAATTTGAAGACCTTCCTGCTCTATTCCCTCTGCATTGCAAGAAACAAAACTGAGAGAACTAAGTGTTGGTCTGGAGGATGTGCGTGAAGTCTTTATCTGGGTGTTTTAATAGGATTTTTGTGTTTTCTTTTCCAATTGTATGTGCCAAAAAAGTAATTGAGTATACTTTAAAAAGCTATCAAGAACCAGTACTGTCACTATATTTAAATGTTTTTCTACAGCTGAGTTTTTTAATCCTTTGTCTCATATATTCAGCAGTCATAGTTACAATAGTCCCAGAGTGAACCAACTTCTACTTTAAGTTCTTTATGATGCTACTGTGGCTGTAATAGCTGGAATAGTTCCAAGACTGACATATTTTATCAAAACTGTGGTCTGTGTGTAAAGCTTTTATTATTTTTTTTCCCCTGGCTTCAGCTTCCAGGTGGCTTCAACATGTAGCTTTGGTTAGCATGCATTATTGCCACTGTTAAAAAGACAAAGATATGGCTGGTTTGGGATAGGGACTACACTTAAAAGAAATGGTGGATCTTGTCTGTTTAAATCAAAAAGAATGAAGGAGAAGTCTCTTGGTCACAAGTACCTGAATGTGTTGGGCAGCTGAGTAGCTAACAGTAGTGTAATATGCATTTACTTAGTGCTTTGCATTGACTAAATAATGTTCCACTCCAAGTTAGATTCTAGTGTGCACTTCTGATAAATAAAGGGAGTTGCTGATATGTTAAAACTACAGGGTAAAAATCTTAGTTCTGAAGAGTTTTACTCCTATAATAATTGGAGATCATTTTTCTTTGCTCTACCTTCAAGCAATATTTTGCATTGGATCTCAGTCTGTATTTAATTTTCTTTTACACATTATCTCTTTTTACTGGCTTTGTGTACCAGCCAATGTCAAGGTCTAGATTTGTGATTAGCACAGTTGTTGCTGTGTTAGCCTTCCTACCTGGTTCTACTGTCATCTCCAGTGATTGTGTCCTCTGTCTCACTGGCTTTTCTACTAACTGCTCTCACCTCACAGTATTGCATAGAAAAGAAATAAATACACCTGTATTTCATCAGAAGCAATTTGGTGAGACATTTTAGTGTCATGGCAGGTGTAAGGCTGAATTCACTGTGCTGGCACTCTTTCTCTGCTGCAGATAAGTAAATGTCACTCAAAACAAATGAGGAGTAATTTATTGTGATCTGCATTAAGACAGTTGGGATTCTTACTATCTGGGTCCAAAATAGCATAATGTAAAGGGAGTCAGGACTAGAGGGACAGCTAAAAGAAGGCTAATGTAGGTAACAGTATCTCTACTGAAGGAGAAAACAGGGTAGATTGAGGGGGAGACAGCTGGAGAAATCTTTTTACTGCAGTCAGAACTCAACTCAAATATTATGCAATACTACCTGAGTAGTATAGAAATACTGCTGTAAGGAGATGCATAAACCACCTCTCAGTGACCTACCGGGAATGAGTTTAGAAGAATGACTTATGTATTGTCATCAAACATCTTTGTCCTTTTCTCACATAAAGTACCTAAATACAACCTCAAAAATCAGTCTTGGATATGTAAGGTTTATTCACAGTGCTGCATGTTGCTTAGTGTGCTGTAAATAGGCTCATGTAAAGAGCACACTGCTATATAAAGTAAGGTGAAAAAAACACAGGGAGTCTTCCATGGCTTCCAGAATTACTAGTGGAAAAGTAATTAACTTACATAGGAAAATCTGACTATTGTGTGCTGAACAATAAGTATTCAGCTGGATGAACAGCCAGAATGGGTATAAGTTATTAATTTTTTCCCCCAAATTCAGCATTCTTCTTTGCATGTAAACATTTCCAATCTCTAATGGTGCTTACAAATGTCTATTGGCTCCACAGTATTACTTAACTGATAGGACTAGGCACTTCACAAGTGTGTAAGAGAGTTGTGTGTTTCAAGTGAAGATTGGGTAGGGAAGGAGCTGGGACAAATGTCCTACCAGCAGTTTTTTTAATGTTTTGTGCTACAGCTCTCACAGGCAGCTGTGGTATACCTACATATTATATATATTCTTTATATGTCTAAAAGGATACTGTGGCATGTAAGGGTTAATGGTATTCAGCAGAAGCAGGAGGAAAAGGTAGGAGATGGGAAGGTGTAGTAAGATCCATGGAGACTTCTGTATGTAATGGGGAATCATAAGAGGGGCAGAGCCAGGTAAAGGAGTTCAAGGGGGTTAAGATGTCATCTCAGGATGGGAGGAACAGCACTTCATTTATCCTTTAGGATCTTGTGGAAAAAGTGATAGCAGATAATAAATAATAAAAATAAACAATACAACTAAGGTTGCTACTACAAATTCTATGCATGCAGAGGGCTACCTGGATTCTACCTTCTCCTAGTTTGTGGCATGTGACACTGTGGTAAAATAAGACTTTTAAAAAAACCAACCCCAAAACTAATTGCTACTCTTGAATTTTAATAAAGTGAAATTTTTGATCATGTAAAAACAAATGCACCTTTCTAGCAGTCTATGATAGGACATAATTTGAACCAAAAAAATATTCTTACATTATTTAAAAATGATGCATGCAGTAATACAGAGTAATAATAAGTAATAAAGCATGGATGCACAATGACACACTACAATAAATAGAGTTTGAACCTTAAAATAGATTGTTTGTAGGACACTTTAGTAAGCTTTCTGAATCATGAAGAATAAGCATCTTTCTGTGATTATTATTTCAGACGTGACAACTTTTGTGGCATCTCAGAATTATACCTGCCAAAGAAAAATACAATCAAATTATTAATGACAGCATGTGCCTATCTTGTCCAACTAATAAAAAAAAAGTCTGATTAGAAGCACTCCCCTGTGCATATGGGGAAAAAAACCTTCATTTATATATGAGTACAAAATGAAAAATGTCTTTAAAACCCAAATCCCTGCATGCCAAGAGATGACATGCTAAGGAATGATGTTCAATGACTAAATGCCATCCTCTGAAGTCTTGACAGGTTTGGTTGGGTTTTTTTTTTCAAGATCAGCATTACTCTCAAATAATAATGAGATGTAGCTGGCAGATAAGACAAGCCAAACGTGCTATCAGAGAAAATGGCAATTAGAGATATGTATGCTACATGATATTGGCTTGGAAGCCTCTTCATTTATCAGCAAGGAGAATGTAACACTCAAGCCCAGCGCAGCTGAGTTTCTTGCCAGCTTTGCAAAGTTTTTCCACAGTTTGTATTGTCATATAATTAGAAGCTTTTCTCTTTGCAGAAATAGGGTATACCACATAGTGCATGACTTAGTAAGGGATGAGCTGCCACGAGGGTGATCCTCCTGCACTTGTTTTTATGAGCTATTGTGTATAAATTCCTGTTCAGATTGCTTAAATGCCAACACAGTTAACTACTTCACACTCCTAAACGCTTGGATTTTGGACATATGGACCCAAAATCTGTATAAATGTTTTATTTTCTCAGATATTCTATAGAGAAATGCATACTCTAGGAAGTGAGCCAGCCAAAACAACTGGGTTGCATGCAGTTTTCATTCTCAGAATCAAAATCTCCTTTCTAGTCTCTTTTTATCAAAGCAGAACTTATTCCTGGTGCATACTTCATTTTTGTGTCTATGTTCTTTTAATTTGCCTCAAGTAATTGGAAGGCTGTAGGATAATTTTTTCAGTCATACAAGTTTTATTAGCTGAAAGCTTTTGAAATACTGCAGATCATGCTTTGTATTTCATTGTAGATGACATCTCTCCAAGTGTACAGTGCACCTAAATTTCCTTCTGTGTTTCAGACAGTATTTTTTATTCAGAAAAAACCCTTGCTGTTCTCTTACAACAGTTGTTTTCTACATGCTTCCATTTCTTATTTGGCAAGGAGAAACTTGTTTGTAGTGCAGTTGCACTAGTCCAGACTTAGTAAATGACATGGTGGATCTGCTTTAATAGTCACTCTTTCTTTCCATGCCTGCCAATTTGCATCTGATTTCATTTCCAGCATATGAAGACTGCTGTCCCAGTTTCTACTCCTCTGTAAAAATAATGTTCAAGGTTCTTTCATATCTTTATTAGTTTCTATATCTTCTTAGATTATTATTAATATACCTTACCCCTATTTCTAATGCACCCTATACTCCCATTGTAGAATTCTTTATTCTGACCTGCTAATGTAACTTTATTAGCACTTACACAAGTCTTAAACAGGAAATTTGGCTACAAATGAAATTTATGCTGTTTGCTTGAAATAAATCTGAGGAATTTTGACAGGTGTTATTGTAGGAATTGACATTAAAAAAAAAATAATTTTCCATCTGAGTTTTGCTTTGGTGACTCATGGGAGCATCAGTTTATCTGCATATGTTTACTCCTCATTTTTCTTGTTTTGAATTTTTATGTGTAGAAGATATACCTGGATTTGATGGTTGAGAAATCACCCCTGAAAAACTGTCAGAAAGAAAGAGTTATAAAGTTCCAGGTTGAATCTGCCCAAGTACCAAAATGTTTGTTTCTCACTTATTTTATTGTAACACTTTTACGAGGTCTTTCAAGAAATCTGAGCTTCAGATACTGTCTATCCTGAATCTTTTGCTTATTGAATTGTCTTGTTATATCATAGGAGAATTCCCTTTAAAGGTATCTCTGGTCTTCAGTGCAGCCTTCTGCAAGCAAGGTCTGCAGTTAGATGAGGTTGTTCAGTGCTTTATCCAGTTGGATCTTGATAATCCACAGACAGAAGCTGCACAGCTTCTGTGATCAACTTGTTCCACTGCTTTGCTGTTCTCATGGTGAAAACCTGCCTGCTCCTCCCTTGTTTCAACTTATGCCCAGTAATCCATGTTTTTCTGGTATTGCAGGTCACAAAGTTGTATTTGGTATTTGATATTTGATCTAAGGGGTATTGAACAATTTTTTTGTACTGCTTAATTATTTTCAGCCCTACTGTTAAAGGAGTTCTTAGTGCTGAAGATACTGGCATCAGTCCTTTCTTAATCCTCAGCAACTTGCAATTCTTTCCTGGGGAAAAATTTTGCTTCTAATTGCTCTCAGAAGACAAGTGTGAGTCATTGGAGCAAAAGGGCAAGGAACACCCTCGCTACTAAATTAGCTGCATTTAGCAACACCACATGGCCTGTCGGATTCTCCTCTTTTGTCATAGCTCTTCTCACTGGGGATGTCACCCTGAATCATCTAAAATAATCAGTGCTCTTCTTGGTTGTGTTACAGCCTTACTTCAGGGAAATCTAGTACTAATTTACGTGGCAAAGTATCATCCTCACAGAGATGTTTATCTGGAAGGTAGGTGAACATATTAGCAGAATTATTCATATAAGTACTCAGGAAAAAAAAAGCTACATTTTTCAGGATGATTTAACCTCAATAGTCATGGGAAATGATTCTAGGTTTTGGGATGTACACAGATCAGCCCTTCTTGCCACAAAACAGTGGCATTATTTGGCCTCTTTCTACGTTGGGGTGCGGTAGGTATTTCAACTGGGAGAAAAAAAAAGGTGGTACCATGCTGATATCTATGAAAAAAGGATATCTTAAAATGTTCAGCTGTTTTGTGATGAACAATAAATGAGCTTTAAGGCCTGAAGGAGCTTCATTCAGAGCAAAGGAAGTTTCTTTGTACAGCTTTAGCACCAAAGAGATGCTGTGCCCGGCAGGGATCTTTTCTGCCTAAAATACAAATCACAGCAGCTTCAGGGCTGTTCAGAGTTCTGTTAGCTGCTAATCTTGTCCAGTGAACATTACCATATGGGCTAGGTGAGTTGACTCTGTTAAATGGAAATTTATCTTTCTATCTGAAGAGTATCCCAGTTTTTGTAGCTGCTTCAGCACTGAATGAATGGATAAGGATGATGAGAAGGAGATGGAGAGAATGGAATGGATTTGTGAAGGAAAATAGGGATTAATAACATGCTTGAAGCCACAGATAATTAAAAAAATAGATTTTCATAAAATATTGTGTTACTTTATTTGGTTAGTCAGAAAGCATGTTATATCACTCCAGAAATAACATAGATTAAATGGTTAATTTCTAAAGTGTTTGATTCTTGCAGATACTTTCTGGTTTCCAGATACTTTCTGTTTCTTTTCCTGGTTTATTTGTTTAATGTGGAGGATGTATCTCTAAACCACATACCAAAAATGTTGGGTTTTTTTTTCATAGCATAATCTATAGAATTAGTGTAACTCAGAATAGATCCAGAAGCCCAGGTTCTTATCTATACTTAAACTTCATCTGCAGCATTTGATCAGAAGTCTCCTAAGAGAGGGCACTGAAAGATTATTCAATATTGTAAAAAAAACTTGTGTCTGCCTTTCTGAGCCCTTTCATTTCCTCATGTACTTCAAACATTCTGGATTTGCTTTGACATGGAGTATGATAATGCTGTGAATTTCTTAAAATTCAGACTCAGTTGTTTCATCAGGGGAGGTAAATGTAATCCTTCAATGTTTCATCTCTGTTCAGGAATATGAAAGTGCCTGATTCAATTCCTTACTTTACCCATTTCATGGCAGAGTTTTGAAACTGGAGTTTCCTATTGCCCCACTTGATTTTTTTCTACTTTGCCTTCAGAAGTGACCAGGGAATCCCCTAAGTCTGTGGAAGGTAACTCTGCTGCACAGTTGGCAATTGAGCTTCTAATATCCAGAGCAGAAATGTGCTTTGGAAGCAAATATTCCTGATTTACCAGCCTGGTGTATTGCATAGTGATCCTACAAGGTCTGTTTCCCTTACATGAAAGTAAAAGAGAAAACATGCCATAGGAGCATACGTGATGTGTTCTAAATGCTAGTGGTTATTCATAGAATGGTTTAGGTTGGAAGGGACCTTAAAGATCGTCTAGTTCCAACCCCCCTGACATGGCAGGGACACCTAGACCTGTTTCCTCAAGACCCCATCCAACTTGTAGCCGAGTACATCCAGTGATGGAGCATCCCCAACATCTCTGGGCAGCCTGTTCCAGTGTCACACCACTCTCAGAGTGAAAAATTGCCATCTTATTTCCTATCTAAATCTACCCTCTTCAACCTGATGAAATCAGAGTAGGGCTACACTGAAATAAAACATGATGAAATGATAGTAATGTAGATGTCAGGTCCTTGGCCTGGGGTGTTCCTTCTCTGGATCTGTTCCTTTCTAATGTCCGTACTACTTCCATACTACCACTCTGTCCCCTAATCTAGTCACTCATAACCTGTCTGCTTAGAAGTTGGCTTACACAGAAGTAACTTTTGCCTATTGGTGATGCAGAAATTTCCCAGAAATCTCATCATTATTAAATAATATTTTTCTATATTTCATGTTGTTAGCATGTTTTCCTTGCTATGAAAAAGTCAGGATATAATCAACCTCCCAGAAACAGCTTAATTGAAGTGTGCATGGTGGGGTGAGAGTAGAACTGGTTCTAATAATAAATGTGTTTAGTTTTTTTCCAAGGTGTCTTGCCATGTGAAATAAATAACCATTTGTTTAGATTATCGATTTTTTTTCAATGATCTTGTTTTTACCTCTGTGAAAAAAGGAAGTTAGACGCTTCAAACTAAACTGGTAAGAATAATCAGCTCTGATTTTAAGAGGGGGTGTTAGCACAGCTTTTATAGCTCAGTCTGTGTCAATACTTTTTTCCAGTCAAGGTCTATCATTTCAGTAGCAATGGACTTCTTTAACAGTCATAAATCCCATAAAGATTTTTTACATATAAGTAGCATAGTGAAAGGGCAAACAACTTTTTGCTAAACGAACTGTCAGGTACAGCATATGGTGAAGGCTCAAATTCTGCAAATAGGAAAAGATACAAAAGAGAAATAACAGCCTGGAAAAAAAAATTTAAAAAAAAAACCACCACCAAAAAGAAAAACAAACCCACAAACAAAAACCAAACAAACCAAAACAAAGAACCAAACCAACAAACAAAACCCCCCACATCTAAATCAGTGTTGCAATACACCAAAAGCTCACTGGACTGAGAAAAGGCAAAAAAAATCTGAAGAAAAATTAGCAGAACACAGTATTCTAGACACTCAGAATAAGGCTTCCATCTGCTACAAGCCATTTAAATATGGAACACATTAAACACATTCAAAGAACTAATTACCCAGTGTTTATGACATTTCCTTTTATGCGGAAATGGACGCAAAAAGCAAATTGTAGCTCTGCAAGTCTGAAGAAAGTTGTCTGCAAGTATGGCTGTCTTACACAGTTGTTTTGAATGGAGGTTTTAGATTAGTGTTTCAGAAAGATGTTTGCACAACTACAAGTAGTGTGACCTCAGCAGGGCTGTTTTTTTCAGGCGTGAGACTATGGCATCAGTGAATGATCCCACTGTTTTGGGGGTATTTTGTTGCCCTCTTGCATTCTTTTGCTGCTATTGTGAATTTCAGGAATAGCATCTAATTCATCTGGGTGATTTTAAGCAACAGTGTCTAGGGCAGCTCTAAGTGTGTCCACTTCTGTGTTCTGATAAGGAGTCTCTTTACAATTGTGCTTTGGTTCACCTCCAAGTCTTTTCAGAATGCTCTAACTCGATTCTTTCCTGATGACCCTGCATTGGTTAAGAGGCTTTGTCCTGTAAGCGCGCAACTAATGAGCTCTAACCCCTAATGGGCATTAGCTCCCAGGATCAAATTGGGGCTAGCCAGCTATAACCATTTCAAATATATAGAACACGGACTGCTGGTCCTCTGCAACAAATGATTCACTCCACAAATTTCACTCCCGTTGTGCCATGATACTCACTAAATTGATACAGTCTCTGTTCGTTCTTCTTTTGTATTTTCTACTCCTTCAGCAACAGTGGGAATGTATCTTCTGTACCTCCTAGGACTTGGAAAGGATCTGTAAGGAGACACAGAGCTTTTGAAGTAAAACTAGCATTTTTATATCCAATGATCTCAGTAGGACTGAGCTTCAGAAGTATCAAGGACAACATAAGACAGATAAAAATAGTGGGAATTTTAGATGTGATGCAGCTATTTTAATACCAATATCTGATAAGAATGCAATGCCTGAACTGATTTCTTTGCTTGGTAGTAAATGCACATTTAACTGATTTCACCAAAGATTATATGACAAGGTCAGAGTTCAACCTTTATTCAAAAGTCATTTCTGCTGAGAATGGGGGAAATTCAGTTCAAGCTTTCATCTGAAGCAAATGAGCACATTTTAGATTTTTTTTTTTTCAGCCTGCCAGTGTTACAAATTGGAATTTTAATGCATATTTGTCAAGCATGCCAAGGTGTGAGAAATTCACTAGGGAAGAACAGGAGTATAATTTACTGACTGCTGTATTTTTCAAATTATTTAAATGTTATTCCTTTCCTGTCCCTTTTCTCTGAACTTACCATGCTCTGCTTTACAGAGGACTAAAAATACAAGGTTATAATGACCACTTTCATACAAATGAGTAAATTTAGTTTATTATTCAGAAGAATGAAGGGCACTAGAAGGTCTCAATACTCTCTGAAATAAAGCTGCGTGCTTTGTGTGTTTTCCCCTGTCTGTGATTTCGACAAAGACATCATTAAACCCGTTATGTTTGAAACTGATTCCAATTTAAATCCTCTAGAAGAACTGTCAATCCATTCAGTGAATCACACGCATAATGGCAATGTGCAACTAGTAGAGCTTCCTGACCTGGCAACCTGTGCCTGCTGTCCTTCTGCACTCACAGAGATCCATCACTCCCTCATTTCTTTTTCTCTGGAAACTGGCTTACTGTGGCACTCCCTACAAATGACAGAAGTCATAGTTTACAGTTTTCAGTACCTTGACTCAAAACTTAGTGGCCTTCCATTACTTTTCAAGTTTTGATATACACCACTTGCAGTCCTCAGTAACCTGGACCCAGCATCTGTTACCTTGCTTTATTCCTTAGTTTTCAGTTCCCCTTGGGAGGATTTTGTTCCACATCTAAGAAGATTTTTGTACCTTCCACATCTCCTTGGTCTGCTGCTCAAATGTTCTAAATTTCATGGAGTCCTTTCAGGCTTGTTCACTAGTTTGGGGCTGGCTATTTAAAGGACTTTCTACACATTCTTTAGGCTTGCTATCCTTCTGTTAAAACTGTCAGAAGATCAAATACTCATTTGATTAAAGACCTTGTTAGGATCACCGCTTATTCAGAGGCAGATGGAAGCAGAGTAAGATCTAGAATCCAGACAGGATGTTGCAAGAAATATTTACCCATTCCATATATTACACTAAATTTTGTAGTGGTATATTGTGACAATACTCCTTGAAAAATACACCTCAAAGCATTCACTTTAAATAATTTGTACCAATTTTGCAGAATTCTTGAGGTATGTGGTATCCATTTAGTTCTTGTCTGAGGTACTCTTTAGCCATAACTTTCAGTGCTGTTAGTGCTGTCATCAAGAAATAAGCTTGGTTTAGAAATTTAGAAATAAAAATATTAAGGGAGAAGAAAATCCTGTGCAGTTGTGTTGAAAAATTCTGCAGCTAGTGACAGAAAACAGTTGCCATTGTTTGGTTTGGTTTTGTTTTGTGGGTTGTTTTTTTTTTCATTGTTGTTTGTTTGGTTTTATTTTTTATTTTTCTTTTTAATTTTGGGAACAGAGTCATTACTTTATGAAGTCTGCATTTATCCAAGCTTTCAGAGATAAAGCAAACTTTAAAGGGAACTGAATGACCACTCTGTTTACTATGTTCTCCACCAACTGTGTTGCAAATTAATGTACTGAACACTGCTGGACAGAATGGTTTGCAGATTTTCAATAGGAGTGTGAACTGTTACCATAAATATAGGTTTATAGATCAAGCACTTGGCAGTGCAGAGAACATTGAGAGTGATGGCAGTTCCCCACAGAAGGAAATGGTGTTTTGTGTGACCTTCCAGACATCTTCCATGAGGATTAGCACACAGTCCCTGGATTGATGATACCAGGCACAAACTCAGTAAGAAAAGCATGTGTGATTATTACTAAAGGGTCAAGGGCAGCTTTGCAGCAGGTTGTTCCCTCCCTCTAAAATACAGTTTTGTCCTTTCTTCTAGCTCCAATACTCCAAACTGAACTGGGAAAATCAAACTTGAGTAGCACAGTAGCCATTACTGTGCAAACAGGCTCCCAAGCTGTGACGTTCACAATGAAATGAGGTTTGAATTTGGGCCTAATTCTTCAGCTCATTAAGGACTCTTAGTTTCACTAATAGGTCACTGTATTTTATCTTTACTTAAATCATGTCTAATTATATTTAATATTTATTTTTAATGTAATTATACTAAATATCAGATAATAAATATTGGCTATATTTAAACAGCATATATAGTTCAAGAGCATTCTATGTGGAATACATTCCAAGCCCTGCCCTGCACTCTGTCTAATCTTAAATACATAGGCTCTAGTGAAATTAAAAAAGTGCCAGTATTGATTTGTTTTCAGTGCTGATTAATATGTCAGATAATGTTTTCTCTTCGTAAGTCAATACTCAATTTTTAAAGATATGATAATGGAAAACGAAGCAATTTTGGTTTAGCTCTTGCAACTCTAATTACCAGTGCTAAACGTAACATATTGTTTTACTGTATAATTTGCTATAAGATAGGAGATGGATGCCTTTTAGAGTATTTTCTTCTGGTTTTAGAAGAGCACTTTTTCTGGGGTAGGTAGTTATAGTGTTAACAGCTAATGTTGTGTAAATTCATTCATGGAGCTACTTTTCTTCATATTGAATTCCCATAGAGAACACTGAAGACACTGGAGCCATCAGGTGGCCATTGATTACTAAGCTTGAGAACTGTCATAACTTGTCATGAATTTCAGAAGTATGTGGCAGGACATACATGAAAGAGAAGGCAAAAGTTAAGAACAATTGGCTGAATTAGAGTCACTCAATTCACCTCAGAGATGACTGAGGTGATAGGAGTTTTTACCTAAAGGATAAATTATCATATGGTGGCTTCTCATTATTCTGGTTAAATATCCTTAGAATGACAGAAGTATCACCAAAGGTTGTGAATGAGTGATTGATGTGCTTGGTATTAGATGGAGACAATCGCTGAAAGCTTTGTTTTCGTGAACAGATTGAATGAAATGACTAACTGCCATCTCGCGTTTGACGTTCAAAGGCGTGCATGGAGAAATACAGGTCTGAGCTTTTTGCTAAGAAATAGCTTTTTGCTGAAAGTGTATCTGAAATTACCCTCTGTTATTTGCATTGTTATGAAAGTGCTTATGAAACAGTGTATTAATCTAATAGTAAGTCTTAGCATATGGTAATTCTTTCAGCATCACTTATTCCTAATGGTCACGTCGAAGAGTACTTCTTGGGCTTCCTGGGCATTTTTGTGCAGCATTTCAAGCTCTGATCTGAACCTTTAGATTTATAGCTTCTCTGCCTTTTTCACCATGATGAAATCTGCCTTGTATTAGGGCAGGAGCTGTGACAGTGCTGTTGCAGGTGAGACTTAGTCCAGTGGGCCTGCATGCAGTGTTGAGCTGAGAGGCCTCCATCTTATTTAGCTATTCTCACCCCCAGGCCTTTTCAGCCTGCTTTTACTGTAGCTTTTCTCACTTTTTTTTTCACAGAGGAATGTGCTTACGAGCTTCACTAGTATCAGCCAGCCACTTAAAGAAGTTGTGAGGTGCATATTTCAGAACTAGTAATATAGTTAAAGTGAATTGGATTATAGAATCATTTAAGTTAGAAAAGTCCTTTAAGACAATCGAATTCAGCCACTAGCCCACCACTGCCAAGTCCACCACTAAACCATGTCACTCAGCCTCGCATCTACAAGTCTTTTAAATACCTCCAGAGATGGTCACTGAATGGTAGGAATTGGAAAGGATCTCTGGAGATTATAGAGTCCAAGCCCCCTGCCAGCACAGGCCACACAGGAACAGATCCAGGCGGGTCTTGAAAGTCTCTAGAAAAGGAGACTCCACAACTTCTCTGGGCAGCCTGGGCCGGCACTTTGTCACTCTGACAGTGAAGAAGTTTTTCCTCCTGTTGAGGTAGAACTTCCTGTGTTTCCCCTTGCTACCATTACCTCTCATCCTATCCCAGGGCAACACTGGCCCCTTCTACTTGACATCCATGCTTCAGATCTTTGTAAAAATTAATAAGATCATCTCTTAATTTTCTCCTCCCCAGGCTAAACAATCCTAGGGCTCTTAGCCTTTCCTCATTATAGTCCAGATGTGGTCTCACTAGTGCAGAGCAGAGGAGAGGAGAGCCTCCCTGGACCTGCTGCCCACACTCTTCTTTATGCACCCCAGGGTACCATTGGCCTTCTTGGCCACAAGGGCACGTTGCTGTTCCATGGATAACTTACTGTCCACCAGGATGCTGAGGTCCCTCTCCATAGGGCTGCTTTCCATGGGGTCTACCCCTAATCTGTACTGGTATATGGTGCTGATCCTCCCCAGGTGTAGGGCTCTGCACTTATCCTTGTTGAACTTTCTGTGTGTTTTGGACCAGACTTTCTGCATTTGTACTTGAGCGTGCATGGGTAGGAGAGAGAAGGAAACAATACAAAACTTGATTTTTTAATTTATTTGGAGAGTGGAGTAGCTCTGTCATGTAATTTCTTTATAAACATTGATTCTTAAAATATGGTATTGCTGTTGTGAACAATATTTTGAGACAGTTTTGGTCACTCAGTAATGACAGAATCTTTATGCTAGGATCAAAAGAGATGGCACATATTGATAGATAAGTATAAGTAATAATGACTAGGAAAAAGACCTAAAAATTATTGAATTTAGGAATAATTTTAAGAAAGCCATAAGAAAGACAAGTAGAATGGTACTATGTCAATCCAACAACTAATTGTTTCTGCAATAATCTGAGAAATAGAGGAAGTAAACAGGAAGAACTGAAATCTTAATTAATGATCACAACAGTGTCTCAATTGGCATATGAGACACTCAGTGGGATAATTCACATGCTTAGAATATTAGTGAGTATAATTTGCTTTAGAAACATCTGCAAGAGGGGAAAATGAGAGAGTATATTGCTTTGTGTGGCAAGTAGATCCATAAAGAGATGATACACATTTTCTGGATAAGTATAAGATGGTGAAATCAACTGTGAACCACCAGATAAGATGTGATGAAAATGGATACAAGAAGGCCCAGAATTACCATTATATTTTACACAGGAAAAAAAAAAAAAGGAGGGGAATGGGGAAATGGAGCAGTCTTTAAACAGAGAGTTTACTGTCCAAAGAAAAGATTAATATTCAAGAAACTGGTAGGAAAATGTGATAAGAAGAAAGTCTAAGTAGAAAAAGAGTTCAGAGTAGTTCTATTTTCTTAAACAGACTAAGTTAAAGACAAGCACATATTTATCCTGCGGTAGAGAAAGACTAGAAAAGGCAAACAGGCATCAAGTAGATAATGGAATGAAATACTCAGTGATGTAGTGCAGGGCTGTAGTGCAGGACAATTCAGAATCGGCCTCAGGAAAGTATGTGGCCAGACACAGGCTAAGCACAGAAGCAAGGCCCGAGGAGGTGGCCTGAAGCAGCTCCCAAATGAAACAGGGACAGGTCTTCCCCTGTAAGGCTCTTCCTTGAACAGATTTTCTTTCAGAGTGCTGTGAATTCAGATGGGTGCCACGTCAGAGAGTTCTTGAGAATGAACAGATGAACTCCTGGGAGACAAGAAGTGTAAGTTTCAGGCCTTGATGTTAAGCAAAAATAGTGTTTGTATGCCAGACATTAAGGAAAAGATGATGCATAAATATTAAGAGGCATAACCAATTACTTATAAAATCTGTAATTGCAGGATACAAACAATTACTTTGTGAACCTTATGATTCAAAGGAACCTGATTTCTTGTGAAGTTAATCCATGCAAGTCAACACTGTATGATATTATAATTTATATCATTTTTCTGTGAGGAATTAACCAATAGAAACAAGAGAGTGATCAAGTTTTGTCTGTTCGTTTGAATCAATAAGATGTTTTTCCACCAGAAAAAAAAAAACACATAAATTTCCTTCTGAATGTGGAAATTTAAATTGTACCCTTTGGTGTATCACAATACTACTTAAAGCAGTCATTATCATACTGCAAAGTTAGTAGACCTCACCAAAGCTGGTTTGGTTTTTTGGGCCATGTGTCACCACAGCCCTTGTTTTGTATTGGTTCTTTTGTAAGGAGTGCAGTGAACCGCAGAGTACAGTTTTCAGTTGGAAGTATCTATCACAAAAAGGAGACTCTGACTAGATTAATGACCCTTTTTAATTTTTAGAACCTTTTAATTTCTTCTGCTCCTTGATTTATTCTAGGGATTTCTCCTACAATGGAGACTGATAGAGAATTCCTGTCTATTTAGCTTTCATAAGGATAATTCTTTTACTCCTCAGAATTCAGGCCACTTGTTATATGTACAATATAAACCACAGTCTGGACAAACTACACTTCTGTGAAATGTGCTCACCTTTTCATGGCTATGTTTAGGCTCAGATAATGAGAATGTTAAGAATTAATATTGTTTGAGATTTCACATATGAGGAGGGAGGGCTACTATCTTAATTATCTATGTAGATAATTCATAACCTTGTATTTACAACAGTACAGGTATTAATCTGGTACATTTATAGGCACATATAGAGATGTTCTGAGGATATGTTAGGTATACATTTTGAAGGCAATTGCCAGCATGTTTTAAAATACAGTTTCCATTTGGTATGAACATACAGTGCAAGGGGGATTGTATGCTTGCTTTTTGATGTCTGTTTTAGTCCTCTGTGTCTCCCCATTGCTCAGCTCTTCAGAGTACATGCAGCTAATGGGAATTTTCTCTCATCACCCCTTTCATTCCTTTTGCCAGCTCACTTTATCTATCATACCAGTTTTCTAACATTAATTCTCAACTTCAAAGTAATTTATTTATTTCCTAATACATAATTTCTTTCACTTTCCTGTTCCTTATTGCTCTACATAGCAAATCTCTCTGTTTTAACACATTTTTTCTTGCTGCCACTTCACCATTTCTTCACCTTTTTCCATGTCCACAAGGATATGGTGGGAGGTGGGAAAGGGAAGGGGATTTCATTCTTGAAATGATCTCTCCCTTTTGTTAAATCATATCCTGAGATTTCTTGTATGATGGTTACAAATAATTAGTCACATCATTACATAGCTGTCTTACATATCAGACATGTTACTTATGGGAAAGTATATATAGAGAGGAAAGTCTGGACAGGCTGGAATGTTGGGCTGAGAGAAACTTTATGAAATCTAACAAAGGTAAGTGTAGGGTACTGCACTTAGAGAGGAATAACCTCATGATATCAGTAAGGGTTGACCTGCTGGCAAGCAGCTCTCTGGAAAAGATCTGGGAGTCCTGGTGGGCAACAGGATGACCATGAGCCAGCAATGTGCTCAAGTGACCAGGAAGGCCAATGACATCCTGGGTTCATCAGAAGAATGTGGCATGCAGGTTGAGGCAGGTTCTCCTTCCCCTTTCCTCTGTCCTGGTGAGGCCATATCTGGAGTACTGTGTTCAGTTCTGGGGTCTCTTGTCCAAGAAGGACAGAGAACTGCTGGATAGGGTACAGCAAAGGGCTATGAAGTTGATTAGGAGCCTAGAACATCTCTGCTGTGGGTAAAGTCTGAGGCAATTGAGTCTTTTTAGTTTGGAGAAGACTGAAGGGGGATCTTATCAATGCTTATAAATACTTAAAAGATGGGTGTCAGGAGGATGGGACTAGTCTGTTTTTCAGTGTTGCCCAGTGACAAGACACAAATGAGGAAGAATTTCTTGACTGAGGTGATGGAGCACAGCAGCTCCCCAGAGACTTGGTGGAGTGTCCATCTCTGGAAATAGCCAAAACCCACCTGGACATGTTCCTCTGCAACCTTCTGTCAGTGAACCTGCCTTGGCAGGGGGCTTGGACTAGATGCTCTGCAGTCCCTGCCTGTCAGTCTGTGCTTCTGTGATTTATATTGCACCCAGTTCTGCATTATTCAGTACATTGCTTGACAATGCTTAAAGCAATATCAGTTGGATAATAGATCTTATAATGGTATTAATTTCATAATAATTAATTAATTATTATAATTGGTTTAAGGGTAATTTTGTATATACAGCTTCTGAGAATGAGAGCCTTCATATGGCTAGTGCCCTCCCATTATGACAGGTGAAATCATAGTTACAAATATAACCCCCGTGTGATCTTCTGATCCAGTAGGATCAGAACCCTGGACTTCCACAGGGCAAATTTTGGCCTCCTCAATCATCTGTTAAGAGAAATCCCATGGGACAGGGTGTTAGAAGATAAAGGGTCTCAAGATAGCTGGGCAATATTCAAGGACCACTATTTGCAAGCACAGGATCAG
>VWZY01010272.1:958101-1077064 GCA_013399075.1 Chloroceryle aenea
AGAGCTACTAAGATGATTAAGGGAGTGGAACATCTCCCTTATGAGGAAAGGCTGAGGGTGCGGGGTCTCTTTAGTTTGGAGAAAAGGAGACTGAGGGGTGACCTCATCAATGTTTTCAAATATGTAAGGGGTGAGTGTCAGGGAGATGGAGTTAGGCTTTTCCCTGTAGTGACCAGTGATAGGACAAGGGGGAATGGGTGTAAATTGGAGCATAGGAGGTTCAAGTTGAATGTTCGAAAAAATTTTTTTACTGTAAGGGTGACAGAGCCCTGGAACAGGCTGCCCAGGGGGGTCGTGGAGTCTCCTTCACTGGAGACATTCAAAACCCGCCTGGACATGTTCCTACGTGACGTACTCTAGGTGGCCCTGCTCTAGCAGGGGGGGTTGGACTAGATGATCTTTCGAGGTCCCTTCCAACCCCTAGGATTCTGTGATTCTGTGATTCTGTGATTCTGACACTGAACAGCAGCTGACATGACAGAAATTCACACATAAATATTTCCCAAACCTTTAAAATAAATTAGGAGTGATTATAAGGAATAAAAGCCATATCAATATTACTGGAAGGGGGGCCTCTGCAATTCACCATTAGCATTAATTTCCTGTAATATGACTGTAGGGTTTTTGACTCTTGTGTTTTTGCCAAATGCTAGATGTTTGGGTTGATGTCTTCTGTGTCACACCTGCTTTAAAGTTTATTTTATAAACATTTAACCCCACATGGCTCATCTATGTATGAAAGCAAAGCCGGGTTGCAAACATCTTGTATTGCAGTAGTAAGAAAAAAAAAATCTGCCTTCTTTATTATTTCATTATATATCATTATTTCTTATTCTGCTAAGGAATAGAATTGTAGCATCTGTGTTGTTGCAGTGGGAATTTCAAACTTGATAGGGAAATGGTTTCTGTGAGGAAGTGCCTTTTTGAGTTTCATGGAATCTACTCTAATGTGACTAAGCCAAAAAACTTTTGAAAATCCCGTGTGCTTTGCCTAGAAACTAAAAGCTTTGAGGTACTCTCTTCTGGCAGCAAGTGACTGCTCTTAGTTCTCTGGCTGCTCCCACTGCAGAAAAGACAATGGTCTGTCACCACAGAGGAGCCAGACAGGAGTGCAGCTGGAAGGAGAAGTGAGTTTCTCCTCTGCTGCTAACTCAGGCAGCAGAAAGTCATATGCCTTCAATGACTTTGAGTTAGAGAGGAAGAGTAGGATGTGGTTTTGGAAGCTGGGTCAGAAGGGGATAAAAGCTCAAAGAGGAAAAAGAGAATGGAGAATGGGAAAATGAAGATAAAGCAAAGTTAGCTGAATGGAGTGGGAACCAGTGAGTTTGATGGAGGGAGAGACAATTTCCATTTGTGATTTGGATGCTCTGTTTAGTGTCTTTAAAGTAAGTTTGTATATGCACGAGTGTAATTTTCAGTGTTCCAGTCTCTACCAGACAGCTGGGCAGATGTACTAGTGGATCTCAGGTTGTTTAATTTGCCAAAATTCGATTTTGGAATATTGGATATGGGATATTTAGAGCCTTATTCTCTCACTGTACGCTTATTTTCTGCTAGCACATGTTTAGAATTAGGCCTGTTAGAACAACACTGGGAAATGTCCTGTGTTGGAAATGGAAGCTGACAGAAGCTTGTGAAGTGCAATGTTAGGTTTTGTTCGTGTGCATCTCACATGTAAACTTGAAGGCAGTGGTGAGGGGGTGGATCGTTAATGGTGAGATTACAGTTGAAATGTACTTAATAGTCCAGTCGTGGGCACTTTGGGAAGGAAGTGAAAATTCATGAGTCTCCTACTGTTTGGCTGAGTGGCTTCGGGTACATCATGCTGTCCAAACTGGCATGTCTGAGCTGTCTGCACAGTAGTAAGCCTATTTTTATTCTGCAGGTACGAGCCCATTTTGTCAGACAGCAAAATCTCTTATTGTGTTGTTTTCTTCTTTATCTAGTCTGACCCTAGTAAAAATTAAGCCTTTCTGTTTCATTTGAGGTATCTTTTCTTAGGGAAGATTGCCTACTAAAAAGTTCAGATGAAGCCAGGACCTTCACCTTTAGCTTTCGTGGTGTTTATGCTTGAGTATAATTAGGCTGTAGTTTTTGAGGCAGAAGAATAAAAAATACATGTTCTTACTTGAAACAGAAGGTTCTAACTTCCAGTTGACCTCCAATACAACTCTCTAGGGATCATAATATTTGTCCCAAATGTTTAATATGAACATCTATCTCCTTAATCAGCCAGAGCTGTTAGGCCAGGAAAATAAGTAGCTGGAACCTGGGACCTAGCAGAGCAGAACACTGAGTGTGTTTTTAATTGAAAAGGAGCTGAAGAGAAACTTTCATTTGGATGAATATTGCTCAACAACATCTGAAATAATTTGAAGGCAGTCTTAACATTCACTACTTTGTGTTTTTATCTGCATCCTTAGTATGTGTGAGGGAAGGTAGAGAGGGCTGCATAACCCCTGCTCCTGAGCCCTCAGTCATCCTTGCCAATATTATTCCATCTATTTGTTTCACCTGCACAAGGATCATCACTAATCTCTGTCAGGAAGGCATGTAAAACTGCACATAGGAAATATCCTCCTCTTCAGAAAACTGCTTAATGGTTGGTTCCCTTCTGAGTCCAAAGAAAGACTTGACAGACCACCTTATTTTGATGTCACCTGCCACTCAGACAGCAACTTCAATTAAGATGAAACCTCTTGAAAATTATTTTACTAGATCTTATAATTGTTAAGCCTTGAGTTTTTCCAGAGCTGCCATTTCCAAATATTCTACTGCTTTCCTCCACTTGACAACAAATGTTTGTTAAAGAACAACAAAACAAACAAAGTGTGTTTTTTATTTGTACAAACAAACAAAACCACACAAACCCTAACCAACTCTACAGACAAAATTGCTTCCATTTACAAAGAGGAGTTCATCACTCTGTGTGTGTTTGTTTGTTTGTTGCTCTTTTTTCTGTTTTTGTTGGGTTTGGGTTTGGTTTGGTGGTGGTGGGTTTGGTTTGCTGGTTTGTTGTTTGGTTTTTTTTTCATTTCATGTTGCTATCCACATAACCTTGAAATTAAGACACTTTTTCTCACATTAAAATCCATCTCAGAGTTGTGGCTCTCATGTAAGTTAATGTACATAAACACAATTTAGGCTTCTTAATACACTGGACAATGGTATTGCCACAAGTAAGTGTGATGGGTCTTGAGTGTGCTACTGTATCTTACCCATCTTGATCAACTTCACTTGGGACATCTATCTGTAGACAGATCTATAGACAGATCCTCTAGGAGCTCCATTTATCTCCTGGGCACTTAGATCTTACCTGAGCTATGTTAGAGCTGACAGAACTTGCTGACTGATTTTCCTGAATGAACCATAGACTTGCATTGTAGGTTGCTTTGTCTTCAATCCTCCTTTTGACCATCTGCTGCTGTTTGTGACTGAGCTACCTGAACAGACACTGGACATCACCTTCTCTAGGCCTGCTCCAATACTAAGGGGCTGTGACAGTGGTGATGAGATGTTATGGTGGTCTTTGTCTCCTGGCTTGTCCTTCCTCTTGGAGCATTTGCTGCTCCTTGACCCCTGGTTCGCTATGTCAGTAGTCCAGGTGTTGCTGAGCATTGAGATACAGGTGGTTATTTGGAAGATGGAACAGAGTAAGGTCATGAAGAGCACTAAACACTATCCCTGTAATTACCTAGGAATTCATACTTGTCACACAGGACAGGTATCTTAGGCCAGTAAATGTCTTACAACCCTATCTCCTTTCCAGATTCACTGATATTTCTGTTCAAGAAATATATAATGGGAAATAATCAACTGTATTTTAATGGTTCCTATAGTACATACACTCATCCTGTATAAGTAAGCATGATTTAAAGAAAGAGATGGAGAATGTCAGCATCCTTGAAAAGGTGTCAGAAAGATGAACATCTTTGTTCAGCCTTTCCAACTCTGCTGCTGCATCCTCACCAAAACAAACTACATGGATATAAAGGGAAAACCACCCCAGACTATTATTGCTATGGGTTGCTGGAGTATTGTGGTACTATAACCACAATGTATGTGGTAGTGAACTCAGTGGCTTCACTGGGTTGCATTCCAAAAAAAATAAATCTCTGAATCAGATTCCAATGCCATATCTGTATTAAAAACAAATCATAACAAAGTACCCCCAGGGAAAAATATCCCATATAGAAAAGAAATCCATATATATGTTGTAGTTCTTCATTTTCACCTAAAGGAAAACTTTTGTCAGATGAGGGAGATTTGGTGCTTCAGTTTGACAGAAAGAAAAAATTGCTATGTACAGTTAAAGGAATGTATTTCCTGCTGCTTAAATCCTGAAATTTCCTTTTCATGGGACGAAAGGAACACACAGTTAAAACTAAAAGACCCCAAAACAAAACCTCATTGGCAAAAATTCCTGTGCTTATTTTCCATTACTGTTTGTAATTGGCTCAACACTGTTGACTCGTGTAAAGTATTCATTGTATAAAAGCTTTCCTTAAGAAATAGAAGTCAAGTGTTGAGTGGAGAGTCTACAACAGATAGCCACCCACATCCTCAGTATCACTTCTTTTCTGCATTAGATTTTTTTGCCTTGTTCAATAATCACTGTTATGGTTATTGAAATTAATTATTACTATTATTGCATGAATTGTTGTTACATTATTGATAGTAGCTAATAATAAAAATCATGGGGCAGAGTGCTCCTACCTGACTCAAACTGGAATTTATTAAAATAAACGTTCATCTATTCCAAAGACATGTGCATGAAAACACAATAAGATGTTGTAGGGAACTCTTTTAATCCAAGGGAATGGAAGCCAGATGATTAATGCCATGGTAAAGTGATAGGAATGAATGAATATCTGATAGGAACCTGATAGAAGTGAATGATTATTGCTGCATATGAGAGAAGAAATCCTACCCTTGGGAAAACAGGAAATGAAAGAGTGATAAAGAGAGTAAGGGTTTTTTATATCATATCAATGAAACTCATTTAATGTAACTTAAAACTTTGAAAACAAATTTCATAAAAGGAAAAAGAAAACACCATTTAGTTTTGAGCTAATAAGTATATCAGATGGGCTTTTTATATCTTAAGAGTGCCAAAGTTCTTCAGCTTCTCCACCTCTATCGCTTCTTTGTGTTTGTGACATGTTTGCATCATTCTTTTAACCTCTAGCACAGTTTGATTCCAGAGTACACAAGGAAAAGCTTTGTCTTGTATGGCATCTTAGATTTTTGCCATTCTTCATTCTTTTGTCTGTAACAGAGACAGAGAAGGTAACTCTTGAAATACAATGACAATCTCTTTTTTCTTTTTTTTTTCTTCTACATATCAGTTTTTGCCTATGCATTTCTACCCAGTTTTACACTTGCCAATGTGAAGGGTAGTGTCTTAATGTGAAGAGCTCTATTGCTAGATGGCAAATCAAACTACAGTCTGTTTTCAGGGGGAGATGACTGTTTTTGAGATTAAAATTCAGAGGAAATTGATCTGCAAAGGAAAACATGAGAGCAAGTTTTAAAATTCCTTGGGGAGTCCTTCAACGTGCAAAATTATTCTTCAACAATCTGTGAATCTTTCAGATAATTTCAGGTTCCCAGATGTCTTGCTAGACCTGTTTGACACTCAGGCATTCTGATGTGGTAGATTTAGTTTTCTTAATCCTTAATGTTTATTATTCCTGTCATGTGCTTCAAAAGTTTATAAAGCTGTATTGCCAGTAAGTTGTCTATGCTGTAATAGCAATAATTTCAGGGTTAAGAGGAGGAGACGGTAGTTATTACTTCAGAGGGCTGCCCTTTAATTGCTAGATCAGAAATTCTTCTTACTCTTCTTCCTGAAAATCAACTGCAGTGTTTTCTCCCAAACTAGTCTTTAAGAATTCAAACGGCAGCATTAGGTATACCCTGATGGCATCAGCAAATATCTTAAATCTTACTTATGAATTCCTGATTGCACGTTACTTAAAAATATTATAAAAAAAAAGAAAGTGCTTTTACATATTTTATTTCTTCTCTCTTAATTCAACAAGGTTGTATTGGTGTTTCCTCATGTGGAATGAAACAAACTGAACACCATGTTTCCACCAAGGGTATATGATTGGAAACTTCTTGGAATGCAGTATTGGTTACTGATAAGTTTCTTAGAGTTTCTAGGCAAAGCAAACCAAGTTACCCCAAGAGTATTGATTCTTGGAAACCGGGAAATCAAAATAAAAACCTAATAAAAATTAAATAGTTCTGTGCCTTTGGTCTACTTCTGCTAGATGCAGCTATTTATCTATAATTAGAATTAATGTAGCTCAATTCTGCTACTTTCACTTGTGCTTACATCACTAAAGCTTTTTTTGGTGTCTGGAGGATTACATTTAGACTATAAACTGTACCTAAGCTTGCTTTCGTAGTAAAATGCAGCCTATAAAAGTAGAAAAATGGCAGAGGGGGGAGTGAAATAATTCTCCAGGAAAATTCAGGGTAAAGTAATGATCTTCTGGAATTCAGTAAACTTCATAAAATTAGTCAGTATGCCATGCCACTTTGAGAACTGGGACAATCAGGACAGGAATTCAGTCAGGAATGATCCTAAACTTTTTAGGAATTATAAAATCACATTTAAATACATCACATGACCAACTCTAGCTTAAAATACTTTGCTTACATACAGTTTAGGTGCATGAGGCTCTCTGTGGGTGCAAAACCATGTCAGGGCATTGATAATAAATACTAAATTCTAGGCTGCTATAGAAACAATGGCAGCTGTTGAGGAGTTAGCTAATTTTAGACTAGCTTGGTTGTGTCTACAAAAACTGTAGTTAATGCTATTGCCTATAATAAAGCATAATCTTGTATCACTTGGGTGTCTTAAAACATAAAGTAAATCCTGAATGCAGTACAGTGAGTGAGGTCACCTTGAATTACAACAGATACATGTCACAGACTTCTCTAGTCTGGGCACAATGACAAGATACATGTGCAGGTAGACCCAAAGATAACTGAAGGTCTTCAGCTGTTTGGTTTCACCTGCCCTGTATTGCTGATGGGACCTTGTAATTAGGATTTGGTTATAGACTAATCTCAGTAAACTATTATCCTGTGAATGGATTTTATCAGGATGCTTGAGGAAATGAATTAGAGAATCCAGCTGAACACTCTCAGTTGCTGTAGGTTTAAAATGCAATACCTGCTGAAGACAGATACTCTGACACAGGTATAAAAATATTTTATTGATTTTTTTTATGCTTAATTATAGACTAATTGAACAAAATGTGCTTGCAAATCAGACTCCCCTTAAAGGTTTTGATGAGCTATATCTGCTCCCCACTTTGAAAGGTTCTTGAGAAACTTCTCAGTTGAGGGGCCTAAAATAAGTATGTTTAGCTTTTTTTGCCTGACACTGCTTCTGTTATCAAAACATGCCTTATTTTAATTTAAGCAGCAGTTTGCCTTGATCTCCCAGCTGAGAAGAGGAGTGATTCCCTTGCCAACAAATTAGTTAAATATTCTCACTTTACACACCCTACTACAACTTCATCCTGGGTTAGCCAAGAAACATTGTTATTGCATAAACTACTTTGTTTAGAAAGAGTTGCCTTTTAAAGAGGACTTATTTGAATATTTTCTAATAAAACACAAAGCCAAAATCAGCACTGCTTGACTTTTACAAAGGCAAGGGAAAAAAGCTTGATTTGTAAAAGGCTTCAATTAAAGCATTGCCTCTCTACCTGCACACTTCTCCCTGCATGAATTCCAGCTCCTGGAGAAGATGGTCCACTGTGATGCTTCCTAACTGGGTCAAGTGATGAAACTGGTTAACACAGGTGCTCTCTTTTAGAGTCTTGGTTTAACCACAGTGAGAAGTTGGTAGGAGAAATAGGGAAGTGATTCCATATGCAAGAAAGGAGGAGAGGAAAATCTTGTTGTTCAGGAGGAGTAACAACTATCGTTTGTTTCTCATTTTTCTTACAATGTGTTTGTTCTCTTCATCTTGCTTCACCAAGCAGTCTTCTTGCAGATTTGAGGATGGTCCTGATGTCTTTTTGATTATGATTTTCCTGCTCCTACCTGAAAAATGTGAGTTAGTCATAGATATCTAGCAGGGAAAGAAAAAAAGAACACTTGGCTCTAGTGCTGATAAATGAGTTTAACAAACTGGGTAATGGAATGGTCATGAATCCAATTTTAGGAGTAGTATAACTTAAGTATATCTCAGAATTTGAAGAAATTTCTGTAGGAATTATATTTTCCATAGTTACCTTATCAGCTCAATTTTAAATCGCATTGTTTCAGGAACAGGGCTATGTTTCTGAAGGCAAGGTGGTGTGAGTGTCACTACACAGCATGTAATTCTGATGAATGTACTGACTACTGAAACTCTAAGTGCCCAACAGACTATTACATTAGAAGGGGAAATATATTCTTGTCTCAAAATTATCTTAAAAGCTACTGACATGCCTATGAAGCTTTCGCTGCAGAATTAAAATATCAAACCTGATCTTCTGTCAGCAAGATAATGCATCAGGCATATTGGAACAATTCTGGAACAAAATTGTACAGAAAGCAGTGTGGACCAACAGGTTGCACAGGCAAGCCCCAGCACAGCAAAAAATGGCTTCAGCTGCTGGCAGAAAGTACAGTCTGGTGTTTTCCTTAATGTGCGTGCTCAGAGGATGTGTAGAAATGATTAGAAAAAGAAACATTTGCCTCTTTGGAGGGATGAGGGGAAAATACAGGCTAACCAAGTTTTAGTGAGTAGGAAGGCCTGTGTCTGCTCACCCAGAAACTGATGGGAGGTTTGCAAATAGGCTAGCACAAACACCTACTGAGTTTGGACAAGAGAAGCGAGAAATGCAAAGATGAAGTATGACTGGTAGACTGTGAAAGAAACCCCTGAGATATAAACCTGGCTTCTGTTTCGATTTTTTTCTATACAAACTGGCACAAGGTCACTTGTCTGCGTGCGTTCTCTCTCATTTGTAAATTAAGAATAATACCTGCCTGCCTTGGATTATTTATGCTGAAGATGAATTAGAATTCATAACAGCACTTTCAGGATTTAGCATTGCAAAAATGTGGAAGATGATTTGTAATTTTGATAAAGAGGAGCCCTGTGATGAATAGTAAGAGGAAGCAACCACATACTAGAGAGCTAATGTAGTTAGGAGAAGTGCCAAAGTCTTGGTCAGTCTTTGGGATGGACTCCTGAAGCTTGGACCTTTCTTCTGAAAGGATGGAAGTATTAGGAATTTTGGGTTGTTTTTTTCTTTAAACAAAGCTCTTAACTGTACAATAACTGAACATGCACCCTACAGGGATTTTAATGACAGGCTACTGTAGTAGTCTAATTATGACTTTAAATCACAGGGTGTCTGCACAAGTTAGGGTATGGGAAGCTGACCCTCAGTTGGAGTGGAAATGGAGACCCCATTTTCCTCAAGTACTCCAGTTTGAAAGTACTTTCCCAGGGGAATTTCCTTCACAGACACCGTGGCTGTTTTCTAATCAGGGAAGAAGAAGAAGAGACTGACTCCTTAAATGTCTTTCCATATGCCATTTTCTAGCACCGGTGCCAATTGCAGTCTGGGTGTAAATTTTCACTCCCAGATTCAAGTGTACCTAGTGTCTGTAATTCCAGTTGCTGGGGCTTTTTACTTTGTGAGTATTGCAAATGCTACTGTACACTCAGGATAAGAGTCTGCTCTCCTCTTTTGATGTCTTGTGATATGACCTGGTAGAATTATATAGGTGCTTGAAATGGGTTTTTGCATAACCACTCATAGAACAATATCAAGGCATTTCACTGAAAATATGAATGAGATCATTGAATAGATCTGGGAATATTCAGACAACAGCACTACCTGCCAAATTCTTGTAGTCACCTAGGCACTAAATGTTGTAGACATTATGCTCAGTGAAGGAGGTAATGACACTTCCTAAGTGCAGTACATTCATAAAGTCACCTGTAATGGTTCTCAGTTTAGTCTGTTAAATTCTGGTTTATTGTCAAGCAGAATATCTAAAGAAAATAGTGGAATACTTTTTTTAGAACACAATTTATATTTCTTGGAAACATTTTATTATTTTGAGGTTATTGCATAGCATCTTTGCATATATATTTTCCAGATAATACTGATGAAACAAGTTGATTTTTTTAAAAGAAAGACTGAAAAAATCCACACAGAGTTTACATGTGATCTGTTCTGTAGTGGCTTTATTTGTAATAAATATAATCTTAAAAACAGTACCAACTTGACTTTAAACACAATCAGTGTCTCAGCTGCTTCCTTGCTGCCTTTTCTCTTCCCATGTAATTGTAGCATAATGGGCATGTAATAATATACTGAAATATAAATCAAATGGTGAAAAAATTTGTGACAAGTCAGAGATAAAAATATTTTCTGTTAATTCATTTCAAGTACCAAGTCATAGCACTTCCCTTTCATTTGGAAGGTTAGCGGAGGAATATTTGAGTTTATCATATCTGAAAGTCCTAACTATATTATAAATTAAATCTATAGATTTTCAAATTAAATTTAATACTTGTAACCTTTAAATTGCATTAAAGGTTTTGCTGCTTGCTCTTTGCTTCTCATGGCTTGCCATCGTCACAATCGGACTTAAGAAAAATAGAAACATGCAAACATGGGTCACTGGTGAATAAAAAAACCACAAGTTTTAATAAAGCTTTGAATGAATAGTCAATAGTTATCATCAGACACTTTAATTTCCATCTTGATCTTATCTTAGATACTTTCCTTCCAGTGAAGAATATCCACACTTATGGGTATTTCGTTTTTATCATTAATTCAGCAGCACAAAACCCATTCATTTCCAAGGGCTCCCTTCCTCCTCCACAAATGACTTCCTTCTTTCTTTGCTTTAAATTCTTATTGGCCTAAAGTTCTTTGCACCTTTTTTCTTAGAACTTGTACATTTTTATTTTTTTTTAATAAATGACTACTACTTTGGTAAACTTTTAAAACAACCCAGACATGAGACTGATTATTTTTACACTCCCCCCATCTAACATATGCACCCATCAATTATTTCTAGGTATACTACCAAAGTAGTTGAGGTGAACATTCACAAATGGAGTTTGGAACAGTCTTTGCATCTCCATAGCATTCATGTTTGTAAAGCACTTGCAGATGAGAGCTCCTGCCTGATAGACAGGTGTTTGTGTCACAGAAGGTTGAGAAAAATTGAGATCCTGTCAGATCAAAGAAGAAACATATTCCAAAAAGTATCCTACCTTTTGATATATCGAGTAAAAAATCCATGAAGTCCTTGCTGATTTCAAAGAGATGAATCCACATCACACTTACATGTGTATGAATGTCAGGATAGACTTCAAGTGTGACAGCTAGAATTCAAAGGTGGTGGAAAGCAAAGCAGTCTTATGGCTCACAGAGTTGGTGTATGCAGAATACCACACTTCTTTTTCCATAAATTATTTATAATTAATTAATTGCAGTTATTGAATGTGTATTTGCCTGTGTAGCTTGGCTCAATTATGTTAATTATTATTGTTGGGCAGAACTGACCTCTGTATAGATTCCATTTTCTTGCACTTTAAGTAGCAACTCTTGTTTCATGTGAAAAAATACTTTCTCCTATTTTTCCAGTAAACTGTCTTTCATTAAAGCTTGATTTTTCTCTGAAGTCTCATGCAAATCTGTAATTAGTTTCTGAGTTCCAGTCAATTAAATACTGGCCTAAAATAGTTCCCATTTGGAGTCTCAGGGTATTTTGGGCCTCTAAGGTGCGAGGGTTAGACTGTGCAGAAAGTCAAGAACTACAGAGCAAACATTAGGTAGTCTCTTTGGGTTGTATAAATATTTAGTTACCTACCAAAGGGGGAAAAATGCTCACTAAAAGGAAAAGCTTTGCAACAGCCATGTCCCACTAGTTCTAGCACTGTAATAATAATAATAAAAATAGACAAGCAATTTTGTTAACGTTGAAATTGCTCTAGGTTTGGTTGTTTGGTTATTTTTAATATTATTGTTAATACTGCCTAAGTTTTATTTTTGCAAGTAGAGTCTAAAGTGGTTTTGAAACTTACTGTGTCTGCGCTTTTCCCTTAGTACAATTCATTTTATTCAGTTCACGTCAGTTTAACATTGGTTTAATCAATTGTATTGATTACGGGGGATTAACTGATGTATTTGTAGATGAAAGGAGGTATAGGTGAAATTGCCTCAATAACAGAAGGTGTGTACCTTACTCTGTCGTAGTATTATACTCAAGGAAAGAGGGAAATGGACTGAAGTTAGACAAAAAGCTCTCTGCTGTATTTGTACTGGGAAACTGATTTTATGATTTAAAATAAGAACAGAACGACTGGTGGTTCTTGCATTGCCCTAGATCTGCAAATTTTAAAGGAAACCCCCTGATCTTACCTTTTTGCTTGCTTCTTCTCCTTCTTGCTTGTGTTTCTGGGCTTGAAAGATGCTAATATTATCATCCACTCTCATTGTGATCTACTGTAATTCCTATTATTACTGTCACTATTTTTTCTTGTTATTAAAACAGTCAACTAGATGCATAGTGTATTTTGTAAACACTGATCCTCATCCCTCTGATGTTAGTAGAAACCAGGAATAACTAAGCTCAAAAAAGTGGAGTCACTTTGCTGCATGCTATGGGACAGGAAATTCAGCTTGTGAAAGTTTGCCCAGTTGTTCTTGAATATCAAACTTCTGCATCCATGTTAGAGAAGAAATTGTTCTCGGTCCTAGTGAGAGCTAGAGAGTTTTTAATGATAAGAAAGATGTGTAGAAGCAGTGGTTTTGTCTTTTACCTACTGTTTTTTATAAGGCTTAGGCAAACTGCGTTGTGAATGCAGGCAAAGTGAGTTGGTTTAGGACATAACATTCCTGATGAATGCCTTTCCAATGGAATGGATCCTCCACATCCTATACATTTGCATCGTGTCAGTCTTTATTTTGCTTTTCTCTCTTAAAATATCATCCCCCTGCCTATCTTATTGACAAGATCAGGGGAGCAGCTGAGGAAGTTCAAGCTGCTCCCTGAGCACAAAAGCTAATGAGTTTCCTGCAGTTCTATGTCTTTTCTCCTTCCACCAGTGCAGCAATACCTCTAGTTCTCCCTCACCCTGCACAGTGTCATCCTCTTTCTCCTAGCTCCTGCTGGTCTATAAGCAGCATGGGCTGTGACTGATTTCAAGTCAAGTGCTGAGGGCCATATGGTAGGCTTTAACAAAGCAGCAATGTCTTGATCTGTTTAACTGAATGCAACTGGAATTTAATTCACTACCACAATTTAACTTGCAAAACTCAAATGATGCTTTTGAAAAAGTGAATCTGAGTAAAAATTGTCAGTTTGCTACAAGGTATAGAGATGTCCAGCTCAGAAATGGAGTTTTGGACTCAGTCCTGAAAAGTAAGTTTAGCTATGTGAACAGAGTTGGGAGTCATCCAGCTTGAGAAGTTTGGTTCTACAAAATAAGTTAACATATCTCATGAAGTCTTTTGTTAGAAACTGCACACGTTGTGTACTGCACTTACTGCTGAAATCTCAGCAGTGTTTCATCACTCTCTTACCCTCATTAGTCAATCACTGCATGCAAGTTATTGTTTCTCAGTTTTCATAGTCTCAGCTATTGTAAAACCCATAAAACTCTTCAGCTTCCAGTGACCTCTTTTTAACCTCTTATAAAATATGAAAATCCAACCAGATTTGTTTTAATGTTCTGGTGTGTATTTTTTTCACTCGCCAAACAGATGTCCTTTCTTTCTGACACAGCTTTTCAGGAATGAATTCAAGTTTCCTGATGATATAGCTCAATACACTGTGATGGAGAATTACAAATCAATTCTAAGTAGTTCAATTGTCTTTGACATGCTTGCTTAGTCCTTGACTCCCAGCTTGTATCTTGCATTGCTTTCTTGTGTTTTCAGTTAAAATTGCTTGCTGCCTTTAATTTCACTTACTGGGGTGCAGTGATTAAATATTCCCATCAGTCTACTAACAATTGTTTAGGAAAAAAATATTATTTAAAAAGAGTATAACTTACTGATTTTAATTCTTGATATTATTATTGGTGATTTGAAATTTCATGCATTTCTGAGAAGATGGCAATAAGAGTACTGGCTGGCTGGGCCAAATTGCATGTCCACAATGCGAGCTGTGCATTTAGTCTTAGAGTTGGTAGTAAGGAAACTGCTGAAAGTACCCCTTACAGTCTGACTTTATTATCTTTAAGTTGTTTCTGAGAATAACTACTATGTATCTTAGGAAAGCCTGTGGTAGAACTGCAATATTATATTGAGCTTCACGTTCTTTGCAGTAGGTCAGTGGAACCAAGCTGGAATAGGTTTCCTGCAACCTAAGCAAGCCACTCTTTGAAGAGCTAAGCACAAATGTTTGATGTAGATGGGTTTATCAGGTAAACACTCATATCAGCATGGGAGTTCATAGCTAATAAGCTTGACTTTGTCCTTCCTGTAGTATTCCTTGTGTTGTCCCTTGATGGTATGTTGGTCAGGAAAATGAAGAAAATGTGTACATGACAGTCCAGCTAAAGCTTTTAACCAGAACGTTCAGTCAATAAGGAGCTAGAGTAGGACTAAATTCCAGGCATTTGGGGTCAGACTTGCTTGCAGGAACTGAATGAACCTGAGTGACTAGGCTAGCAGGTTTGTGATGTGATATAAACACTGTTTATGCTTACCTGTAAAGGCACGGTGGTACAGGCTGGTTGAGAGGCAATGCATGGTTACTAAGAAATTACTATTAGTAGGTTCTGAAAACCCTAGCCACACACTTGAATATGCAAGGAAAAATGTTTGCCATCCTTTAAAATGGAACTTTACACTTAAACCTTTTTTGGGTTGTGTCATTTACTATCTCCTGTGGAATTTGGGGTATTTTATTGCTGTGGTGGGATAATAGAGCATTCAAGTATGGAGTTTATACACCATCTAAAGAGGTCAGCCAAATATTCAGTTTAATGTTATGCTTCTGCTTACCTGGAAGCCTCTCTTGAAATTGCACTCGTGTTGTAATAGCCCTGCCTTTTTTTATCTCTTTAGATAATAAAACTGGGAGCATTTTATTTCACCAGTTGTTTTAAATATGTTACTGTAATTGAAGAGGGATTGCTTCTGTATTTCATAATAACAGCATGCTCTGGAAAGAAATTGAGAGGCTGAAGGTTTAATAACAAGGAGGCAAATGACAAAAACTGCAAAGGAATAGTATTGAAAATGATTTTAAATGTTGTTAGAGATGAGTGTACCTTCTTTGTGGAATGGGTTCAATTCAGAATCTCACTTGAAAAAAAAAAATTGAATGCTGTTTTGCACTGCATTTTTATTCCTAACATTTTTATTTAGATGACTAGAAAGCAATAATTATTTAGTGTTTAGTATTAGGCATTTTTCTCTGATGATTTAAATGAGATGTAGTTAATGACTAAGTACATGACTTAGTTCTCAGTACTTGTTCAGGCTGATCTCCCATGTCAGGACCCATGTCACTTCTGAGTTACGTGAGGATACCATTTCCTGATAAGCTGAATATCTTTTGGAGGACCTTAATGAATTTGTTGGACTCTAGATGGAGTTTTGTGGAGGGTAAATGATGCGTTTGTGCACTTTTACTGTAATTATGAGTTGTAGCAAAATATTACTATAATTAGGCCATCATAGTCAAGGTTAGAACACTGGAAGAGGTTGCCCAGGGAGGTGGTTGAGGTCCCATCCCTGGAGCCATTCAAGGTGAGGCTTGATGAGGCTCTGAGTACCCTGCTCTAGTTGAGGCTGTCCCTGCTCTCAGCAGGGAGTTGGACAGGATGACCTCTGGAGGTCCCTTCCAACCCAGACATTTCTATGATAGTCCACATAGAGTTATTTTCACCTATTAATTGAAGTTAATAACTTTAATCACTTGAGTTACTGAGACTAATTTAGATAACATACACATGACATTTAGTATATGTATACAGGTGTATGTGCAGGATTGCAGCCAGTCATTATCTCTCAAATTCTGAAGAATTTACCCCTATTCAGCAGGTATTCAAGTACACAGTAACCTCTGTCTGTAACCCACTGCAATAACAAACATGGACTAGCTTCTGCAACCCGTGCAATAAAACCAAACCAGTGAGCAGCTGACAGCTCAAGACCTCGCTGACAGTGGAAGACACTGATTTTGGAAAGACAGGCAGCTCTCAGAAATGTAAATGTTCCAGGAGTTAATGAGAAACAGACACAGCAGAAACTTATCTTCTATTTTATACACTTCAGACGGGTACTATTAATTCAAAACAATATGCTCTTCTCAAATTCCTTTTCTGCTAATGGCTTTTTCAAGACTCAGATAATCTGGGAAGTATCCATTATTTTTCTGTGAGAAACTTGATAATGTTCTTACTAGGAATAACAAAGGTTGTATTGCATAAATGGAAATATTTTTAGTTTTGTCTGGCAGGAAAAAATGATCAATGTAGCAACAATATTATTTAGCCAACTGTGTTAATAGACTTCAATAACATCTGCAATCTGAGGGAATTTATAAGAAATAATTTCTGTTTTAAATAATTTGTTATGAAACAAGTAATTGTATATAGGTAACTCATGTAACAATATTTGTTTAATTGATCCTTCAAACTGAGAGTTTCTGCAGATTATGTCAACCCTATTGATCAGAGAAGCAAAAAAAGCTTTAAATGAAAAAGGTTAAAATACTAATTAAATAGCATTCAAAAAAAAATTGGAATAAAAAGGAATTCACTGACATCTAAGGGAATCTATGCCTTTGATTCAAGCACTTCAAGGTTTCAGGTGTATAGAATCCAGTTTTGAGGAGGATGGAAATTTAACATGCAGAAATTTTGGATAAAATTGCACCAGTGTAAAGTTACATATTTCTGGATATGAAATAAGAGCAATTGCCCACCTAACACTGAATAGTCATGACATAATTGATGTAACTTCTTGTTCATAAACTTTAATGAAGAGCACAGGCAGCTTCAAATAATATTATTTGATTGTCTTGATTCTAGAAAGAAAATGCTAGGAAAATTCTTCACTACTACCCCAGTTCTTCACAACACAGGGAATAGTTCAGGAAAAGAAGAAATATGCAGACAAGAATTAAATATGATTACCTTTTTGTCATATTATTTATATAGTCTATGAGTTGATGTGGAACTGTGCTGCATACCATATTATTTCTTGATAATAAGAATCTTCTTGGCCTCCTGTTCAGACACCTCATTTTCTATAGTGTTTTCAGGCTATGCAATTTCCATTTTAGCAGTAATCCATAAAACTCATGACAGGAACTTCAACAGAAATGCAGACAGTAACCAAATTTCTGTCTTTGTCACTTAAATATTTTCTGTGAACACCGAGGGCTTTGGAATTCAATTCTAACTTTTAGTTTTCTGAATATTCTTTTGTAATTCTTGTTTCATTTATTGCTTCAAGATGTTGGTTTTTTCTTTCTTTTGGGGGAGGTTGAATAGGCAATATTGAAGCTGTGAAAGCTGTCACATTTTTTATTGTTTGTTTTCAATAACTAAATAGTCTTACTCTTTTATCCATGTCCTGTGCAAAATTTACTCTGGTTATTTTAAATTTTTACATCAGTTACTGAACAAAACAGAGAGGACTGCCAAAAGCATGTTTTACAGGATATGGGTATCAATTTATTTAAAATGCTTTCCAAAATATATTGGAATGCACTGTACTATAATTTAAGTGTGCTTCTGTGTGGTTACTCAGGAAGATGTTAATAAAGAAAAAAAAAAGAAAAAGTAATTTTACTTATACCTGCGGGAAAATCTAGAATAGTGGTCATTCATATTAAATTTATATCAACTTTATGAGGTTTTTGTCATCTTGACACATTTATGGAGCTGTTAAATTTTTGCTGCCTGGGGGATAAAATGTACTTGATGTGACCCCACTTATTAAATCGGGACCATGCAAGTAACATTGATGACTTGTCATTCAAGAATAAATAAGAACCAAGTCTTCTCTAGTTCTAGAGGAAGGACATATTTGTCAGAGAAATAGTTTGGGAAATAGGCATTATGATCTATATCAAGAACATACTTGGAAAGAAGGAAAAATATACAGGCATTTAATCAGGTGTCTCACACAACTTCTGCAGTGGTTCACGGGTGATAAAATAGGGCATGACTCATACTCCAATAGTCTAAAAGACCTTCCATTGTCCTTACATTAAAACTCTGTGCACAAGCAGATGTACCTTTCAAATTCTGTATGAATGGACTTTATAGAAGCTATGTTTTCTATATGGACACACAAGTGGGCACACATTGTATTCAGGCCTTATATTATCACTGTGTTGGCATCACCGCCTCAGAATGCCCACGATTATTAAATTTAATCAAATCTAATTTAAATACATAGCTTCTTTTAAGCCAGATTTATTTTATATTGGAACCAGATCCAATAACCAAAAATTGACAATATCCATTGTAGTTCACAGAGATCAAATTTAGAATTGTTCTATTTAGAATAATTCTAAATTGATTCCATATCACTGATCATACTCATCAACAACAAGTTCATCACGAAGATAGTCTTTGTGTTGCTACATCTCTGAGCTTTGAACTTTATAATCATTCACAATGAAGTCATTTTCAAAAAATGAGTATGTTCATGTTCATACCTCCATAACATTTTTGGCTAAAATTCTAAATCAGAAGAGAACTCTTCAACTTTTTGAAATACCTGTTTAAGAACTTGTATAGCAAAGTAATATTCAAATTAATAGTAATACAATTTTGCTCAGTATTTTTTCTGTATTATAGCAAGTTAAAAGGCTTTATGTTTGAAATTTTAGAGTGAGTTATGTTCACTAGTTAATTTCTGTGTTTGGTTGGGGTTTTTTTGGGAGGGGGACATTCTGCTGATAGAAAAATATATTCTCTTTCACAGCCAAAATCCTTTTATCTTTACTAGGCACAAACTGCACAGTTGTGCTCTTATTAATGAAAGTCTCAGTAGGAATCATTGGTTGTATAGCTTTTAGCTTCACTTAGTGAGATCTCATAGTAAATATTCACATTTCTAAACATAATACTGTATGGTATTTACTGAACTGAATCATAGCCATGCAGGTTTGGAACTTGTTCTTTGCAAAGTCCCAAGTCCATCCTTTTCTCATTGTACATCCACTGTCTTTTCTGTGTGGAAAATAAGCAGCTATGACTAATTGTAAAGTAGCCACAAGGTTTTCTCAGGAGAGTAAATTCTCTGTGCTAAACAGGCAGGAGACAGGAAACTTCCACAAATCTAGTTTCACTCACAAATCTTCTTGACAGATTGTAAATGATAACATTCAGAATTTTTCATTGGGAAGATGAATGAATGAAGCCTGAAAACAAAGGTATTAATATTATCCCATCTAAGATATAGATGTCCAGTCATGTGCCATGTATTACATAGATCACTGCATCTGAAGTTTCTTTCTTTCATTTATGTAGCTGTATTAAAACCTTAGAAAATTACTTGAGAAGAGCAGTGGATATAATACTTGTATTAAAGCTTGTTTTGCTATGTCTTATTATGTTATTTCTTAATATCAGCAATTTATTTAGGTGCTTTTATTACATATGCATCCCTATGTTTATGAAAACACATCCTTTATCTTATCTATTATTTTTTCAGACTAATAATAGAATTTCCAGTCTTCCTCTGCTCTGGGCCCTGTCTGTTTCATATGGGTCAATAATGAAGGTAGAGGTAGCACAGACCAATGCCAAATCATTTTTAAAACCCTAACATACTATGAAGTATTGTAGACAGAGCAGTTATTTGTACTTTTGACTTAGTCTAAAAAAACAAAACAAAGGAAAACAAAGCAGCAATCAAAAGATCTCAAACCACAAACAAAACCAAACCATCAAACAAAGAAAACCCCTAACATAACCCACAAAAAAGCACCCCAAAACACCCTGTATTCATTATTCCATTTCTCATAAGGTACACAGAAGTTAATATGAAATATTTTAAGAAATAAGGCAAATAATTTGAATTTTATTTGCTTAGCCATGTCTGTTTGGTAGAGGAGTCCTCCATGGTGCAGCTCTTGTGGGGACAGGTCAGTCTGGCTTGGTTAATGGCAGCAGAAGTGCCACTCTTTCATCTATGGGAAACATCTCCAGTCACTGTCCTCTGTCATTTTAGCCCACTATCAGTTCTCTCCACAGGCAGATCTACTGCAGAGTGGACCTCAAAATTGGAAAGTAGACCTCAAAAAAAAAAAATCTAGTGATTATTCATGAAACATGCTGATTCTTTCCCTTTTTATATGCTTATTCCATGCTTTCATTGATAAATATATATATTTCTTTTTTTTACTACCAAATGGGTTTAGTTACAGTTTTATTGTCCTAGTTTTTGTAACAGTTGAACAGCACATAAAATATGCTTAGTAGATATGGAAACCACTAAGGAAAACTAAATGGCAGGCATTTTAAGGCATGCATATCACACAGAGGAATGTATGCTACCTCTAAAATATATCACTATCTTACCAAAGATTTCTACATCAGCGAAATGCAGAAGTGCTTTATTGGCTGCAATAGTTGTATCTGAAAGAGATTATTATCCTCCATGACAAGAGATGTCTTTATTATAGCCCAATATTAGGAAGTAAATAACTTTTAAGTGTAGGTTCATCTAGAGGAGCAATTTCTCTTCGGCTGTTGACTCTGTACCTGAAAAGAAAGTACTGCTGGAATTTGGGCTTGGAATTTGGATGTATGGACTGACTATGTTAATAGGAAAAAAAAAATGTTATGAAATACTGAAAAATTACTGTCTGAGCAAAACAAAAATGGAGAAACTTTTTGTAGGACCTGATCTTCTGACAACTATATAAATAAGATTTTCTGCTTCCAAGATTCATACAAGTTCCCAGCTATAAGTAAGTTTATTTATTAGTTATTTCAATTTTTTCCAGTCTCTGCTCTTGCAATTTATCAAAAGCTAGTCAGACAAGATGAGCCTTCACACTAAGGTAGATAAAGTATTTCATTATAATTTCCATTATCATAGAAATAGAGAAAATTCATTCTGAACTGAAAACTATGTCAAAATATTTAAAGCAAGTATAAATTGCAGGAGTTGAAATATTTAGCTCATTCATCCTGTTTGGATCTATTTTTAAAGCCAATGCCTTGAAATCTGCTTGTGGTTTTGAAGTAAGCTGTTCTGTCAGGGTATTCTTCATCTGCAGGATGTTTTATTTCATCTGCTCACCTGTCTTCTCATTCATTTTGTTACTAAGGGGAAATAGATATTGAGCTATTTGTGAGGGGGGAAGCTACTATTTCAGGAAAAAGAAGGAAAGCTGCAAATGCATCAACTTTTATAATGCTGTCTTGGTATCAGTGGCAAATACCACCTGACTTATTGTAGTGGACTTTTCAACTGCTACGCAGAAGAGTGTTGTGACCTTTTTAGGTGAGATAATGAAAGGTAATAGAGGAACCAGACTTTTATCACTTGGGTTCTGCAGAATCAACAAATATCCTGTAAAGATTAATGAAAAAGAAAAAGATCATATCATAGTTTACTGTAAAAATGTCACTGAGAATACAGATTAGTATAAGAAAGTTTCTAAAACTCTGATTCTAACTTAATTTCTGCAGTGTTAAACTGTTATTGGTGAGAAAACAATGTTCTTAATGGCACTCTGGAATGGCAATTTACGTGGCACTGAAGGTGTTACTATCCTGCAGTAGCTAACTTCTAGTGGAGGGCAAGAGAGAACAAGAAATGTGCAAAATTCAGGAGAGAGTAAGTGCTATTTTTGTGCATTTGAAGGCATATATATGAGAGCCAGGCAAAATATAGACCTATATTTCAGAAGTCATTTCAGCAACGTAGCAAACCCATGGTTTTATCTGCAAAAGTAAAACACTTTTGCCCACAAAACTACTAAAAATAAGCTTAAGGATTATTGCTTAACTAAAGCCAGTATTTGACATCGTAAGAAGGAGAAAAGCTGTACTGAGTGTGAAATAGAAGAACTGGTTTTCCTCCCTTTTTGCTTGGTTTTAAGAAGAAAACACATATTTTAGAATGACACTGACCCCATGGTAAATGAAGGTGATAGTATAAGTGCAATCACAGTATTATCTCAAAATTACTACAGCCCATGCCAGAGCCTTTGCAGATTCATTTTGTATCTAATTCTGGAATTTTGTTGCATTTAGACACAGCATCTGGTTCTTAAATGGGAGGGAAATGATTCTGGAGCAGTTCAGTAAACTGGTATACCTGCTATAAATCAGATTTAGATCTTGATCTGTTTCCCAAGAAAGTAAAAGATGCAGATGTCTGTGAATGTGTAGATAGAAACAATCCTTAAGATTTCATTTTGAAAAGAAAAAAGAACACCAATATGCACTTGTATTTTTACCAAGTAACAACGCTGTTCAGCAAGAAATTGTGTTTCATATTACTGTGCTACTCAAAGATTTGCACGTATTTAAAGTCATATTTAAATTATAGCAGGCATATTAAATTATAAAGACAGAAAAGCAAAAGTACAAATATAACCCAAAGATGCAGAAATAAGGAACTGTGAGAGAGAATTTTTTTTCCTGCTCATTAATTCGTGTTCTCACTTTCTCATATAAAAATATTCCTTTTGAAGGAATAGTAGCCAAAAAAAAAATACCACCTTTTTTTTTTTCTTCCCTTCTTAGGCAAAATGCTAATTGCAGTCTAAAGCAACTAAGATTAATACCATTTAGAAGTGGAAATTTCCTTTTCCAGCACTTTTTCTAAGTTATAACTTTTTTTCTGTGAGTTTCAAATGACTGATATGTCTGATCCAGTTCAGACTTACAAAAATTAAACTGAAGGTTTCTGACAAAAACCTTATTTGCCATGTTTTAATCAATGGTTAACCACTGTGCTGTCTCTGGCAGTGGACAATCACTGTTTCTTTATCCTGAAAGAAGGAAGGTGTTGACTGTTCCATTCATCCCTGATGGAGGGAGGACAAATTATACAGTGAAATTGGGCCTTGGTTCTGTCTTGCCTACTGAATTATTCCTCTGGTTTCAATTTGTAAAGCAGAACTTGAAATTTTGAATTTGCATGCAAGACCCCACTCCCAAGCAGCACACTCCCTAAAGGTGCTTCCTGTGCCAGTGGAGTACATGAAGCACAACCTGTAGTATTTCTTCTTTTGTATTTGCAGGCCATTGGCCACCACCCAGTATAGCTCCTGAATAAATGAGCTTAGCACAAGTAGCTCTAACACTGTAAAGGGGCAGATTCCTGTCAAAAAAAAAAAAAGTATTAAGGGCATACATGAAGTAATTGCATTTAAAAGTTTCATGGAAGCCTTTAGAGACATGCAGTGAGATATGGGAAAATATCTTGGATCCCTTTGGAAATACCACCTACACTGACCGCTGACAAAAGCCAGGACTCTGTTTATCAGATTTCACCATCCTGCAGTATGAGAAGCTGTACATCCACTCCTCCCAGAGTGCTCTCTGCTCCTTTCCCTCTTTTATCTGAATTTCTCTGTGTGGGTGGTTGAACAGATTGTAACAACCAAGGTGTGGCTGCATGAGGTAAGCTCAGGGGGGACTCTCTAGCCAAGAATTCTACCTCTGGCAGAGATGAGGATGGCAAAGACAGGAGGTTGTCCTGAACTTCACAGCATGCTTCTTCCAGCCCACAACAATTTGTGCCTCAAGTAGTCACGAGGCTGTTCTATTTTCTCAGCTTTTAGAAGTCTTTACATTGTGCAGTTGTGGGAGTTTTAACCCACTTATTTGAGCATCCACAACATCTTACAGTGAGAAGTTCCACACGCTAATTAAACACATGACCATGCAGAAAAAAACACAACCAAAACAAATAAAACCAAATAAACAAGACAAACCACTATTGTTTTCTATCTGAATTCCTGTTTAATATGCTTTTCCATGCTGGAAGGGCTGTTAATTTCTTATCTCCTCTTACATCTCTTACCTTTTTTATAATTTATACAAGTCTGTCTTTTTTCCTATCAGATGTTTCTTTTCTAGACTGAAGAATCTTAGTCACAAGTCATACCAATTTCTTTTCCCTGGACTTTTCCCACTTCTTCCATAAACTTACTGAGCTGTAATCCAGCTGCATACAATATTCAAGACACCGGTGCATCCTGCGTTTCCATGACAGCATGACAAAGTTTTTTATTTTGTTCTTTTCCTTATTGCTTCTTGCATTCAATTCTTTTTCTTTTTTTTTTTTCCACTGCTCCTGAGCTTTGAGTTGATGCAGTGAAAACCCCAAGACACCATTCCAGAGAAAGCATAGAGCCCATTGTTTTGTATGTGAAATTCTTGGGGTATTTTCCCCATGCACATCTGTCTTTCCAACCTAATTTTATCTGCCATTTTATGCTCAGAGTTTCTGTTGTTTTTTATTTTTCCCCCTGAAATAATTCACAGTCAGCTGCTATCCTCTACTATGTCCAATAACCTTATATTTTGAAAGTTCATTCTTCAGCTTCCCAGACAAGCTGTGAATATACTGAACAAAACAAGTACTAGTACAGATCCTGAAGAAGTCACTTCTGAAAACTGCTCTTTTTTTCTTTTCTTTTTTCTTTTTTTTCCTTATTTTTTGACCTCTCATTCATTCTTGCAGATCCTTGCCTCTTAATCTAGATCTGGAATAGGAACCTTCTTGAATACTTTAGACAATTGGGTCTTCCTTTACCACACACCACTTGATCATTAAGATCTAGATGTTCTGTTTTCATGGTGAATCCCTAAGAACATCTTGTTGAGACCAACAGAGGAGAAGTATTTTCCTCTGTGAGCATGGCTGTTGCCAAGTGTACACAGTAAAACTGTTGTAGATTTAGTTACTTCTAAAATAACATCTTTTCTTTCTGAGATATTCAGTGTTTTGCAAATTATGTGGCTGCAGAACCTGTCTGTGGTTGCTTGCATTATCCTCCTTTCACAATTTTACTTGGGATTCCAGGCAGAGAGTAACAAGGGGAGTCCATTTGCCCTTAGTCATTATATATCATAAGATATGCCAGAATGCTGACCAAAATGATCTGTGTCCTCCTTAATGTATTACATTTTGTGCTTAGAAGGAAAAGGATTTATTGATAAAATTCTTTTGGCAGTGTATGAAATTGAATTCCTCCTCATTCATTAGTTCATTCATTCTGGTTTTGGGCTTTGTGCATTCTTATATATTTGAGGCTCCAAAGATGGACTCAAATTTTGCCCTCATTTTGCACTGCAGAGAATCCAAAGTGTAGTGGACCAAATCCAGCCAGCATGTGAAAAACACAAATAACTTTATCTTTCCTATAAATAGAATACCTACTGCCTTTAAGGACAACGAGGGAAATATATTCAAAACCTCCCTAACAAAGCAGGTTCTTTGTTCTTGATCAGATTTGATGAGGGATAACTTTTTTGCAGGACTGATTTACAGTGCTCAGAAAGCTGTTATCTATATCCCACTGGCAATTACTTTTGATTATTACCTATATATATGCTTTAATAAGAGCTGTCTTTTGAAATCAGCTCCTCCTTAGACCTAATCTAGGAATAAAACCATAATGCCAAGTTTATGATACCTTAGTGTGTTGCTATGGAAGTGATATTAGCAATATTAGAAATCCAGCACTGTGGGCTGTGTAGCAGTAGAATGGGATAAAAACTGAAAGCGTGGATGCTGGAGCAGAAGCTTTCATTTCAACACAAATATCTTTGATTCTTTGGAAAACCATCAGAGAAAAGAGGACAGTGTTTCAGAGGAAAGTAAGTGTATTTTGATCTTACAGTTTGTCTTCATGTGGGTGTCTAGAATGTAGGAGCATAATGGTCTTAATTGTCAAAAAATGTGTTTTGAAAAATAAATGTTAAGGTTAAACCCACTGCCCATGAATTAATATTCCTATTAAGAAAAAAGAAAGGAAGACTTTTTTACTGTTTGCCTTTGTGGTCATAGGCTTCGATGTCATACATGTTGTTTTAATTTTTGCATTTCTTTCCTTTTCATTTTGATTTTGCAATGGGAAACAGACCAAGCAGAGGGTAGCAACCTAGTTTTGTTCCTTTTTAGCTGTGATGATTCCCAGTGACAGCTGAGGATGACCGTCTCTAGGTTGGGCCCCTGTGTAGTAAGCCTGTTGATACAGAGTGATTATTGAATAGCTCTGTAGTATATATTTATGTGCAATTGAAGGCACAAAATGATCAGCTGAAGTTTGTTACAGTGTGCTTAGGCGCATGGAAAGATGAAAGACTGAAGAATGGATCAATAAAGTCATTACTATATGGAAAATGCTATGGAAACATATCAGTGATGTACGATTAAACTAAAGGACAAAAATCATATACAATCACTGGTTCCAGCTTTTGACAGGAAACATGAGCCTTTAGGCATAAATGACTGTGAATGGCAAAATGCAGCTGCTGCCTTCATTTGAATAGCCTAAGGAAGACAGGAGAGCAATCAAAACATGTCCCAGCAATAAGCAATCATTTCAGAGCTGACTTAAAAAGCAATAGCAAGTTAGACCCTGAAGAGTACTAGAGAGGATCCTGTGATGTGATGTTACCAGCCCCTTTGGAGGAGATAAAGGGAATAAAGGAATATTCATGAGAGAAGGGACGTTCCATAGGGAACTAAGCAGCTGCAGAACCCAGAGTCTCTGCGTGAAGCATCACGTACGTTCCAGCTTCTGCAGCTGCCCTTCATTCTCTCTTCAGCTGCTTAAACATCCATCTTTGCCTCCCTCTTTCTTCTCCTAGCAAATGCTCAGCAGCAGCAGCTCAGGACTGTTCTCATCTTCTGCAGTACTTGGCTGCAGTGCTAATAAACGAAGGTGCACTGGTTTACATTTACTGCTCCTCTTTTTTATTATTTTATTTATTTATATTGCTAAGACCTTAAAATGTTTGTTGCCCAAAGAATATGATAGGGCTGGAAAGCTATTCCAATAACACCATAGCAACAAAACTGGGATTTGGGGAAAAAAAAAGTACAATGTAAGTAAAACAGTGGTTTCAGGAGGAGGGATATTCCAGAGGAGGTGCAAACCTATCCTCACACACCAGCACAGTGCTGCTTGGTTTGGGTTTTTTTAATAACCAGTGGGGCCATATTAGCAACACTGTTTCATCTAAAAGCCCATTTTTATTTTCCTTCTGATTTTGAGGCAAACTTGATCAGCAGGGGGTTGAGGGGCTGTATCACTCTGCCCTATGTATTTTGCAAGCATGTGTGAAGCTGTCTTTAATCTTACTGAGATCAAATAAAACATTTTGGAGAAAGGCAAGAACAGGTAGGATGGTGTAAAATATAAAAATAAATTGATCTACATTATCATAGGAGCATATTTTTTGAGCTAGCTCCAGATTTTTCTGCTTTACATAGCTCCATTTCTTTTCATTCACTCTTCTCCCTTTTATTGTATCCCATAATTGCCAGAAACAAATGAAATCCAAAAATTCTGCAGAGGAAAACAAGTTAAGCACCCCCCACTGTTCACAGCAGCATAAGCTGCTGCTCCATTAATTCCAGAATGTATCTGCACAGGCCTCAAGCACAGCCTTGCCCCAGCAACTGCTAGGAGTGCAGAAATACTGCTTAGAATAAATCACTGCAAGCCAATCGGATCTCTGGATACCCCGGTGTTCTGACACATGCTGTATTTGTGAGAAAAAAACCTATGGAAAAACATAGTGATTTTCTTGACAATACTTTTGACTTCTCTCATCTAACATTATTCTTAAAAAGGAAAAAGAAAAAAGAGAAATTTGGTTGCAAATGTAAAGAAAACTAATTTAAAGAATTTATGCTGCTCATAGCACCCTAAAGCTTTGCTTACATGAGGAAAAGTCTAGCCCAAGAGCTGTATTAACTTGGGAAAGTTTAAGTCCTGGGTATGCCACCATTCAGATGTTTGCTGGTGCCTACAAATGAGTTCTCTGTGAAGGTGAAATGAAAAATAATGCTGTGGAGCAGAAACTGCTAAACTGACACCAGAGGTATCAGAAGTATTTGTGTTGCCCAATAGGAATAAATGACAAATTATCTCCAAGTCTTCTTGAAAGGTACAGTCATCAGTCATGTGGCACCATTTTTTTCCTTAACAGATCATTTCATTATGGCTAATGGAATGTTCTGCTTAAAATTTCTTGCAACACTATGGCCCAAAGCTACATCAGATAGTATGTCATACTCAGAGGTGGTAAGGAGCTTTTCTGATATGTCCAAAGCCTTACAAAACTATAGGAAATCCACCAATTCTAATTGGTTTGGAGTCACTTCAGCCCAATTGAAATCTGTTCCATAAAATAAGCCTCATTTTTAATTAAGTAAATGTCCTTGTGATTTCTTGTGCTATTTATCAATGTCAATTTAAATAACACCTTAATTATTTTTTGATTGGAAGACATGGAGGTATGAAAAGGTTGTTTTATTTGGTTTGTTTTGCAAAGGGCTAAAACCCTGCTTCTGTCTCTTTGCCTTACTCCACTCTGCTCTCTCTCAGGATCTAAATTAAACGGCTCCAATTTCTTTAACTACAGGAGAAAAATGTAGCTCATGTTTGCAAGTGATTCAGGCAAAGTCAGTAAGCAGAGGAGAGTCATCCAGTGTTAGGACAGGTGTCAAACTTGGCTGTCCATCACCTGTACTTGCTGTGCAGTGAAAAGTCATCATGTATCATGCAAGTCAGCATAATGGAATGATGGAATTTACTGGGCTGCACAGTCCAGGAATAAAGTGATGTTGGGAAACAGTGTTTTTTGGGGACTACATAAACCTGTCTCTATATTACTGAAGAGAGTTCCCAACTGTACTTATAGTTCAAAACCTTATAAAACTTTTCATAAATAACATCTAATTCTGAGCTTTCCTTATGTGTGGATAATTCATACACATTAGAGAAATTCACATTGTTAGCATTTACCTGAAGCCAGAAGTCTTAGTAAATGCACCCTGCTAAATAAACTCTGTGGTTTGGGAAGAAATAGAAAAGAATGCTGGAGAAATGTGAATTTGCAATTTCAATGTATGTGAAAAAAAAAAATATATATGCTTTCAGATGAAGACAAAGCACATTCCTGCTTTATGACACCTTATTCAATGAATGCTGTAACTTAGACTGTAAATGTAATGTGCTAAAGGAAAACTATCAAAATTGGAGCTGTAGAAGAATAGCACTAAGATCAGAAAGTAGTAATTATGGAGTTTATTTGACAGTTCATTGCTTTGTAGAGAAAGTCAGACCATGGATCTGCTGGTTAACCAAATGTTTTGGGGATAATTGGTCCAAAAAAAGAAAAAAAGCTTGAAAGCACATGGTAATTATCTGCATTGCTTCCATTAAGTGCATGCATGGTACTAAACTAGCAGAAAAGATATTGTGGGGTAGGTAATCTATGGATGCTTAGGAAGAGTCTGTATCAGAACACATAAATTAGAAAGTACATTTTCACTGTGCATCTGTCTAGGTGTTCAGGCAGGAAAAAAACAAGTGTGTATTTACAGAGAGTGTCAAAAACAACCCCCTTGTTTTGACCATAACTTGATCTTTATTTCTTTGCTGGCTGGAGAGTGAAGGAGAGATTTCAGAGCTAGCTTTGTACACTCATGTGGTGTAATGCATGCATAACAGCAGTGTGAAAATGAGTGTGTTGCTTCATTGGATGAAAAAAAGATTGAGAAATATGTTATTTATGGGCCCAAAAGTTTTTAAAACATTTATTTCTGTAACACTAGTCCTTTGAACTCTGGACAGGAAAATTGTCCAAGTAACAGGTTTCTGCCTCGCTTGCTCTTAATCTAAAAGAGTTAACACTGTGGAAAAGTCACAGAATAAGTCTGAGTATGATGCAGGTGAAATGTGGTGAAATAAATGTCTGTGCAATGGCTGCAGCTGCCAGAGTAACCCCACTGAGGAATTTCTCGGATGAGAATTTAACCCTCATGTTACTAATTTTTTCTTTCAATGCCCTGGTTTATTTCTCAAACTGAAAAGTGTTGGCAACCAACAATCCAAAGGAGAAAAAAAAATGCTAAGCTACTATTAATCCCAAAATTTTGTAGATAGGAGTTAGTGCCCTGCACTCTGAATCTGGAAACTGAGGTAAAATGTCTCCTCTCAGTTTAACAGGAGCTTTATTGTAGTTTGAGATTAACTGGAATTCAGTAGCAGTTCTATAGCTGACTACATATGACCTAGATTTGACTTTGGTGAACTCATGAAAGTCTCTATCTGTAAGCTGGGTGTCACTTTTCTGCTTAAACTGGGTGTCATTTTTCTGCTAAAAATGGCTGTTGTGACAATTAATTGTTGTGGATTCTTTGCCCATAAGGAACATGAGGTTCTTGTAACAACAAAGCCTATAAACAGCCCAAGCAGATGTGAGTATTGCAAGGGAGCAATTACAGGCCAAAATGTTTAGCTGAAGTTTGGATATGCACTAAATTGCAAGTCATGACTTGCCAGGATTATTTTGATGCTCTAAAATTAGTTCTTCTTGAAGAATAATAGTGAAAATACAGCAACTTGTTTTCTGTGCTGGTGTTAAAAAGCTCTGCACCACACAGTTGACCATGTCTCCATTCCAAGCATAAACCACCTCCTTTCTTCAACGCTCACTCTTTTTCTCATATGCCACTTGATGTTAACCTTGGCTGTGGCTGCATTGTTCAGATGATAATTGCTTGTCATCGTCCTGCTGGGAAGGCTGTTTCCTGGGCTGAATTCCCTGTGTGTGGGTATGTGATGTATCTGTACAAAAATGATAGTCTGGCATCTCCAGCTCTCCTCAATTTCTACTCTGCAGCAGATGTTGTGTACTCACCTTAGATAGTGGCTGTGGTTCTCAGGAGCCCAAAGCCAAATATGGGAAAAAATATGTATATGATTTTATTTCCTTTTTTCCCTTTTCCTATTTTCTTGTTTGGGTGTTTTGGTTTGGTTTTTTCCCTCCTTTTAAAGCATCCTGTGTGTTTTGAGGAATCAATTTCTCCACAGTGCTAAATGCTTTTGTAACAAAGTAGCATCAAGGTCATCATGACCATGTTAAAGGCAACAGAACTACATTAATTTAAACCACTGTGATTCAATACTGAAATGATACAGGAGGGTCTGTTTGAAGACATGCTGCTCTCCTTTTTCCTCCACCAACAGCAATATTTCATAAGCTTATGATACAACCCAAGATATCCCAGTATTCCTTATTCTCTATATACACCTTATATATATATAACTTTCAACTTATCCTAAACAAATAGAAGTTGTTTATATCATGAAAAAATCCACCTAGAGAATATGTGGATCTCTTCAGGTTAATTTGTAGGGGTTTGACCTTGGCTTAAGTAGGAAACTCATATTCATTATATTTAGGAAAGGTAATAAATTAATTGGAAGGCTTAGGCTATATCATTTATCTTATATCATGACTTTAACAGTTAGGCTATGATTCTAATCAAAAAATGTCACTTTGGATTTTAAATCTATTTTTATCACTCAGAACATCTCATCTGTCAATATTTGATTAGAGGTCCTCACTGCTTGAGACAGCTTTTGTCTGTCTGACAGATAATCTGAAACTCCGAGACCATCGATTGAAGCCTCATCTCTAGGAGGAAAAAAAAGAGCTAGGAGATAATTCGGGATTGCACTTCAACCTGTGACTTCTGCCTTGAGCCCAGTAGAAAGACTCATCCTTCCTCTCTTATCACTGCAAAGACAGACTACTCCTCTATTGATTTAGACAGAGAAGTTCAAATAAGTTCCAGCTTGATTATTTCCTCATAACATCTCATCAGAGTTTAAGGGAAACTATCCTTTTTTTTTTTTTTTTACTTTTTGGCCTCATGTTTTCTTCTTTTAATTTTCAGTGCAGTAGAACATCTGTCACTGGTCTAACACGAGCATTTGATGTGCCTGTCCACAGTGCTACACATACCATGCACATATCAACTTTCTGTTCAAGCACCATCTTTGACATGATCAATTCATTACTGTGCAGTAAACTGTCCTCAGGTTGAAAAAGAGGCTAACATTTCACTCCAAGCTATATGTAAAATCAGAAACAGATAAATTGATTGTTGTTAGAGACCCTGAAGGGTCTTTTATGCCTGTCTGACAAGTGCTTGTATAATGCTTTCATCAATATGTCTTTTGAGAAAAAATGAATTCTATTTCTTGGTACCTGTAGGAAAAAAATAATGCATTTACTGGTTGCAGACTTTCCATTTAGTTCACAAATTTCTATTTGACAGTAAGAAGCACAAGCATATTTTCCCTCCCTAGCAATTCTGAGTGCTGAAAATCAGGCATTTATTTAGATACAAACCATAAATAAAGGGGTAGGTTCATACCTTTAGTTATCCAAGTAAGTTTTTTTAATTCAACTCATAGACTGCATGTATGGCTTATTCTTCCTAGAAGGATAACTTCTGAATTCTTCTGTTGACATGTTTGGTTCCTGGATAAGGGAAACTCAGAGCCTAAGAGGTAGAAAATTGTTAGCTGACTATACAAAAGCTGCTGTGTATAATTTATAATTTTATATTCATATATAGATTGTGTTGAAATTTAAGAGTATTCTAGGTTAGAAGTTAGATTTTATGTCAGTCAAAGATCAAAAGGAACAAAATTGAGAACCTGTCCTTCTTTTGAAGAGAAGGAAAGCTGTTTATAGTCCTGGATAAGGACAAAACTTTGTCTAAGTCTAGATTTAAAAGATGAGCAGAATTACTGTAGAGGAAAATCCACTTTCATTACTGCAGGAATGACAGTGTCATTTGAAGTGACATATTGAATCTGCTGCATATTTGATTTTTAACAGCCATAGCTATAAGCAATAGCAGTTAATAAAATAATAAAGTTAACAAAATTCTCTTATTTACATCAGTCGTTTATCCTATGGTAAATTATGGGTATGTAAACTGCAGTTAAAGATCAAAAATCTTCCCACTATTGTGCTCTGAAGAGCAGGCAAAAGAAAAAAAAAAAGTCAGTTCTTTTCCTATATACTAGAAAATCCCATCCTAGAAAAGAGAATTGGATTTGGATATTCTATTCTGCCTTTTCATTTCTTCATTGAAGTTTCATACATCAGCTGTGACCTTTGGGAAGGAAATGACATCTTGATTCTTAACCATTCAGTCCACATACACATAATAAAAATGCCCAAGTCATCACAGGTTTTTGTATCTTTTTGTTTTTTAAATGTCATTTGCTTTTCCTGAAGAGGTCAAAAGGCCTAAATTTGGATTAAACAGATGAAGTTGTGACTTTCTTTTTGCTTTTCTTCCCTTCTATTTGTAACCTATTCCAACTACAGAATTTCCAGCAAGGTGTTTCCCTGCTTTTCTATGTCAAACATCACAGCTTTATTTGTTTCAGAAATATTTCTCTTTAGAACACCTTGCAAGATGAGAAGGTGACATATTGCCATATATTGTCCTACATGGAGATTCAAGTCAGAATGCCATTCGGTTTGGTTGACAAACTGAGCTACCCGTGACCTGCTTTCCAGACTATTTGGCATTACAAATAGCTCAGTGGTACAGGAGTTGAAAGCAAAGCTCCTGCTGACTTCTGTTGCAGAATTTTCTGCATACCAAAATCATGGGCTAGAAATCAGGTGATCACTAATTATGTGTCCATACTTAATGGACACCCAGGAAAAGTTTATTTTTAACAGCTTGTTTGTTAGCACATAGGAATTTAGTAGCTAAGGAAAAAATATGATTTAGTTCTATGGGTTTTCATTCAGATGCTCTAATTGTGAGATTATTTTTGCGTTGCTGCAATCCCAAGATTATTCTGGAGAAGCTGAGGTTGGAGAAGGAAGGATTGAGACTGAGGAGATGGGCTCTTTTTATTAGTGTTAGTAAGCAGACTTGGATTTTACATGGTCCTTGGATGCTGCCAGGAAAATACCTGTTAGCCTCAGCCTTTCTTCATAAGAGAGATGTTCCAGTCCCTTAATCATCTTCGTAGCTCTACCTGGACCACACTTCCACAGGCATCATTAGCTCATGCTTCTTGTGAAAACATTTGCTGGTCTATCTTAGCCACCTCCTCTGAAAGCACAGAATAGCTTTCCAGTTATTAGTTGATGAGAATCAATCATCAGGAAGAATTTCTTTTAATATTAAGGAACAATACAATTTCTCTAAGCTGATTTTGTTAAAATGAAGACAAAATAAATTAATCTTGTATGGAAAATTGTAGCCATAATGATTCTATTTTGTCAAAATTATGGATAATTAAAATAATTACCTTAAAAAGAGACAAAACTGGGAAATACTAGAAGTGATACATTTCTAATATTTAATAACAGAAATTAAAAAAGGGGGGCTATTTCATCTCTCATCAGAACAGACCTTTTGCATCCTATCTAGAAAAGAAAGAGCTTTGCTAAAATTACATTTGTAATTATTTCTCTTTATTCCACCTTGCCCATCAGTTCAGTTGTTTGGTATAGCTTTTACCATATTGTCAAGGCAATTGGCCATCCAAGTTTTTTTATACCTGTCTCAGCAGATGTGTTACTTTCTGTCTTCAAGAAAAGAGCTGTCACCATGGAGTAGCTGCTAACCAGATAGGAAAAGTCTTAACTTCACTGGTTTTTGTGTGGAGAGATCTATTGACAGAAATCTTGGAGGCTTTTACTCTGCTGAGTAAACCTGGTTTAATTTAAAGGTAAAGATGTATGTTCATTACATGACTGTGATAGGACATAAACTTCTAAAGAAAATGTCCACCAGGTATGCTTAGAGGTTTACTTTCAAGAGGAGTACAAAACTTCCTTATTTTTTTCCTTTTTAATCATGTTTTAATATTTAATAAAGCTTTATATAACTTATTAAGTGTTAAAAAAATGCCAAGAATTATTTATTATTCAATATTAAAGTCTACCTTGTCTCCTTATCTACTTAATACCAGTTTTCTTTTGCAGAGTGAATAGCCATGGAGACTAGTAAGACTCCTAAAGCTTTAAGTCTTTGCATCACTCAGAATGCTGTCTGGTTTTAATATTTCTATGCAAATGCCAAGGTGTTTCTCTGAACCCAAAGGCCTCCTTTCTTACTTGCTTAAGATTAAATAGTAGGAATGTACAAGGTATCTCCTTATCCGTGTAGGAGAACAGACTTTTGAAAGACTCAGAAGCTTAGAGCTTTTTAGAAATACCTTGTTATGCTTATTTGAAGTAATGAAGTTTAATTAAGGGTCCTCAGGACTTTCCTTGGACACCCAGAAACTAGAAAATAGGAAATTATATTGAACATCAAGGACCTGAACTAAGGGTACAGAAACAAAATGAACATCTGTAGAGTCATTTTTGCTACTTTATGTTCATTTAAAAGGAGAAAAAAAATATCTTCCTATCTTTGTCAAATGATGAAACCATGAAGTCCTTATTTAATACTAAGTGATGTACAGGAGATTCTGATCTCTGGACCGAGCATACCCATTCTCTTTTGTTTGCATGTTTGAATGCCTGACAGGACTTGAGAAAGTCATGCTAGCTGAACATTGGTCATTCCCCACTCCTTGCTGTATAATGACTGTATTTTCCTGGGGTTCAAGTTCAGTTTCTGCATCTGTGAATGAGAGAATCTTATTTCCAACACCTCAGGAAGTAGTCTTAACATATTACTTTAAAAGGAGAAACTTGGGTTGAAATAAATCACCGTGTAGATTATACCCTCTGGATGTGTGTATATATATATTTCACTTCAATATTACTTGAATGTTCAGCTTTAGAACTGTTTTCTGCTGAATCTGGTACTGAACTTAATGACACCATGAGGAGTCATGCATCTCCTGAGAGAATTGGATGCTCCCTGGAACTATACATGGAAGCTGTTAGGAAAATACAGTGTTAATGCTTTCATCTTGCTTGAAGGAAAAGCATTTTTCTGACATATTGATCCAATTGAATGCCACTATTTGGATGTTAGGAGCGGTCTATTTTTATATCTTAGTGGTTAGAAACAAAAAGAAATGTATCAATTTTATATTTCAAACATTTTGGAGAAGGATACAGTGGAAAGTTCCTGGAAAGAACAATCATTTAGCCAGTAACACTCCTCAGCATCCAAAATAGGTTAGTGGTTTTACAAGTAAATGGGTTTATAATTTCATGTACAAAAGAAATCTGGTGGGACTTCTTCTGGTAATTTTCATTAATTCTCTTTTAATATCTTCCAAAGATCACTTTAAATTTGACCAAGTTTTGTAGCCAATAAATCTGTCAAGGTTTAGAGCTGGGCTGGCCACCAGACAAATGACATCAGCTAAAAACAAATAATGTCACAGGTTGGGGTTTTTTTAATATGTCTGGTTTCAATTCCTATCTCTAAAAATTTTCTTTTTAGCTTGGATATTTGACCTTTAGGATGACATTTTCCTTTCATTCTGTAATAGTTTTAGGACCAGGCAATGCATTCCAAACAAAATCAATTAATATCAGAAAGAGATACATGGCAAGACTGCTCAACAAATATTTGTACTTGCTTCTGAGGTTTGCAGATAAATATTCTGCAAGCTTGGAGAAATGAATATATCTGTATTAAGCACTGGTTTTGTGCCAGTGAGATGGAGATAGCTCCATACAAGTTTAATTGCATACATCAGTCCTTAGTTGCTATTATAGAAAATGTTTAAGTTTCTGTTCTCTAAGCAGCTTTAAAGACAGTGTGAGCAGCACCTTTTCAATACATGCCAGTGCAAATTCAAGAAATCAATGGTAGCATTTTTGCATTTGCAATCCAGCTGCAGTTCTGATGTTGTGGTGAAAAGATGACAAAAGGTGTACAGTAGGACTAGATCAATGGCTAGTATTTTTTATTCATGAGCTTCATTGTTTTCTTTGTTTTGGCTAATCTACTCAGTGTCACTTTTGACTCCTCTCTGTTCTCTTTTGCAGCTCAGTAAGCCTTCTTTCCATTTTATCATCAAAATCCATCCTTTCCTCCCTTCTGTTCATATCCTTATGGAAAATTTGTCCCTTCTTCTTTTGTATCTAAAATTTGAATACTCAATATGTCGTCATCTCCCACGCTTATCTCTTTCTGTTCAACTCTGGCTTGTTATTTTTTTTTACCTTTATATCTCTTGCAGAATCAAATTCAAGCTCTTTGCCACATTTTTAATAAAGGATCTAGCCTCACATGTCTAAACTAATAACTGCCTCTTGTCCTTTATCTTCTCTTGCTTCACATTGCTGGCTTGGTTTTAATTGCTATTCTTCTTGCTTCCTGTGACATGAATAGTCATTCCATTATATCCTCTTAGTACAAAGTCTTTCTAAAAATACTTGCTTCAAGAAAATACCTTTCCCCTTTTGCTTCCATAACTTCCAATTCTTATGTTTATGCAGCAAAGCTCTCTTAAAGCTTGTAGGGGATAGTATTTCTTATTATCAGTGATACTATTAGGATTATTATCAGGATATTATCATCAGGATAATATTTACTATTATCATATGCTTATTGGTAAGTAAGCACACTAAAATGAAGAGTGAGTGATGTAACACAAAACTGACTGAACTGGTAACGTGGGTTCAGAATCTCTGCCCCTGTTGTGGTTGTTTCCCCTGACCTGCTACATTAGTTTTACAGCTTCAGCTATTTTAGATGTAATGATTTACAAAACCTAGTATATCAGCTACCCAAAAAAATGACAGAGAGAAATGTCCCTTTTTAGTAGGGAGGTTGATTTTTCTTTTTTTTTCCTTTTATTTTACTCTTTCAGGCATGAACTGTTCTATAATATATTAAATGAATATGGTGTTGGTCTCTAGATTTTCATCAGTAATGAAGACTAAGAGGAAAAAGCCCTGATTTGAAACAAAGCCTAAATGATCCTTCTTACCAAAAGAGATATTGAAGAAGCAGGAGAAATCTAATAAATGAAATCACTCCCATCTTCACCCTTGAAATAGCTAGTCTTAGATATGGTGTGCTGTGCAAAGCATCAGTATTCATGCCAGAGTAAACGGAATGAATAACGTGGAAAAATGAATTATTAGTGTAGATTTTTTCTGTTTTTTTTTCTACTGCAGTCCTTTTAAAAGAGAACATGAAAATTCATGAACTTTCTGCTATGAATTATTTTCTTTTTTATAGTATTTAACTTCAGTAGACCATCATTGTGCATGTCATTTCTGATAGATAAAATATTCCTGCAGCAACTGTACAGCAATATAATGAAATGTTTTTTAGTTTTGATGGATAAATTACTGGAACAACGGCATCAGTTGTCATTTCTTTGCCTGCTATATTGCACTAGAGACCCTCATTCTTCTGCCCATACTATAACATAAAATTACATTATGTGGGGATGGAAATTATAATCAGGACAAAATACATGATAAGAGTCATTTTTTACTTTGGACAATAGAGGTTTCCTGGAGAATGGTAGTAAAACATTGTGTAGAAAGTAAAAGGTCTGTTTTCAGTTAGCTTGAAAGAAAATTAATCTATTCAACATCAAATTTGCAAATGTGACTTTAGAGCATGTCAAAATTTGAGGTTTTCCTTTCTTGGGGAGTTGTAAATATTGCTGTTAGCTTTAACCTTGAAAATTCAATTATAAAAGTCTATTGCTGAATTTTGGATTGAAACATTTGTGTGAGTTTGCTTGACATTTAACCTGCACTCTTTAAGAATTTTGTTCCACTGCTCTCAGTGAGATCCCTCAGTCCCAGCTCATCTGTATCTCCCTTCATGCTTCCTGAAGATCTGTCTTACAGGAAGCACTGCAATAGTACAGTGGGGAGAATCTGCAAGCAGATCGGACAGCTTACCAGCCTAAACCTTAGCAACAAACAGGGAACATGAAACACAGGGGATGGAAAGAGACAAAACAGCTCACAGGAATGCATGTATCAGTATTCTGTGATTAGTATTTGCAGTGGAGATCTCTAGCCTATGAACTGGGTGGATTTACACTGCAGTGGCTTTGAATATTTATTTTTTTTTACATCTTTTTTTCCCCTTTAGATGTCAAATTGCTCTTTCAAGAGGAACAAAGGAAGTAGAGCTACCCTGTTCACTTTCCATCAGTATTACCTCTGGAAGATTGGTAGGAAGGAAGAAAAGACAACTGTGTTTAGTGCTGCACCATCAGAGTCACCAGGTAACACTGCAAGCTTGTGTATTCTTTTTTCAATATTTGTCTTTATTTCCCTTCTTTTCTTGGATGTGATCAACTCTAGACATGTCTGCCTGAGCCCTGTCTTGCAACTCATAACCTACAAATTTCCACATACAGAAACACTGGCCACAAGGACAATTCAGTCTATGAAGACTGGAATCAGTGAGCTTCTAGATGGAAGAAAACTTGGCAACATCATTGTATAGGATAAATTCTGGTTACCACAGCCCTGTCAGTGTTCCACAAAACAGTCAGATTTCAAGCTTCATTAAAAAATGTCTTCAGCAAACACTAGAAACCTCTCTAGAAGGAAACTTCTCTCTACTGAGACTACATTTCTTAGCTGTGTGTCCAAAGTGCAGACAGACATTCCTATAGCCTTCAAAATATTTAAAGCAGAAAAGTCCACTTGAACTAGCTGGGAAATTATTATTATTAGGAGTCTTTCATAAGAAGAAGACTTTCCTTTGTGGTTAGCAGTGGAACAAATGCATCTTGCCAGAGCTTTGGCTTGGCACTGCACACTTAGAGGTGATACAAACCCCATGCATTTTAGAAGGAAAGGAACAGTTGACAAAAGGTAGTACAAGGGAAATGAATAGGAAGCTTTCCTGAGGAGATCAGTTCCTGTGTTAATAGCTGAAGGATCAGTTTGAGAACCTGATAAAGTCCACAGGATAGATATCACTGTTTTTCAACATATTTCATTTCAATAGATACTAAGTTTCAAATATTATTTAATTTTCTTCTTTAGGTTTATATAAATCTCCTCTTACTAGTTCATGTAAATGTTTTCCCAAAACTAAAATGAAATATGAGATGTTTGAAACTGATCTATGATGTTTATGGATAGAACTGTTCTGTTTGGAAGAAGCCTTCAAGGTCATCAAGTCCAAGCCAGCACTGCCAGGTCACCACTAAACCACGTCCCTAAGCACCACATCTACGTGTCTTTTAAATACATCCAGGGATGGTGTCTCCACTGCATCCCTGGGCAGCCTGTTCCACTGCTTTACAGCCTTTTCTGTGAAGAAATTTTTCTTCATATCCAATCTAAACCTCCCTTGGCACCACTTGAGGCCATTTCCTCTTGTTCTGCCACTTGCTACAGGGGAGAACACACTGACCCCCACCTAACTACAATCTCCTTTCAGATAGTTCTAGAGAGCAATAAGGTCTCCCCTGAGCCCCCTTTTCTCCAGGCTAAACAACCTCAGTTCCCTCAGTTCCTCTAGGTCTGAGTTGTTCTCTAGACCCTTCACCAGTGCCCTTGTCCTTCTTTGGACACACTGCCTAGTCATGATAAATATGTCTAAGACTATTCTGCATTAACAGAAATATCCATGCTCTGCTAGCAAAATGTTCAAGCAAATGAAGACATCAAGGGTTGAACAGAATTACACTACCTCTGCTCTGGTTGTCATTGTATTGTCTGATATAGTCATAAAGAAAAATGTCTGAAAGGCATTTTTATCATTAGCTCCTGGATACCTAAATGACAAGCTGTCTTTCTGGTTTTGTGATCTTGATTTTATACAATTAGCACACAAAATTTAATGCTAAGTAGGACTCCAGGACTTACACTCTTGTCAGTCGGTCAATTTATGATTCACCTTAAGATTTTGTCTTTATTTAAATACTATGTAAATAGACACAGTGTATAATGACCACAGTAAAAGATTTCTTCTTCATTTAAAATGCAGCTCAGCAGCTTTGTGATAAATGGTGACATTATGTATATGCCAATCCCTTCTGGAAAATTGGAGCGATGCTCGACTTTGCCAAGAATTTGACATGCCACCCTCAATGTTTAATCAGGGATGCTGTGACATTCAATGCTGCTTGTGTAAATGTGTCAGTCTAATTTTTATTAAGTGTCTTCAAAATGAAACAGAAGCTACTTCCGGAAAAGAAAAAAACATGAGTGAACCCAACTAATGCTATTAATATGTTTCTCACTGGATAAGATATAAATAATCTAAAATTAACTATGATCCTCACTTCACTGAGCACAAACTTCCCTAGTAAAAGTTTTGAATTGGAATAGAACTCAGAGGAGTGCTGTATCAAATTAATGATCATGAAGCAAGGTTCAGAGAGCATTAGTAATCAGCTTCTGCCTCGGGGTGTGACCGGGGAATAGATGTCATGCAGCCATCTGAACAGAATTTCTGTGATAAAATCTGTCCTTCAAAAAAGCAGAAGAACCTAACAGGACTTTCCTGTGACTTCTCCATTGGTTGATCCTGTTCTGACCATGGAATTCTATTCTGGCCATTGAATTTCAGATAAGGGGCAGAGAAGCCAACTAAGAAGTATCATTATTAATCTGTTGGTGCTGCAGATGAAAAGAGCTGTACAAGTTGGTAGTTCCAGTCCTGAAAAGCTTTGCTTGTGTGTATGATCCCTTCATTTTTGTATGTAGCCTGACTTTGTTTAGTGAGACTAGCTGTATAATTTAGGAGAATTTAGCAGATTTCATTTACGTGTGCTTGTTAAACTTGACAACTTAGGAAGTATTTTTATATGAATATTTCTAGTACCTAATGATGCTCTAACTGGTGTTTCTTCAGACTGTTTCTTATACACATTTTATCTACTATTTATCCATCCTCTTGTGGTAAAATAGCAAACTACTTAGATTCTATTCTGCCTTCAGCAAGTGACAAATGTTTTACTAATGCCAGCTCATCCAGGTTTTCATTCCTAGTGCTTGTGAAAAAGTAGTGAGCCCCATCATAGTTTCCATTGTTTATTTGTTCTGGCATAGGACGTGGGGACACTGTCTCCCCAAGGGGAACAATGCTCTGTAAACACAGAACAGAAACATAGTCCACAGGACAGACAAGGCAGGGGCATAAGCACAAAGGCAGTGGGAGGCTGGGAGATAGTGCTGGTCGGTTGAATAAGCAGTGGGTTTGATGTGTATGCTCTAAAGCTTCTGAAGTGGTACAGAAAGCTTGACACTGAAGAATAAAAAGATATTTTGATGCATACTTAAAATATTGAGGGAAGCAAGGGAGAGTTCTCTGGTTTTATACAGCCAAAGCATCCAGTCAAACTGAAAGGGGGAAAGAGATTTTCTTACAGCTCTTTTGCACTCAGTGTTTTCAAAAAGAAGTGGTACCCTATTCATTTTTTTACAAAATATTGAAGCAAAGCTCTTAATACCTTGGCTAGCTCTGGATTGTAAAGCTGAAGACATGCTCTTTCTTAACCCAAAAATTGCAGATGTAGTATTTGCCAGCATTCTTTCCTACCTGGAAAGTGTGTAGAGTCAGAATCCTTTCTAGTCACTGAATGACTCTGTGCCTAGTGGCAGCAAATACTGTCGTTCTGTATTTTCTCTGGTGTAACACTGTGTCCTAGGATACATATTTCAGTACTTCTACCCAGACCTGATATCCACAGCAGCCTGCCTTTTTGTCCTTCTCCCCCCAAAAAAGTTCTATGCCTCCCAGTTCCCCTGGCATATAAATCATTACCTTCAGTCTAATTCATGATTAGAAGAAGGATGAGGGTACTTTATGCTGAGGGCATTATGCTGTTAAGTGTGTTTGAGGTCATTGGAAGAAAGTATTGTTCATCAAAATACTTCTTTTCCCCCTTACAGCATTTTTAATTTTCTGTTTCTCTGTGTTTCTAAGTAAACATCATCATTCTGGAGACTGCAATTAGTCCAGGCAAAACTGAAGAGGCAGTCGTACGAGTCATGCAGTCTCTTTGGGGAGCAGTGGAGACACTTGACTATGGGCAAAGCAGTACTGATTTAGTATCCAACACTATGTTGTTCACTCCCCTTGAAATATTTAGGTTGCATTAACAGTAATGTTCCATTTGGGCATTGCTTGGCCTTTGATGACCAGTTAGGAAAGGCAGAAAACAAAATGCAGGCTGTCATGAAACCATCTGTTCGCTGTCTGAAGGCAGCTACCTCCCAGGCTTTTTAACACAGGGAGGAATTGTGGATGCAAAAGCCTTCCCATTAAAAATGTGTGGAAAAACAGGCCTACAAAGGGGTTTCTGAAAATACACCAAGGAGAAATCAGACAGAAATATACAGAGAAGTATATCTGATATTAAATCTCCCCACGATTTGATCAGTATGTTTAGCAACTCAGGAAAAGCAGCACTTAATATATAGAACATAATTTTATACTAATACCTGATATACAATCTATAGAGTAGAAACAACAGCAGGAGCTGTGATGTTTGTATTCTAGGATGAAATAGCAAGAAATTGGACAGCCCTTTTAAGACTACTAAAGACTGTACAATGATAAACCAAAGCTGTGTTCCCCAGTTACTGCTCCAGCATGGTATAATTCTGCTGGCTGTGCATACACCAGCAGCACAAGTGAGGAAAACTTGCCTTGGTCTTGTGAAGGCAAATCATCCATAACCTTAGTGTCTGGAAAAGGAAAAAGAGATGAGAAAGGCTGTGGAGATTTCAAAGTTGCTTAAGGTGCCCTTTATGTCAGAACCACTCCTAGATGCAGAGTAAAATAACTATTAGGTGATCAGTGTTTCACAGATACTTTATTCTGTAATCTTACAGAGCTTTGTTTAGTTCCTAATTTTGTTTTCAAATGCTTTATTCTACAGCACACCCATAACAGTAACAGTCATCATTTTAATGTTCTTTTAATATCATGAGATCTCATTGTAACAATCTGCTTGTTCAGTTTTTGCTGATAAGTGAAGTAAGAATGGCAGCTGTTGTGGTTAAATAAGTGGGTCCATGGATTACTAAAAAGAAAATTAATATAGTCATTATTCTTTTTTTTTTCCTATCGAGTAGCAATTGGATGCTCCAGTCAGGATTAGAGCCTCATTATGTTAGATGCTGTATAAATATTAAAGATGGCCTTACATGGTAAGCACAACATGCTGTTATTGTTTAATTTAATGTTGAAACAAGCTGAGTTTTGTTTACAGCTTCGTAAAGAGAGGTCATGTTTAAATGATGTTGTTCATATTTAACTAATGCAATAAATTCAGTCATCCCAAACCTGTGTAAAGACTAAGAAAAAGTACAGTGTAGATCTGAGATTACACTGAAAACTGTATAAAACCTGCTTCACTGATTTGGTACTGGCAGCCTAGGTATTGTATTGTATAGAGATCTGGGGGTGGGGAAATGGAAGGAAACCAAATTATTTTCACAAACCAACAGTGAATACAGTAGCACTATTTTATTTACACCATAGATGTTTATTTAATCAATTTATTGGTAGCAACCTAGAGAAACAAGCTGGAAAAAAATATCACATTTCATCCCATGCTGGAAAAAAAAAGACTGTGTACAGATGTGTTGCAATGTATTGAAATTTACTGCACTTTGAGATATATTGAATACTGCAGGAAAGATAATTTATCTTTATATCTTATGTTATTATTGTATGTGTCAAAGAGAATTTTAGCTTGTCATATTTCTTAAAAATATAGGCTCATTTCAGGAAAGCAGTCATCACTGTATATGTATGTTTGTCATATTTATTTTAAAGCCTTAACCATCACCTTGCCTTGGTTTTTCTTGGAGTGATAGAAAGAAATGACCATCTTTCTCACTGTTTAAAAGAGCAAACTCACCAGCCAGTGGATTAGACCTCTAAAGATGACTGTAGCATTAGCTCATCTGGAGAGATGTAGAGAAAAATGATTCAGAGCCTTTTTGCCACAATATTTTAACAAATATTTAGAATGAGTGTGTGCTTTGAATCAGAAATCTTCACACCTTCTTTACGTGAGAAGCATTGTTGCCAATTTTCTGTATGGCCTTTGCACCTCTTGTGATGACTGGTAGCAAGTTTCATGCTGGCCTACAGACAACATTGTTTTGTATTTTCTGCTGCTGCTAACTGCTTCCTAAAAAGATAAAATAAGAACAAAAAAACCCCACAAACTGTTGCATAGCCTGGAAATCATAGTATATGTAGACTTCTATCAAGGTGACATCATACTGTACAGCTTCTAATAGGTGAGGTATGAATGCTGTCTACTCCAAAAGTGAAAAGGGAGTGGTTTTCTGAATTTTGGGATGCCCAAACACATGAAGCTCAAAAAATGATCAATTATCTTAACTGGTTTCAGCAATGAAGTACAAAATCCTGCTGTCCATTGGACATTCATCCTGCTGTGTTCAGCGTGGGGTGCTACTGGTCACCCTTTGGTTCATAGATGGTCATCTCCTTGGCTCTGTGGAGCAGGCTAAAGAGCAGCTATGTTATTTGGTTACATCTGCATCCAAATCCATGCATAACCAAGACATAACCGATTAGTAGTGATGTATAATAGTTTAAATCTAAGCTTTCTGACAAATATTTGACTTTTCTCATTTTTCCACTTATTTTGAAGGGTTCTATTTTAAAAAGTGACTGTAGTCAGTCAAAAATTCATGGAGAATTTTGTTTTCCCCAATGAAAAAATGTTGTTTTTCAAAATACAGGGCTTTTAATTTGAAAAATATGTTCATTTAATATGATTTTAATTTCCATGCCTCCTCCAGTCATTATTCCACATGTATAAAAATGAAGATCAGAAAAGAGATTTTACTGTGGTTTTTTTTTCATTTTGCATTCAATTGCCTATTTTCACATAATTACTTTTTGAAACTACTTTAAACTTCAGAATTTTATCATTGTAATAACACTATGTTATACAGGAACAGCAGTTAGCAATAATCACTTGTCAAAAAACCCACGCAACTTGTTTATCTAAATTGATAGCCCAGAGGAACCCAAGAAGCAGAAAATAAATATCCATAACATTATAGCAGGTAAATCTATCTTCTGTAGAAATCACTTCCAGAGCTTAATTAGAAATGGTTATTTTTGACAGAAATATTGTGGTGTGAAATAAATTTGATAAAATAGTCAGACTAGGAGTTAAAAATATCTTTTCCTTTACCCTTCGAAACGGGACTGAAATGGGAATGGAACATATATAGGTTGATTTTATTATTATTAATATTATTATTACTATTTAGCAGTGCATTAATGCAATCTTTTAGACCAAAAAAAAGTACCTTCAGTGTGGCAATTTTTCTATGGTTTAGTAGCATATTTACAGAATAATACCCATCATGTTGGATCATTACAGTGTATCCCAGAACCACTTTTAGCAACATGTCTGTGAGTACTGTAACCAAGCATGGCCAGTATGGAGTACAGAAATTGTTTTCTAGATTCACTTGGGGTTTTTTGACATGACCACAGTCTTTAAGAAGTCTGTCAACAAAAACTCTAGCTGTTTTTGTTACATAATGTAAGAGAAATGCCAATCATTCAGTTACAGATGACTTATATCCAAACAAATTAATGTCATTTAATCTATCAAAAATTGGAGCTCAGCATAGCAGAGGAAAATCAAAGAATGACACTTTTGTCTGTATCACTCAATCTCACTCGTATTTTGCAACTCTTTTTACTTCTATATTTTTGTCAAAACTTATACATGCGATAAGGTTTATGTGAGCATGTCTTACCATTCATAATTACAACACAAACCCTCAGAATGGATACTAAATATTTCAATTATTTAAAAATTCTATTTTGGGTAACTCTTGCAATAGCTCTCTGTGATGAAAATGATTACCCCTAAATCTGAGCCCCAATATACTTCACCACCACCTTGCTCAGATGATTCACAGGCCACCTAAGGTATAGCATGGCTGCATAACAGAGTTATGTCACATGAACTGAGATATTTCAGGAGGCAAACACAAGGCACTGGGCATTAGCTTCAGATACTGGTGTAGTGGTGATATCCTCTATCTTGTTATGGCTGCATGGATGCTAAAGAAAGTTGTCTTTGAAGGTTTCTAAAACTGTTATGGCAGACAGGTAAAGGGATGTGTACATCAAAGGGCTGCTGTCATTTCTGGCTGAAGACCAAACGACTTGGAACTATTCAGCAGAGAATTTTATTTGCTCACTCCATCATCTATTGTGGATAAAGACTAATAATCAAAATTTTAAGTGATCAAAAACATATGCCACAGTAGGCTCAAAGTTTAGGAGATGCATCCTATGTATTAGGAATTAAAATATCAGGTCTGAATAATTCTGGCAAACTTGCCTGTAATTTCAGCAGCAGCTGACACTAGTAGAGATCAGTGAGTTATTGCAAATAAGTTGCTTATCATGTAGCTTTGCAATGGAAGAACATTTAGTGAAATTAGTGTCAGCGTTAGTGATGGTGAAACCTGTTGGCAAATCTAGTAGGGAATTTAAAAACTAATAAATAATATATGTATCTCACCCTCCTTATCCCTGTAATATATGAGGACTCCCATTTAATCAAAAATAAGGTAATCATTAATTACAGAAGTATTGATATCTCTTCTGAAAACCTTACAGCAAGTTGACCAGAATTGTTATTTTCAGATAAACCTTGGACCTTCAACCAGTACTTCTTGCCTGGGAGTGGCTTGACAGCCACGGATCACAAAGGTACAGTTTTCTTCAATGTTTATTAAGGATTGCAATAAGATTAAGAATAGTTTTCTGTTGGTTGGTGTGTTTGTTTTGGTTTATTTGTTTTGGTTTTGCACATGTATTACAAAATTACTTAAATAAGGTGTGAGTATATAAATGTCAGGCATTTGCTCAGAGGTCTTGCTTTTCAGAACACACTTAATGCTGATAAAAGTGATTCTGGTGAACGTTCACTAAAATGTAAATTCCACATGTTTACTTCTGCATTTCAAATCTAAATGGTACCAGCGGTTTCCTTTCAGCATTCACATTTATTCTGCATTTATTTATAATCTGCTGAGAACTGCAACAACAAAACTCTCAGTGTGAGTTGCCTTAACTTAAATAGTGGACCAAGGAGCCAAGGTGTAAAACCATCTATTAGCACGTCAGTCAGTTAGTATACTCTCCCAAAATAGCAGGTCTACTTTAAACAAGACTGTGATTCGTGATTCAGAATCACAAAAACTCTTTATCCCAGGAAAGATGATGTCTCAGAAGAGCAGATCTAAGCCTATTCAAACCTCAAAGATTTTACCTTTTATAAATTCAAATTATCTGCTTTCAGTGTTGAAGGAGTGTTTCAGAATGACAAAAGGAACTGATCACTGGTGTACCACAGGCTTCGCCGTTGGTATGCGAGAGAGGCTTTGTAAATGTGGCAATAAGAAGAACTGGTGCTTATCTTGCATTATGTGTAAGCAAGAACATGAATTCAAGTAAATGTAAATGATAGTTCTTCAATGGCAGCTCACTATAAATTTAAGTCTAATATTAATAATTTTACTTTGGAGAAAATTAAGGAATTCTAAAGGCCATTGAGTTCAGAGTTTAGATGAAACTTGTAGTTTGTCACAGAGCAGAGGCAACTGAAGGATCTTCACCCACTGGAAATCCAGGTGGTTGAAACTGAAGCTGCAGAATTCAGAGCATATACACAGGTTACAACTGCCTGGTGTTCATATGTCTTCAGATTCTGATGTGAAGTTTGGTGATGTTTTTAAATGGCTGCTTTGTGCCGAGTGTGAGATCTGGGATAATAATGTGATGAGTAAGGATTCTGACTGCAGAATATTTGAAGGTAAAACTTTCATTGACTTCAGGTGAGCCAGGAAAACACCCAGTCAGTATTTTTGCATATTTTTGCAAATATAGTGTAAAATTCAGCAACTACGTGTGCTGAGTTCTGGCCCTGTATATTTGAGCTTTTTGTCTCTTTTCTACTTGACCATGCCACAGAATTCCTGCTCATCCCTTTTAGCACAGCTGCCATACTGTCTTTAAAAATAAACAACAAGCAGACAAAAAAAAACAACAAACCAGACCTCCTTCTATAATGGAGTGCAATTATTTTGTAGAAGGTGAATTGGAAAAGCCCACGCTGAGTTTGTCCTTGCAAAATGCTAGGTGTTGTTCTGTTAACTTTGTAAAGGATTTACCCACCAAATCCAAGTGTGTTCACAACGTGACCTTCAGCATCACTTTTGTGCAGGAGATGAACTGTCCCTCAGTTCTGCACACACAGAAATCTACCACTGACTTCAAGTAAGGGCAGGATTTTCCTCTGAAAGAGGTGACAAATGGTGTAATGGATTTTTTATGTGTGCAAATGGATGCTTAGTGTACATAATTGTATTTCCTTGGTATCATTTTCCTAAGTCCAAAATGTGTAATTCATTTAGTGTTATATAAATTGTTGTTTTGGAGTTATTCCAGAAATTAGAACAAAAGTTGAAATGACCATAATATTATTTTTTAATATGAAGTGCACATATAAATGGAAGGAATGAAGTCAAGACATAATTCAGACTCATTATAAAAAGTAGCTTAACACTGAAATGCGCTGATATGAAAAAAAAATAATAAGTACAGGATTAATTATACTGAAAAATAAAGTGTACACATGCAATAAACTAATTAAATGTGAACTTGTTCATAGAAAAAGAATGTTTACCCTGTCCAGAAACAGATTTAAGGTCTACTGATAATTAGAAAATCCTGCTAATAGTATTACAGGACATTAAACATTCCTATATGATATTTCATGAAATGATAGGATTTGAAATACAGAGAGCTGCACACACTTTTCATTCCTTTTACTACCATGAGCCTCAGCAGTTTTTAGATACTCTACCTTCTAGAAAGCTATATCTTCTGAATGGCACTGGCCTTGCAATATTTCTGCTTTACTCTAGTTCTCCTGTAACAGATTGGATCTGGTATTGAAACCCTTCCAGTTTATCTGAAGTATTTACACCTCTTGCACCAAATGGAAATTAACTTCTTCCATGATCAAGATGAACGAGGACAACAAATTACTGTAACAAATATTCAAGTGTCCATCCTTGGAGACTTTTGATGTGTAGTTTATGGGAAATGCTAACTTTAAAGGAAGAAGAAATTTAGAGTTGCACCAAAGGTTGTGTGTCAAGTAGTACGTGTCCAGTAAGAGAGTTTGTTGCTAGACTAATGAGGAAAATACAATAAGATCAATGAAATGTTTAGAAGGTTCTCAAAAGCCTGTAGCTGAAGCCTTTCTCCTTAGACCCATGTTTGCTTTAGCACAATATTGGAAATTGCTGCAATCCGAGAATGTTCTTATCCCTTCAGTCCTGTGTGCAATGAATTCAGATGGCACAATGTATCCACTTCTCCTGTTTGCCACAGTCAGTACTCAAGGACACCTTGAAGAAAGGATCAATCATTTTGTGCACATCTGCCAACTTTTAGAAAGGTTCCTAGACTAATGTAGGGCCACGTTTTTTGTTATTGTTCATATTTTCCACTTTCAATAACATCCATAGCCCTTGACCATTAGAAATATCAGAACAACACAGTGCTTATCTAATTTTAAGTACAATTGTATTCATCTTTATAATATATATTTATGCCAATTGCTGCCTAAAATAGAGATGTCCTGAACTGAAATGTTGACTCCAAGTACTCCAACAATTAAAAAATGTGTGAAGTGCAGAGTCAAATTTTGTGTTTCTCGTGAGATTCTAGTGATAAGATTGTTATTTCTGCCATAATTAGTGTTAATCCCAAACTTCTAAGTAAGATTGAACCCTGGAGTCTCCTCAGTAGTAAAAATGTGCTGTCTGCTGTTGATGGAAATAGTGGTTCAAGTACAATAGCAATTCTTTATGAGTAAAAATTTCTACTCCAGAGACTTCTTGGCAGAGTTTCCAAAATGCCAGTCCAAAACTCCCCAAAAAGGACAGAGTAGCTTGTAGGCACTGCTCTAATCTGGATCTCTAAGAGATTTAAAAGCATTAAACAGGACATGGACAATTGTCCGAGGGTCATAGCCTTACCTCTGCTCTCATCTTCGAGCAGGAGTGAGGTAAAGGCTGTTCCAATGAGTACATGGAGCCAGGTCTCTCTATAGATGAGAGATGGGAAACAATAAATGCTATTTAAGCACAGCAACAACAGTCATTCCTGAGCTTCTTTGTGTCAAAGAAGCATGGATTTTTTGGTATATCACTCATCTGTGTACTTTATATACATCGATATGTTTCAGGAACAGATGAGAGCCTTGTGAAATGAAATCATCTTTATTTTTTCTTCCTTGTAATGTTTTATCCATAAGAGCTTTTTCCTTTTTTTTTTCCTTGTTTTTCTTGCCTTGTATATTAAGGGTTTTTTTCCCTTTGCGTCTAACTTCAGATCAAAGCCAAGCCCCACTGATTAGAAGGAGTTTTTGCTTGCATTTCAGACACACCATGTTTTTTAAATACCTGAGGTAGCATCAGCTACAAAGAGTCTTCTAGATTCTTTATGACATTGGAGTATGATGAATTTTGGAGTTGTTTACTACTGCATAGGATGCTAATAACTGCTTCTCTAATAGTCAAACATTTTTATTCCTAAAACATCTATTACTGTAAATGATTCAGATATCCTAATGAATAGTTATGTATAAGGAAGTAATTTTGGAAATGAGTTTTTGGAGTGTTTGAAAACACAAAGCACAGCTTGCTTAGGAGGTGCTGATGAGATCAAACAAGTCCAGCAGAAAATGGTGTTCTTGGACTCAACAGGAATAATTTTGTTAAGTGTGAGTAGATATCACTTCAAAAAAGAGTAAGCATCCAAATAAGAAGCATTTAATCTTACAATAAAACAGTGCTTGACGCATTTGCAAGCATTCATCAAATTCTTTCAGTAGGGGTAAGGAATATTTTAGCCTAGACTGTCACAATCCTTTCTGGCAGGATTCAAGCTACGGATACAAATGGCCTCCACCTAGCTGGCTGATAGTAACAGGTTAGAGGATGCCTGAGGATCTGTACTGAGACTGTTGGTCTTTGTACCCACAGCTGGCTTGAAGAGGAGATGAGGAAGGAGGAGGTCACAGGCTGGCTCTGGGTATAATGTTTCTTATGGTGGTAGTTGAAATTCTAAGTGTGGCTGATATAATTTCCAGGTGGATATACCACCCCTCGGGTCTGCAGTCTAATGCATTTCTTCTCTGGGTTCATTTCTGTTGGAAAATTTACATTTCTTGTCTGGGCACAGATCCTTTTGTTCTGAAGCTTTCAGCAAGGCTCCTATTCCACCTGTCCTCTAAGTAAATACTTCCCTCCATATTTCAGGAGTCCTACAGTATTTCTACTGTCCTTTAGACTTCAGGTTCTGGCGAGCTTGGAGTTTATTTTTTTGGTTTCAGTTTTGGGGTGGTTTTTTTTGGTAAAAATGTAACCCTTTTATTCTGCAGGAGCTTTTGTGGTCTTCCCCAGAGTGTCTGAGAAAAATCTTCAAAACAGCTTCTGGCTTCTTACTTTTCCAGCCCTGTGCACAACGAACAAAAAAACTTTTTCTCTCCATGTTTTTTATCCCCACTGTGGAAAGAAAACCTGCAGAAAGGCTACCTTTCTCTTTGCTTGCTAGCTCGTTGTCTCAAATGCTCTTTTATTTGAAGTATTCAGGTACTGCTGCGTGAAATGCATTTTTTCATTTGCTTTCAAGTAAGACTGGATTATCTCATGATGCCTTGCATTAAAATTTGAGCTCTAAAGGATGGTGATGCCTACATACTGAGCCCTGTGTGCTAAGATGCCTGAGGATATGATGTGCCTGATGTACAAACTCTTCTGAGATTGTCTTGCACATTTCACATACCCTCTTCTGTCCCCAGTTCAGACAGGATCCTAGGAAGCTACCCATACTATGAACATCACCAATGCCACAGGCTGTGGGCCCTGTATTGGTAAAAATGATCTTTTAATTGATAATTTGAGTCCAGAAATTAACACAGGAAAGAATTATACAGGGTGGTTTAGAAGGAAGACAGGAGGATTTGAACTGCCAGCTAAATACTAATGGTTCACTATGATGCCTGTAGTTTACTGAAAAGGGTATGCTATCAATGTCACAACATTTCCATGCAGATTGCTCTGTACCTAAACTCTTGTTTCAAATCCAAGCCATGAGAATCAGCACATAGATGCAGATAGTTCTATCACCTTCCTCAAGAGAGGAGATTTTGACAGATGGGTAGAACTAAAAATGCTCTGTGGTCAACACCTGTTTTTGTGAAAGTTGATTTGTTCCATAAAGTTTAAGTAGCTGTAATTAGTCAGTTTACTTTCCTATAGGATGCTATTGGGCAGACTGGCAGCTAGGCAGTCAGACAAATTAAACCAGCATTACTTGAACACCAGGCAATAGTTTATCAGCTGCCAAAGGTTAAAGTGAAGTATATTCAGCTGTGGGTACTCAAAACAGTCCGTTTGACGAACTAGAGCTTCTGCTTTCCTTCTGTTACTTTGGATCAGAAAAACAATGGCTATACCATAGTCTCAGAAAATGCTTCTGGTAGTCAGACAACCATTTTCTCCAGAAAATGCAGTGAATGATGTGTGTGCTTTCATGGAAGCACCTGGAGAAAAATCCAAGATCATTCAGGTCATGTGGAAGAAGGGGCTCCAGAGCTTGACTAGTTCAGTGTTTGCCTATGGAGATGAAAGATGTTTTCATATGCAAGCTTTTATTCCTAGATGACCTGGTTCTGCGCTCTGTGAGCTCATACTGAGTAGCACAGGATTTAAGCTTCCTTCTGTGATTCTTCCTAACATGTGTCTTCTTTTACTCCAGACTTTACTAGCATGATTCTTTTCAGAGTGTTTTTAAGGTATCCAAATTGATGACACCTAGATAGGCTCAACTCCACCTCACCTCCACAACTAATGAATGTTATTCAGTCATCAAGCTTTTTCAGAAAGGAAAATAACTCTTTCAGTACAGACACTTCTGGCAACATGGTAAAAAATAAATAAATCACAGTATCAGTGGAGGAAGGAAACAATCCTGAAGTCATATTTAATCTTTCCTTTTGTATATACAAAGAACAAACCCATCCTGCTTTCATCTGGAGTTGTAATGGTTTCAGTTTGCTCCGGTGATGGATAAGGATGTGATTATTTGTGACAAATATGAATTTCTTGTAGGTTATTTTATATAAAAACACAGAGAAGTGACAAGAATCCTAATAGGAATTCAGGCCACGGGGGGAAGTGTAATCTGGCTTTGAACCACATTTAGTTCAGTGGGAGTGAACTGCACTCACCCCTGAATGAGATTTAGCTACTTTGTGCACAGATTATGATATTACCACAATAAGCATGACAAATGCTTCAATTTGAGCAGGAATACTATCTGAATGTTAAAGATCCCTTTCCGGGCATTGCCTCTGGCTTTCTAATTTCCTAATCCTGTTCATTATTGAAACTATATGAGATATCAGCAAGTCCATATTTTAATAAAGAGAAGGTAAGAAAAGCAAGAAATAAAAACATACAATTAAAATTCCCTGGGAGAAAGGTTTCTTCCCTATAAACTCTCAGACAGATGCACACACACACGCACCCACACCCTGCCTCTCTCTGCTACAAACTCTTTGTGGGTGACCTGACCAATATTGTGCTTTATCAGCTGGTCCTAAAAGTGCTTACTGTACAATCTCTGTAGGGTGGATCAAACAGATGTAATCTGAAGTCCTCGAGTCCAGTGTAACAAAGTGAAATCTGAAGGTATTTGCTGACAGCAAAAGTTATTTCACAGAGAAATGCAGGTGAAAAATTAAGAGTTTTTCATCAGGTCTCCAATGTAAGTAGCCCAGTCTTCTTCCAGCAGAAGAATGATGACCATCTTTTAAGTTTTCTAGAGAGATGAGAAGAGGAGGTAATATAAAGAGAATAGAAAAATGTTTTGTACTCTGATTAAGTGAATTTATGCTGCTTGTTCACTTTTTGTCTTTTTCCTTGTATTGTCCTTAGAAAGGAGCAGTCTGCAACCAGAAGGTTCTAATGAAGTTGGAATATTTTAATGAAAATTTGAACTGAGAAGCAGTCGTTGACAGTGTGGAGTGTCAGTTGGACTGTGTTCATTGTGGTCACGTGAGTTATAAAACCTGATTTTTGTTAATGTACTGCCATTAAATATTGTGAAAAATTTCTATTCAGAATAGTTGCATAGATCTAGCTGTCCTGTGTAAAATTCAGCTCAGTCACCCAAACCTCTGTTTAACTTCAGATTTGTGATACACAAAATGATGTCTTTATATATACACTGTGAAGCTTCTATTTCCATTAGTAACAATACTTTGATTACCTCTTTGCTGAAAGACAACTGCTCATATGCAAGATGATTCTAAAAGAAAAGTTTAATTGTAGTATCTATTTAATAGTAAAGGTAAACTTATTTAATTAGAAAAAATGAGTCTTTTATAATTGGAAGTAATCAGTGTACTTCATGTAATCTGGCAGTAAATGACTATGCACTCACAGGGCTACTTAAGTTCAAAACCAATTTGGTAATCTTCCAACTGGAAATTACAATAAATTAAGGTCATTTCTCCAAGGAATGACATAAACACTTAAGTAATGGAGCTCCTCTCTTTTTGTTGAATCACATAAGTAAAATTAGAGCCTTCTCAATTATATCTATTGTTGAATGCTTTGATCAGACATTCAGATACCTGCAGTGGGGCTCACAGTCACATTTCTCTTGCTAAGTTGGAAATGGTAAACCCTGAAGCAATCAGGGCAGGCATGTGAGTTCTGCACAAAAGGCAGCAGGAGAAAACGGGCCAACTAGTAAAGCTATCCAAAAAAACCACCAAAAATCCAGCCTTACAGATTGGCTTTTTTTTTTACATTTCATATTAAAATATATTTTGCTATCTATTATTTTTTTTATACCATGCCATTGGAAAAAAAAACAATTATCAGTTGCTTATAGCAGCTTACAGTTTGTGCTTGGTTTTTATTTTTTTTTATCAAAAGGCAGAAAGGCTTAGGTTATAAGGGTAAGTAGGCATTTTCCCTTCTTCTTTCTCCACATTTCCATGTAGCTTTACAAGATATCCCTTATCTTCAAAGGAGAGGCTGATCAGTATACAATGCTGTGTGGGACCATAGGGCTGGATTGTCTTCAGCCTTCTCTGAACTCCAAAAATGATCCTATGTAAATACTGTCAGTTTGTAGCATGGCTACATGGAAAAATTCCTTTTGGTTCTCAGAATCTGCTTCTTGGCATTTTTTATTGATGTCATCTTTAATCAAACAGCAAAGTTATTCAGCGACACAAAGCCAGATTTCTGGAAATAAAACATTCAAGCAGCTGAAGTCCTTGATGTGTTTTTCATGTTTCAGCCCCGATAGCCTGCCTGGCTTTTGAGATTTGCACAGGCTTTCTGAGGGTGGTACTGCACTCATAAAGCTGGTTCAGCTTGCAGCCATCGTGTGCCTTCTTAGAGAACAGACATCACACTTTTGGGGGGATTCTTTCCTGTTCAGTTTACTCATTAACCTCCTTAGTTCTGCACTCCACAATCCCATGGTTTCCTTCTTTGTTTAAGACAGTAAGACCAGGCAATGCTTTCACATGGGGCTTGGAGAGGTAGGAGAAGAGTACTGCACCGAGGAGATTGGAATGTGCAGATGCAGCAGGATTTAATTCAGACCATTAGGTCTTGTAAGCAATAGACACTATATTTACAAACGCCTCTGAATTTCATGTTTAAATGTTTTGGGCTAGTCAAGTAAACTAATACGCAGTAAGCTGACTTCAGAAATACAAAGGACTAGAATTCAGATGGATTAGCTGAAAAAGCCTCTGCAAACTGTAGTTGATGTTGACAAGTGAACTGTGGAGTCTGTGTTTTATTGAATTTTGTTCAGTTCAATAATGTATGAAAATTACAGGAGGAAATGTATTAAACTTATGCATATGGATGTGGCAGTCATGCATGAACATTCTGGACATAAAAAAACTACTTAATCATCTTTCTCAGATAATAGTTTTTGAGGTTGTTCTCAGAAGTACTTTAAAATATAAGCAGATAGTATTAATAAAGCAATAGAATTGAATTTTAACAGGAATTTTATTTAAGTTCATGAATATACATCCAGATACTTTCTGCCTCTGGACTAGATATCCACGGTTTTCAATGCCTGCTTAGCATGACTGTAGTCCTAGGTAGACAATTAAAAATCTATTGCTCATAACAAAATATGAATAAGCCAAGACCTCCTACATGCCTGCAAGTTTATATTCTTATAAGTAACATTTAATTTTGTGCAGACAAAATTGGATGTTACTGAAAATCAATTATGCTTTTGTAGTGCATTATAATTGGACAAATAAAGTTGAAAATGTTTTCTTTTTCGGATCCAGAACACTGGTGGGTGAGAGTTATTGAAAATACTTTAAATCAATTGCTCTTATTTCATTTCACATTTTATGGTTTATTGTATATTTATAATTAGACTTTGTAAGTATGCAAATGATAAAATGAGTGACAAAATGTTCTCTTTTTAAAGGCACATTCTTATTATAGTAATGTTTAACAACCGAGTTAGCATTATTTTTGAAAGCTTCCTTTGCTCTGTACAATAACAAAACATGAAAAGAAAAAAGAAAATATTCTTTTCAACCTTGCTTGGCAATTTAAAATTTTAAAAATATTTATACTCCTACTATATGTCAGACTATAGTACTATTTACCATTGCCATCAGCAGAAACCAGATTTTTTTTCCCCATGAACTGCAGAGTTATTTACAGATTTGATTTATTTTCTCCATAGGATGTTTATTAAAATGCACTAGAGAAGTTTTTCCAGCTCCGTACTCAAATAAATTTCACTCAGTCAGTATTAAACATCACGATGACAATCTGGGTTCCAAGAACTGAATTCTGCTTGTAGAAGGATTCTGTGAAAATAATCAATTAATGGGAATTTATAAATGCTCTGATTATGTTTTGGAATCCATTTCAAACACAGATGGACTCACTTGTCAACTTGACCCCAGCCTGGTTTGAGTGTTCCCTCCTGGATGGATATTTCCACAGGGATTCACATGAATCCCTGGCTTGTCTCTCATGTGTTTTTTATGTCAGAGTTGCTGCTTAGTATGAATTTCAGCTGTACTTGCTGGTTGAAATGCAAAGAAACACCAATGTATGTGGAAAAAAAAGGCTTGATTTAAGGTGTTTATAAGTTAGCTCTTGAGGAAAATTGTTTCACAAATGAAAAGCTTATTTTTTGTAGTTCTGCATACAAGGCACACAGCAGTCTATCCTAGCAGGCTTGTTTGAAAGCTTAGATAAATATGATTCCATTGTAGTTTTCTTAACAGTGAACTCTGCTTCACTATGTGACTAGTTCTTTTCCTAGCCAGAGAGAGACTAACAAGTTAAGGAAGTGATTAAGCCAGTAGTGATGGCTCAATTTCTCATTTTGGTTTCAGTGAGCATTGTAAGGACCTCTGTACTGATCATATGGACTTCTGGGGGATGATCAAGTATAATTATTAAAAAGAATATTTCCTTATTACATATTGGTTGGTTGATACCCAGTATCACGCTGCCTAAATGGTTGGTTTAGCTTCAGAGCTGAAGATCATGAAGATAATTTTAAAATTTTGCCAATAAACTAAAGGAAAGGCTAGAATATTTCTTCTACTTTTTCCCTCCTTTCAGTGTTTTACTATTAAACTGCTCCTACAAGAAGCAGCTTTTCCACTGGGCTTCTGTGAGTACCCTCCTTTTAGGACAGATCTTTTCAGTTTGAAAGACAGAACAATAAAACTAGAAGATGATCTCTCAAAGATCTTAGTACTCCTGCTCACTCTGCATATCATGAAGTGTAAAATGGATACCTCACATGAACCATTTGTTAGCATTTCTGTTCCAACAGCATCTGATCAATGGTTCCTCTGTGGTAGACATTGCACCCTATAGGATGATACAACCTTACCTCCAGGAGCTGATGATCTTAAGGTCCTACTTTTGTAATGGATCCCAGTGACCAAATGGAGCACAGAAGAGCCTATAATATTCAAACTTTTTGATTGTAGAATTGTAAAAGCAACAAGCAGTGCTGGCAGAAATAGGGAAGAAAAATTTCAGGCTCCTATTGTTAGTTTATAACAAGGATCCATTCAGCAGTGCCTAGTGTGCCAGCTAGCAGACTGGAGTCAGAGTAATTTAAGCAATTTCATTATAAACCCTGCTATTGAGAAATTTGTTAGACTGTTATGAAACTTCACTCAAGGCTGATCAGTGCCAAAGAACATTCCTTTTCCACTTAAAAATAGCATGTGGTTACTGTTTATAAATGATAGGGTTGCAAAAGTAGAGGGAGAGAGAGATTTTCAAAGGCATAAATTGGGATTGGACATCCATTCTCTGTTTCTTGGCATATCAATCAATAAATTCAAAATAAAAAAAGGTGAGGCAAAAAACTTTTACACAATTCCTGTGTAGCAAAAGATAAATTTTGATGAATAGGAGGAAGTAATGATGGAAATTTGCCTGCATACATTTTTTTTCCCCCTCAACTGGCAATTTTTTTTTTTCCAACTCTGTCTTTTAAAATTATAATTAGATTTTGGAGTATGTTCTTTTGGTGATTGAAACTTTAAAAGGACAAGTTGCTAGAGTTTCAAAATTATCTTCTATAACTTCTCCTTCATATAATTTTATACCTGCCCATATTGTCATTTTAACAGCTTCCTGCTGTGATAAATTGTAATGACTATCTGCCCATGATCACCTGTCAGCTATAAAATATTGCAATATACATTTTGAAATTGGACAAATTAATCTTTGTGTGATAGACTTTTCCACTGTCTTATTTCTTATATACCTCTGTAATATTTCTTCTTCTAAATTTGGCTGCCTTCTAATTAATAAAATTAAATAAGAAAAGTTAGACAAAGGAAATTAAATTCCACGTTGCCAGAGGACAAAGAGTTTGACTAATATACACAAAAAGTATGACAACTCGGTGGTCCTGTTACACCTCTGTTCTCCAAGGATTTGCAGATTGTAACATCTCTCTCTTTCTTTTTTTAGTATGCATAGCAAACATGTATGGTATTAGTAGCACTGTGTATTTGCTAGGTGTATTTTCTCCTTTCTAACAACACCACTCTAATTTCTAGTAAGGTGTATTGGCTTGGATAGAAAAATCTCCATTATAAGCACTCCATGTCCTCTCCAATAACAAAATTGTCACATGCTTTTATAGTACATTCTTGACCCAGACATGGAAAAAAGAAAGGGTAACTCCACATGTAAAGGAAAAAGGTGATTTTCAGGAAAAGGAGTTTCTGATCATTACTCTGAAATGAACAATTGAAAAATACCTCTCCTAATAATTGCCTTTCTTTTCTCTGGTGCTTCCTTGTATGGTGGAAAATGAAGAGAATGTCACTGGTGGAAGACAATCTAATGAAAAGAAACTAATGCTTCCTCTAAAATCCTCAGGCACTCAAAGAGAAAATCCCATACAGTTAGTTGCCTCCTTGGAGAAGATACAAATTATGTCTAGATCAGTAAAAAATTTTAAGACATCTTTTAGTTGCAGTTAAATCATTAGTCAGATCAAACTTAGAATTAAAGACAGCCCTGTGCCTCCTATTGTGTCTGATGACCTTTAGCTCTGATTTTCTACTAGAAAGAGGAAAAAAAATGTGAGGCAAGTCTTATCTAATCTGTGTTATTACTTCCCTGTTTCCAGATACATATTTCTATACTTATATAAGACATAAAGGAGTACTTATTGGATTAAAAAAAAAAAAAAAGGATTTTCCTATACGTGGTTCATCATTTCCTGTATACATCTGCATACATTAAAAAGAAAATTACTCTGTATACTATGTATAGAGATGTATTGTTGTGACATGGAAAATCTGCTTTTCATAGTAGCACATGATGGCAGGATTGCTTTTTCCCCACATATGACATGACACTGAAATATGCTATGTAGGATTTTGGGGGAGAATAACAGTTTTAACTATACTACACGTTTAAAATCCCAACTGAACATAATATAATTTTACTAGCTCATTTCTCCTGAGGCATCAACACCATTTATTTCTACTACTTCCATCTGGCATGTCTGAACTATCATGATCAGCATTTTATGTGGAAATGAAAGCATTCAATATGGTCTCTCTTCTCTAATGCTCTGAGGTCAGATAGACTACTGCTGGAGGCAGTGAAGATGCATTTTTATCACACATTTCAGAGACATCTAGTCGACATATTTTATAGTTTTCTAGGTGAAGAGTAGCCAAGATTTTTCCTAGTTGCACTGACTGGACATGGGGTCATTTGCTGTAATAACAATCTAAGATTAATTCAGATAAGTTTTGTTATATTGCAGTGTTAAAAGTTTGGCACATGCAGCCAAATATTTGAGAGCTGAAAAGCAAAATTCTAGCGCATTTTTTTTTCAGAACTTAGGCGATGGAGTCACTTGTCCAACTGCTTTCTCCCCAAGGAAAGGCTGCATGAGGTTTGCTTAGCTGAGGTCTTTGTGAACAGATGTTAGTTGCTCTCCTATTCTCACAGAGTATTTGTAGCATGTGGGATGATGACTTAGTTAAGGCTATCTTGTAGTTTAGGCTTAAAACTTCAATTCCAGTGCGCAAAAATACATGGCTGTTCCTTTTTATACCGTAAATTCATGAGGTTCTGTCAACTTCTAAGCCTCAGTAATCCATCATGTGAGAAGCAGTGTTACCACAAATACGTTTTATCGTCAGGTCCTTCACAGCCATTTGTGATCATTTTAAAACAGATGAGGAATTCTAGAATATTGGGTTTATAACTCTCCATAGATCCCACCACAATCCTTAATTTCTTTAGAATTTGCCCTAGCAATATATAACTACTCACACAATTTCAAACTCCATTTTCCAATGTGACATTAAAATAAGCAGATTGCTTTTATTGGCATTATACAGGTCATGAAAAGTACAGGTAAATTACTAAGATTAAATAGCCAACACTTGATGGCAAGCACTGTGAGTTAGGAGAGAACAAAATCTCTCTGTAGGCTACTGTTTCTTTTCCTCATAAAAACCTACTCATGATGGATGTAAAAAAATAATAATAAAAATGAAGGTTCGCCATGCTTATTAATTTTCAGTAATTCTACATTAAATCTACCGAGCAGCAGATAAAGGGTCAAATTTTAATGCAATAGCTAGCACTTAACTCTGCTATTGATCTTGTATTACTGAAAAAAAACCCTGTGCTGTAGGATACCACGCTACAAGAAAAAGACTAGTCCTCTTCCCTGATCTGTTTTAAAACTATAATCTCATAAATACTTTCAGAAGGCTAAAAATTAATTGGGAGAAAATATAACTTAAAAAAAACACATACCCTATCAGTGAAATTTATTCATTTTTTATTACCCTTGCAAATTCCATGTATTAGATAGATTCTGTCCTTTTGAAAAACAGATAATTTCTGCATTTTTCAGATGATTCCTAAATGAGAACCCTCAGCAGTTGTCTGTAATTTACAGCATACTTACAGAATCTTACCAAGTTTAGAATACAGTTGGAATTAATAGTAGTCCCTCCTTAAAATGTATTGATGTGACACAATCCAGGAGGTCTTATAGTGACAGTGCTTTTCTACGGTCTTGTTTCAGGGTAGACCTTCATTTTAGAACATTTTAGCAAAAAAATTTTATTATTTCCTTATAATCACAACTTGGAATAACTCCCCAATAACTTTCCTAAATTCAAAAAATAGTTTCTAATTCTGAAATATATTTAAACTCAGGGGGGAGGGGTCTGAAGGGAAAACTAGTGTTTTCCTCTGATTTCAAATAGAGAAAAGCACGAAATCTAAATAATCAGCATCAAAGGTAAATAATCCAGTCTAAGCAATTTGGTACATTGGTCCTCTGGACCTGGTCCATGTCCTTCCTGTGCTGAGGGCTCCAGAGCTGGATGCAGTATTCCAGGGGAGGTCTGACCAGAGCAGAGGGGCAGAATCACCACTCTCTGTCTGCTGGCCACACTGCTTTTGCTGCAGCCCAGGATGGGATTGGCCTTCTGGGCTGCAAGCACACCCTGGCTGCTCATCTCCAGCTTCTCATCCACCAGCACCCCCGAGTCCTTTTCTGCAGGGCTGCTCTCTGTCACCTCCTCCCTCAGCCTGGATTGACAGTGGGGATTGTTCTGGCCCAGGGGCAGAACCCTGCACTTGCTCTTGTTGAACCTCATGAGGGTCTCCCGGGCCTATCTCTGCAGCTTGTCCAGGTCCCTCTGGATGACATCCCATCCTCTGGTGTACCGACAGCACCACTCAGCTTGGTGTCATCTGCGAACTTGCTGCTGGTGCCCTCGATCCCGCTGTCTATATCATTGATAAAAATGTTAAACAAGACAGGCCCCAGTACAGGCCCCTGAGGGACACCACTTGTCACTGCTCTCCCTCCGGATTTTGAGCCACTGACCACTACCCTCTGTCTGCAGCCATCCAGCCAATTCCTTATCCACTGAACAGTCCACTCGTCAAATCCTTATCTCTCCAGCTTGGCAAGTAGGGTGTTGTGGGGACTGTGTCAAAGGCCTTGCAGAAGTCCAGACGGATCACATCCACAGGCCGTCCCTTGTCCACTGATGCAGTCCAGCTATCGTAGAAAGCCCCTGGGTTTGTCTGTCAGGATTTCCCCTCAGTGAAGCCATGCTGGCTGGCCTTGGTCACCTCCCTGTCCTCCATGGGCCTTATCAGGCCTACTAGGAGAATCTAGTGTAGTGTCAGTGTCAGTAACCCTAAGCATAAGACAATATCCTGAGGAAGAACAACTGAAAGTAATTAGCACCAGTGCAAAAAATCAAGTTTTGCTTTTCTAGAATAATAGCTCAGGTAAACTATAAACTTAATAATCAGATATAAGCTAAGTTAGTTAACTGTATATTGATATTTAAGTTATTTATCAGTAGAAAAGTCTCCAACTATCTTCAGCATGCTTAGATCATTCAGAAAGTCTTATGAGTAATTAAAATAATAAACATATATAAAGTGAGAGTCTTTGCTCATTATTCAGGAAAGATTTTCAAAACCTGAGATATAGTGAATAAATTATCTGTTGTTTCTCACTAAGCCAATTCTGATAATTACATAATTATTGTTGGTCCTTTTTGAAGTCTTTCCAGTTATGGCCTTTCCTATGAGTGTTACAGGTTAACAACACTTTGAAGTCATTAATTTTACTTTGAAAATGAGGACTGTGTCTATATTTTAAAATGATTTTAAAAACAAACCTCATTTTAAAACGACAGTGAAAGATTTTTCAAATAAAGTAGATGAGGTATTTGTATAAAATGAAGTCTGTGCAGTTAATATTCTTCGATTTTGATAGATGAGGACTAAATTTGGGTAATAATTTTTTGGGTCATGAAAGAAAAATGTTGAAATTGCTCATTGTGCTCTGATAACTATTGAAAATGAGAATTCTGTTAAAGCTGTCTTAATATTGTCTTCATCTTGAAATTTTATTCATAGACATACATTCCTTTGCTTCTGTCATATACATGATGAAAGCTCTTTGAGGGGAGGAAGCATCTCTGTGCTTATATGAAATATTATTTCTATAATTATGAGCATTTTTTCCTCAAATAGTTACATTTTGCTCTGAAGTGGCGGTGATTTTTGTTGTGGTTTTTGTTGGTTTTTTTTCCCCCCACAGTTCTTCTCTCATTCACAGTGTAAGCTAAGCACTTAGTTAGCCTCTTGAAATAAAAATCAGTCTTTTTTGTATTATTTATTTTTGTATGATTTTTCAGAGATAAGAGGGACGTCTTCCCAAGAAATGCATTTTTTTCAGATATCAAATAATGAGATAAAAACAATTAAGAGGGACATCCTACAATAACTATATCACCACTTTATATGTCCAATACATTCAGGTTATTTTAGTGTAACATGGTAAGAAATACAGTAAAACAATTATTTATTATTATGGTGCTCATACTGGCTGCATCTGTCTTTGTATCAAAATGTGAAGTCTCTTGTTTTTATATTATGCTTGACTTATTACAGAAAAGTAATTTTCATCACTCTTCTAGCAGATATGAAAATAATGTAAGAGCATAAAATCATGGCTTCCACTCTGTCACTTCTCCTTTTAACATGTATTCTACTGTTCATTCAATCAAATTATTGGAATTGTCCATGTAGTGATGGTCAAGCTGTAGTCTTTGAACTCCTTCTAAGAATGCTAGGAAAGCTAACATAGACAAGTCAGCTGGCTGCCATGGAATCATAGAATAATTTAGGTTGTAAAAGACCTTTAAGATCATAAAGTCCGGCAATTAACCCATTGCTGCCAAGTCCACCATTACACCATGTTACTAAGCACCACATCTACACATCTTTTAAATACCTCCAGGGATGGTCACTCAGCTGCTTCCCTGGGCATCCTCTTCCAGTGCTTAGCAACGCTTTCTGTGAAAAGAAATTTTTCATGATACTTAATCTAAACCTCCCCTGGTGCAACTTGAGGCCATTCCCTCTTGTTCTGTTGCTTGCTGTTTGGGAGAAGAGGCTGACACCTGCCTCTCTACAACCTCCTTTCAGGTAGTTGTAGCAAGTGATAAGGTCTCCCCTGAGCCTTCCTTTCTCCAGGCTAAACAACTCCAGTTCCCTCAGCTGCTCCTCATAAGACTTGTGCTCTAGACCCTTCACCAGCTCCACTGCCCTTCTTTGGACACGCTCCATCAACCTCAATGTCTTCCTTGGAGTGAGGGTTGCAAGACTGAACCTAGTATTCCAGGTGTGGCCTCACCAGTGCTAAGTACAGGGGGACAGTCTCTTCCATAGTCCTGCTGGCCATACTCATTCTGATACAGTCAGTCTCTAGGAATTATTCATGAGCCCACAACTTTACAGTCTATATCAGAGGTCTCCTGTTTGAAAAACTACTTTTCTATGAAGTATTGATTATGCATAAATTGAACTAGTCTCCCATCAGTTCTATGGGAGACTTGAGGCCAGTTCTCTGACTAAACTGAAGTATATCTACCTGAGATAGAAAAAAAATTGTCACTTAGTTTTAAAAAACAAATAAACCCACAGGTTTCACAGTTAGGTATTCCCACAGTACTCTAAGCAGCCCTTTAAGACATAACAGTGCTGAGCATGTTTCCTAAATTAAAACTTACCATCAGCTCAGCCATGGAAATCACAGCTCACCAGGGCTTAGGCAGATTTCAAACAGATCATAAAACCAGACCTTCTGTATCTACTGTCTTCAAGAGCAATCCACAAATCATCTATCCTGTGCTAGAATAAAACAATCAGCAAGATGGGGGGGCGGGGGGGATAGCTCTGCTAGCAAAACCATGGCAATAAGCAGGCTGACTCCCTAGCAAACGTGTCTCTTGGAAGCTTGACAGGGTTCATGTCACCACAAACTGCAGGAGCATTGGAAATGGAAGAAACTGTAGATTGCAGTAAGTCCTTCAAGGCAGAGACAACATTAAGTTCAAGCAAGGACACAGGAGACTATATAATGCTTTACTGGAATAAATGCAGAGGCAGCTACTGGGAGTACTCACAGCAGCAGCATCTCATTTCATAACCTGCTGTAATATTGCCAGTCAATATGTCTTGTATAGCATTGTGACTTTATTTCTTTTACACAGGTACACTACAAAGACCTCAACTTCTTAATGTAAATCCAGATACAGCAAACCTGGAGGTATGTACATGTAAACACAGGTATGCCCCCATCCAAGAGCATCTTTAGAGAGAGTGAACGCACGGGATAAGGGAAGCTTTAGTTCCTAAAAGGCTCTTGGTTTTTGGAATACAGATGATTTTTCTAAATCCTTGTCTAACACTGAAACCTATCTGAAACCCAGGGTTTTGAGCAGAGGAAGAACTCTCAGCACAGCTTAACCACCTGTGAGAAGCAGGAAAACCATACAAATTCATGATACAATCACAATAAACTCCAAACCTACAAGGATTGTGATGCTGGTGGCCTCTTGGCTGCGTCCCAGCTCCTCCTGGTGGTGGCACATGAGTGACTCCAAATTCTGCCTCAGAGTATTTGCTCTCTGTGCGAAAGCCATCTCAAAGTGTGACCCAGCTGTCACCGGGTTATTTGTTTTCTTAATTCACTGCCTAGCCATTAATACTTCGAAATAGCTTTTCTCATCCGTTGAAAATATACATGTTGGGATTCATTTAAGGAATGGAAATTAGCACAGATTTAGAGAATTAAACACAACTGACTAGGATAGGAAAGAGTCCTGAGGGAATGTTTTGTAAAATACTGTTGGAAACCTGTGGGAAATAACTAATCACTGAGATTTTTTACTAGCTTCATTTGTGTTTTCATACCCTTCCCAAGAGATAAACACATTTTATATATTCTCTAAAGGGGAGAAGGAATGGCTTAATTTGTTTATACTTGTTTTCTTGAAATTTCAGACTTGGAATCTTTTGAGCAGTCAAAACAAAAAAAGGAAACTCTAAAAATCAGAGTTCCTAAATTACTACCATTCCAAACTAAACAGGGTATTCATGTGATAATCAATTATGTCACCCACATCAAAAGCAGCCATTTTTTTCCTAAAAAAAAAAAAACAAACAACAGAGTCCATCACAAATATTTGCTGTTGTAGTAGATAAGATGAGATTAGTGTAACATCACATACCAAACAGTATTTCATCAAAAGAATAATTATAATTTACATGTAGATTTGTAATTCTTCTTTCCAGATGATTTAATATGATTTGTATACAGAATATATGTTGCTGTGAATAATGGTTCTGAGCTGCCATACCTGGTGGCTTTGAAAGTTTTATTTAAGCTGTCTTTATCACCCTTCAAACATACTTCTTATACCTTCCTTTTCTTTCTTCTTTTTTTTTTTTCAGTTTTAAGTAATACAGTGGGAAAAATGATGAAAGATATGAAAACTACCTCAGAAGAACATACAAATCTGCATTAAAAGTAAGTCCTTTTATGTTAGGATGTTTGTGTTTAGTCTGGGCTTATGTACCACTTTGCTAACTTAAGAGATATTAGACACTGATTTATGAACATTCCTCTAATTCCCCTGCAGTTTTATCATGGCAAAATTATAGCCTTGGGTAGAACTGAAATGTCAGTTGATGATTAGTGCACTATTACACCTTTTCACTGGATGGTAATGGAAAGTGTCTATATATCTACCTGTTAAGAAGTCAATACAGATTACACCAGCAGTTAATTCAGGGGTTTGCTATTCTTAGGTTGGCAATTACATGTCACATTAAAGCCTTTTATTAATCCAAATTTCAATTACCTATCAAGTGGTGTGCTTCTCCACAGAAGCATCAACAAAACCTTATTTTTCACTATTTTATGGTGAACCAACAGCTGCCAGTTTATTGCAGGAAACATAAATCACAGATGAGCTGAGACAAGCTAAACAAAACCTCTCAAAATCTAGGACATGGCATTCACTTTCAGTATGTGCACGATCATCTGTACAAGCCTGAAAAAAATCCACTGTGTCATCTCTGTTCAATGAAGCTAGAGAAAGCAGAAGCATTAGCATTACTGAACTGTCAAAAAGCAGACCTGTTTGCAAGTGTTGTGTTTAAAAGCACAGAAGGGAACGTTCTGCACAGACTCACCACATTTGCCTAATGGAGACATGCTTGAGATGTGGGCCAAACGAGTCTCAGGCATCACAGCTTAAAGGACATCTTTCACAGCACTCAGCTTTTTCTAGGTTTTGATCATGTTTCAGAGCAGTATATGGTGGAGAAATGGTACAGGAGAGGAATCACCTTTGAATTCAGTGAAAGCAAGACTGCACTCATTGTATCACTTAAAAAAAAAATTCTTTTAACTATGGGCAATACCCATTAATAGAAACTACATTTGGTCATTCTAAGTGTTTAAGATCCTGCAGCAATCAGTATACAGTGCTATGAAAGTTTCAATAATCAGCCATTGCATATCTGTCCCTCTACATAACTTGGGAAAGCAGAGAGGTGGCCAATTTTAAAAGCAGTTTTAAAATGACTGCAGCTGAAGCCTGACATAGTTTGTGCAATTCCTTTATCATGGCCTGCTTTTTGATGAGTCTATGTTATATCTGCTTCACAGTGTTAGATCTCTGCTTATTTGGGAAAACAAATCAACATAAACAGAAAGTGTGGAGAAGCAAAACTGTTCTAAAAGAAACTATAAATCTGATTTGAAAGCCAATTCTTGAAAGCACTGAACAGCACTGATATCAGTTTTCCCTTGCTTCTTTCAGCTACTTTCTGTTCTTGCAATTAGTTCTTCATTTCAGATATTATTTCTCATCTATTCTGTAGTTAATATGTGTCTCATGAGGGTGGATGTGGATTCAGCTATTTCCATCTAATTCATAAAGCCTACAATTAAGGCTGTATCTCATTTTTAAAACTCATCTATTTGTTGGAAGAATTTTGAGCCTCTACTAATCAGTAAATGTAGCAAAAAAAAATTGTTACAGTACTTATCACAGAGAAAAGAATGTCAGATAGATATGACAACTTTGACCAGCTTTGTTTCACCTGAGTTCTTTTACAAAATATCATTCCTTGATTGCTTCCACTTATTTCTGCTCTCATATGACCTCTTCTCTGTCCTTCTCAGCCTTTCCTTTCTGTTGCTGCTTCTCATCTCCTTTCAACTCTTTGGATGCTTTTTTTCCAGGTTTCTATTGAAATATTTGGTGTTCATAATAGTTTTTATTAATAATTGATACACTATTTCTTGCTGTATAAATCCTTACCATGCATGTAGTTAATTAATATTTGCAATATTAATAGATCAGGATACAATCACAATGCTGGGGTTTGGGGGCTTTTTGCATAATTTACATAAAGCAATTGTTCTCTATCTAGTGTAATTGACTGAGTGTTATTCACTTGATAGATCTTGGAGGCTTTACTTCCAAATCTGTATGTTGTCCATGTCATCAGTAAGACACTGAAAACTTAAAATTAGACTAACAAAGAATATAATGTAATTAGACAGTCAACTCTAAAAACTGCTAAGCTAGCTTGCTGTTTCTTTACACTAAATAGTATTCAGATAGCAATGGGGATCTCATTTTTGCCAGAGCTGTTAAACAGTCTTGAAGATGAGGTATAAATTTTATCCTAGAAAAGATATGTTCGTGACAACTAGAAATAAACTAGGCATAAAACTAGAAAAGTCTATGTACATTTTAAACAAGTCATCAAGGCCAGCTGAGTTTACCAGTTTGAATGGTTGTGTAGGACAGTTAAAGTGCAAATAGGTAGAGGTTTTTAAATCACAAAGATAGATTCACACCCCAATTATATAATAACCAAAATAACTTGAGGTCTAGAACAATGACCTTGCTTAGAGTTGTGAAATACAAAACTGAATCTCCGATAGCTTTAGCTTCAAAGGTTTGGTATCTGAAAAGGAGCTCTGTATAAATCCAGGTTAAGTTTTACAGAGGCATTGGAACTACTTTGCTGAAATAAAGAAGATAAATAGTGATTCCTGAGCATGACACAGAAATAGCTCTATGAAGACACTAAGAAAATAACTCGAGTGAAAGGGGGGGGGGAGTCCACTAGACCTAAAATTGAAGAAATAGGGAAGAAAAACCAGAAGCTACAGCATATCTTCAGTATTGTGAACAAGTTAAGAGTATGCTACATATCTCAAAAAAAAACAGCAGTGGTTTTTAATTCACTAGGTGTACTTAACATTTCTGTCACTGAAAGTGAGCAACTATAAAATAGGCTAGAAAAATTTGAGAGGTGTGACACTGCACGTATAAGTGAAATAATTTTTAGATTTTGGAAAATTATTTTACAGGTAAGGTGTCATTCTGACACCTCCCAAATTCTGCCCTAGTACTAGTTTCATAAGAAAGCTCAGCAAAGAGCATTAAACTGAGTGTAGTTTAGTGGGCATGAGATTACATGTGATTTCACATAGGTAAGTGTGATCTTAATCCTTTATTTCTAACTTCACAACCTAACAGTGAAAAAAAAGATTGAAAGTAGCAAAGCAATGATTAGGCCAAGTTGTAGAATCAGACTGAGTTTAATTTTACATTGATAATTTATAGGATAACAGCACTGTTTCAATGCTTACTGAAATTTTTATGGGAAACTGTGAATTTCACTGTCTGTAGTAGATACTGATGTTGGAGGAACTGAGAAATTATAGATGTATAAAAACTCAACCTAAGACTGCAGAACTTAAATGCCTGAACTCACTATTGCTTTATCAAAATGACACAGAACCTATCTATGATGGAATTTTTTCTGCCAGGGTATTGACACAAAGTTGTCACTTAGAAATTGATAATCCAAGTCATTCCTAAAATAGGGAAGGAACAGCATGTTGAATCTCAGTTCACTTACAGGGAAGACTGGCAAGAAAAGGGTGGATGAATTACCAAAAAGGCAAAGCATATCATTTAGAGAGGGAATTTTAATATGTAGCTTTTTGTTTCCCTTCCTGTTCCAGAAAAGGTCAGTGTTTCTGAACAGAGGTATAACACGCCTCGTAAGACATCCGAGACCCTCATAACACTGCCTGAAAGTGTTTGTACATCTCTTGACAGCAGTAAGCATGAGTGACAGACAGCTCTATGAATTGCAGAGGTTAAGTGGCATTAATAAATTCAGTCAGTGGATAGATTGCAAATATTGGGAATTACACAGCAGAGTTCTGGAACTTATTGTTGTCTGCCTAAAAAAGACAGACGTGAATTTAAAACTTAGGTGACAGTTTCAACAAGAACCTTAACAGCCTTAATTCCATGTAAGCCTCATATTTTATGCTGGCTAGAGCTGTCTTTGTATCTTGGTTTGTTTAGGGACTGTGAGAAAGTGCAGAAACTTGGGGATTGTTTGGTAGTATGGGTCAAACCTATCACTGGATAAAAGTTGCATTTCTTATGAGTGTAAACTGATTTTGTACTGAGAGATGAGCTCATGACATAAGAGATACATGTCCTTACTAACCCATAACAAAACAAAACATAAGCTGGAGCTCTTTGATGTCAGCAATAGCATCTATCTCTCTGGCTGTGACTAATTGAGTTTGCTTAAAGATCATACCTTTCCTGCTCACTGTAAAAGGTAGACAGTGAGGATTTCAAGTGGCACTTTGTTGTATGTAGACCCCAGTGAGGTCTTCTGGTACATGGTTCAGGAAGCTGAATGTCTGAGCTAATCTGGGTGGTTTCCTAGAGATTTAGGTTTTGACAGAGTGTGTTACACACAGCTGTGGTGTCTCATCAAAGCTGGTCCCTACTCTCTGGGCTGCATAAGCCAATCTCTTCTATAACTTCACCCAGTTCCCCAGCCATCTTCCTCCTCCTTCCTATCTGCTACGGAGAAGTGTGATGTGTTAATTAGGTAATTAACACATCTTCTTTGTAATTAACCTGGCCTTTTCTTTATCCTGACTACCCATCCCAGAAAGAAGGATGTCAGGTGGATCAATTTACAGCAATCTAAGCTGTTTACAAGCATATAGGCAGTTGAAAAGAAGAGAGTATGTTAAAAAGGTCTCAATAGGGAAACAAGTTTCATTACCAGCTACTGAGGTAGTAAAAAAATGACATTTTCATTAGAATAATATCTATGCTGTACTCTCTAATGCCCAGCTTGGGAAAAGCTGAGGAGTGTTTGCTAGGGAAAAAAAAAAAGGAAAATGTGTCCCACTGGGCAGAAGAAGGGAAGAGGAAAAGATTAGTCTGAAACAATCACCTGCTGGAAGGGTGCAGGATCAGAGGGAACATTTCCTGACAGCAGCCTTTGGGTGAAACATTAGTCATTCTATCCTGCTTGGAGTGTGTTGCCTTGAGTAGGTGGGTCTCCTCGGGAAAACCCTGCTAAACAATGATTAGGAGTGAGAGGTTTTCAGGGATAGACTGCAGCTTTATTGTAGTTGATTTAGGTAGCTGTTGTTATGGAGGGATTTCATTTTTAATTTGTATGGTTGTCAGTGGAACTGCACAATTTTAAACAGCTATGGCTAATTCAGAAAAGAGGGTTATGTATTGCTACAAAATACTGCTAGTGCCTGGCTTTTAAGTGATTGAGCTCCTGAGTAGAATTCAAAACCTGATAGGAACTGTTCAGTGTTGAGATGTATTTTAAACCCCTTCTCTCTCCAGAGCATAGGTGACCTACATACCAGAAGCTCAAAGTTTTAGTTTTGTCTACTTTGGAACTGTGCTGTGGAGTGATTTGTTTACAGTTCTCTTTTAAAAAGAAACATTAAAGAAAGGGAAAAGGGATGTGACCAAACAAGCCAGCAGTTGTGTACCTGTGAAGTCAGTGATAGCTGATCACTGTGAGAAGTCTAGGCTGTAGTATTTTACATATTATACCCAGTTAAGGTTTCATCAAAATGTATAAATAGCCTTGGCACACACCTGATGTTTCCCTCTGTAGGTAAGTTGGGTTTTTTTGCTGTTTTTTCATAGTTGTACATGTTCCCTTTTTGTTCTCTTTTCACATAGTCTTTCTAATAACTGAGTTACTACATTAAAGGAGTTGGCAATATTTTCCCATGCAATGTGTAGAAGAGCTAAGAGGCCACTTGTATGCACAGCTTTATTCTGGAGGCATTCCAGGAGCACTTCTAAGTAGTAAGAAACACTGAAAGTGTAAAAAAATAAATACAAAATGACATATTAGGCTTACATGGCAGATTGTATGGTCTGTCTGCTCAACTATGTCAGTACTGAGGTGTCTGTGGAAATACACTGAAGAAAAACTTTCAGCATTCATTAGGATAAATAACTATTAGGGTAAAGAAGTGGAGGCAACGGTGACTGAAGTGTTTTAAGTGTGCTGAGGTAGATGATTAGGGATTTCCAGAAATATATCCTCTGTTGTGCTTCAGATGCTGAAATCTTACTTGAAACTAGGCTACTAAAGCTTAGGTAGTGATGTAAACCTAGAACGGTAGCTTTTTATTCCTCAGGTGCAGTGAAGAGCAGCAGAACCAGACTTTTTTCTTCTCTCCCTGCTATTCTTATAGTCTCCCAGCCTTTTCCTGAAGTGAAGGTAAGAGTTTGGTTTAAAAATGCTTCCAGAAAGCATTTTCAGCATACTTCTAGAATTTGACCAGTGTTCAGATGCAACACAGTAATTAACTCATCCTCAAATTAGCTGATTCTTCACATCTTTTCTGAAGACACTTCTTTCTTTTGCAAATGAAACTTCAGGAGCACCATCCTGAGTTCAGTGCATGCTGTTTGGTGATGCATGGCATGAAGGATGCAGCCCATATGCTGCAGTGTGACTCAGGGGGGAGAATGTCCTCAGTACAGGGAGATGCTGTCAGCTTATCCTGCTTTTTTCATTTGAGTTCATTTGCCGTAGTTGTTCTGCTGGAAACACAATCAACATATAAAATAAGCATCCAAGACACCTTTAACTCATTTGGATACTTAGCTGAAAGAAAGTAAAAGCCTGGGACAGTTTTTTAGTTTGCTTTTTTGTAGTCCTCTCTCTTGGCCAGAGATTGAGACAGAGCCTTTAGATGTAAAGCTTTGCCTCACCTTGATGTCTACAGAGGTAGTCAGGACAGCAACACAGCCTGTCAGAAATTAGTTTGTGTTATTCAAACTTTTCTACTTCCAGAACAAATACAAAGCACCTTTTTGAGACATGTCATCAGGAATTGACACTAATGAGCCCAGACACTTGGTATGCTGCAGGACCACCTCTTCTAACTGTAGGGAATGGGCTTGTCTAAGCAAGCAGTTGACCATTCTCCACGTGGTCTTTGAAAGAGCATCTTGTATAATTCTGAGTGTCCTTACCAGTTCCAGGGACCGTAGCAGTGAGAACTGCAGTCTTTGTAGATGTTGAGGGTGTCTTTGTAGATGCACTCAAGAATGAGGTTCTGTGCAAGTGGTACAGTTATTTCTTTATTGAATACAGTACTGCACTAAAATGATGGGGAGAGATGATGAGCATGGACAGTTGGGCATGTCTTAAGTTAAAAAATCCCAGCCAATAAAGAGTGAAATAAACTACGCATTATATCCCAAGTAACAGCCAACTAAATCACCCCTGATTATTCCTGACATCAGCCTCTGGGATTCCCTCTTTCCTCCTGAACTCTGTGCTGTAAGAAGAATTTACAAAACAAAAAAATTGCCAACTGCTATTCAAATGATAAGTGGTGCATGCTAATTACATTTTATATGGTGATTAATTAAAAATAACCATGCAAATGTCTAATTTAAGAGTCACTCAATTCACTAAGTCTTCAGACACTGCCTAGATGCCCTAGGCATTTGGTGGTTAGGCAGTTTATTCAAGCTTTCAAAATATTCTCAAAATGTCTAAGATAATGAAGGTTCTTGAAAAAGTTCCAGCTAGCTTGGAATATATAAACAGAGGTTTCAGAACAGTAAAATAGCACTACATATATTTGCATTTTTCAGCCAAAGTACTTTGTGTATACATAAAAATAGACTAGAAGGGAATAATAGACATTCTAAATAATCTGAATATTTAGCTGTAGCACATCGTGGACTAGCTTATAGATTGTTTTGTTGGCTGAAGAAAATCAAATATAATCTTACTTAGGTCCAACTTGTTATTTTCTTTAAATGGGAAGCTTTTGGTATGCACACAGGCAGGGTCTTTTCCTTCCAAATGAAGAGAAATGTATCCAGAGAGGTCCATCATAACTGTGACTTGGTTCAAATATAGAGAATTTTAATGGTCTAGTGTATGGGAGACTACAATATACAAAGTGAAGAATGCTTTCAGAAAGTAATGAATAGAAATTTAGAGATGTAGAATTTACCATTTTTGCAAATAGTATTTGTTAATACTTGAATTGCTGGTTTAGGATTCTATGTGCCTTGTTTGGTAGAATTTTTAGTGAATTTGGACAATAAGTAAGGAAAAAAAAATCCAAAGAATGCATATGTATCCAAGAAAACCCCTGCATTTAGTTTCATTTTTCTGCTTATGTAGGAGAAAGTACTGTAATGACTATTGTCATGGTTCTTCCTAGACAAAGGTTTCTGAGAATTCAAGGACACAAGAGAATTTATGCTGTTCTGACAGCATTGTACTCTCATAACTTTACTGGTTTTTTTTTCTTTTAAGTCTCTTTACCAGATAGCCAAATGTTTTCCACAGAGCTCTTGGATTGTGACAAATCACCTGCTCTGGGTAAGCTTCACCCCAGTAAAGGAATAATCAATAGGGCCATCTGGAAAAAGAGAATGATGTTGTAAGAGCATTAACCATGCCTTGATAATGTTTTAATCTCTGAAACTGGTCCAATAAATTCTATGTATCCACCAAGTTCATCTACAGGAATATTCTGGTACTAAACCAGACTTTATTTCAATAAATGCAGAATTCACTTATTTTCCCAAGCATTAGTGATGTTCCTACTGCAAATATTTAATCCAGTTTTTCAAAAATGAATTTGGTAATAACAAGAACCTTCATTATCTTGTCTTCTGGGACTGTTCTAGCATACAGAAGACTATAAACACAGTGATGAGTTTCTGTATCTGGAGACATTCCTACCTGCAAACACTTCACAAGCATAAAAATAAAATAACCCAACTGAATAACCACAACAGGGTTGCTTCCCAGTGGCAGCACCTCTTGCAGATGCATCAACACTGGAATTTCTGTGTCTACCAGATCCCATCTTTTCACATCCAGAAGCTCTATTTGGTGTCTGGTGTGCTGATATTTTCCCAAAATTAAAAGGGCGGCTTCTGTTTAGTGATGACCTGCCAGTGGAGATGTCTGCTGTAGTTTGAGACTTCACTAGATAATACTTTGAGTACTGTACTAATTACAGAGGAGTATTTAATAAGCTCTGTCATCATATTCTCTAGTTTCAAATGAAGGTGCTTCTTCATTGAGCCAAGGTGCTGGGCTTTCATAAGGAGTGCATTCAATCTATAATTGCTTTAACTTTGGATGAAGTGTCAGAACACATGTTTATAGCTTTCTCCAGATTTACAAATACAGCTCAGGCCCAATTTTGTAACTCTTAATGATCAAAACCTCTGTTTCTAGAAGTGGTTGTATCTTTCAATATAAATTAGTTACATAAAAGCATCTTGGATCTCACCCATAGCCCAACAATTAAAAGTGAACTTTGTTTCTCGAGGATGTTTGAATATGAAATTAAATCAGACAATTTTTTTTCTTTACACATGCATCAGATAATAAAATCACAGATGTGTAGCAGAACACATATCTTTAGAAAAATATTCTATTGCTTTTTCATCTTTTGACTCAATTTCCCCAGACTGGCTTCATCATAATATTATTCAGAACTGGGTATGATCTTAGCTCAGAATCAGTGACCATCAGTTGAATATCTCCAGTATGTAAAATAGAGGTGTACTATTTCTCTTTCTTGTGTTTGTGTTTTTAGTTTGGGTTGGTTGGTTGGTTGATTTCATTTAGTTTGGGTTTTTGTCGTTTTTTGTTTGTTGGTCTGGTTTTTTGTTTGCATTTGGTTTTTGGGGTTGGCTGGAGGTTTTTTGTTTGGTTCTGGTAGGGGTTTTTTTGATACTCACAGGAGGTTTTATTGCTGCAGTTCTATAAGTATGTCTTATTTTCACCTGGTATTTGGCAGAGTGGCTCTTAGTATGGAAAATATTTCTTGGGAAGCTTAAAAACTCACCCAAATTGTTGCTAAGAACAAACAGTGTAAGGAATAAAGATTATATATTCAGCACTAATAATGTCTGCTACACGTTGGTCAGCAGCACAAGAGATCTGGCTAGGACCAAGAAGTGGTCAGTGAATCCAAAGCATCATGTGCTGTTTTCCAACCAGGTACAGTTTCACCCCTGAGCTCTGTTGGGGCAAACACAGGCAATGAGTCTGTGACACAATGATTTTGTGAAGCAGATGTTAACTTCCTTCATTCCACTTGTCCCCAGTGTGTACACAACAGCTACATTTAGCCTGCAGAACAATGCAATTCAACCAAGTTTCTAATTCTGATGATTCCTAAATAGAGCTGTTAATGAAATTGCTATTCCAATTGTCTCCATGTGATGCATCTTTTTTTCCTTTCCTTTTTTTTTTCCCTCTTTTTGTCAAATTTTAAAATTTGAATGAAATGGGAAAATGGGTAATAGGCTGTATCACTGAGTTGTCCTCCCTTTTCTTTCACAGTATACAAATGTTACATGGCCATTAACATATAAATAGTGTAAACATAGTAGGGATTTATTCTCAGAACAATAATGACTCTTTAGTGCTTTTGTTCTTTACTTTATCCTGGGAATTATTTCTAAAAATTAGAAAAACTTTTAATGAAAATTCTGCATAGAACAATGCCTGAATATTTTCAAAGCTCTTTTGCCCTTTTTACAGACCCAGTTACCATAACAACTTGAATTGTCACTGTAGTAATATTCTTTTCTTTTGAAAGATGGTATTTTTTTCTACACAAGATACTTTCATAATGATCTTGACCTTCAAAATTCAAGTTATTTAAAAATATTTTCTGGAAAACATTTCATAGTTTCATAGAAAAATAGATGCAAATGTTTTGTATGTTTGGTTTTTATTTAGGGGGGAAAAAAATGACAAGCTTATGCTCCAAAATAAAATCTTACAAACATATATTGTAGGGCTCTTTACTGTCCACCTAAAAATTGATTTTTTTATTGCCTTATTTGTTGGCTTATGAAAAGTAGAAAATGTAAAGCTTTCTTTAAAAGCTTATTTCTGCTTCTCACATGTTTTTCATCTCACATTTACAAGTGCATTAGTTCCTTGAAAGCTGATCCTTTCCATTTACATATGTAAGAACTTCAGGATCAAAAAATAAAAGATAAGGCAGGTTGTTAGGAAGTGTCTACATAATTACATAATTTGTACAGTAAAATTAAAATATGACAATAGAATTCATATAGAATTCATATATCCTATTGATTGTAATATAGAATTTATAAATCAATAGGTTGCTCTTATGCAGCCTGGAATAGGTTACAAATGTCTACATTTTCTGTAAAGTGATTTTTTTTTTTTCATAGATCCAAAAAATACATTGTAAGAATATTTTATTTTTTATCAGATTCTGTTTCTTTCTTTCTTTGCAATTTCCTGGGTTTTTTCTCCTTTGTAAAATTTCATCTTTTGCTGTATTATGAGAAGCTGGTTCCTAACTCTTACTCTGGTTCTCCAAGGGTAGAAAACAGCCTATCCCCAGTACTGCATTCTAAAGAGAGACTTATCAAAGGAATCCAAGTAGTTAGAAGTTGGGAGCAAGCTGGTTCTTTAAAAACAAGGAAAGAAACCACAAGAAACAACAGAATTGAAGTTGTCAGAGAGATGCCATTCTTAAGCAAGGTATTTTAAAAAAACCTCACCTGTAAGTCTTGGTCTCTATCAGAATTCTAATGTTTGTTAAAAAGAAAATTAGATTATACAAATTAGGTACTTTAATTTTATCAGGTCTCAATTTATATCTCATATCTATTGTTAGAAACAGGTGGTGTGTCCTGTCTGAGAGCCACATGTTGTCCTGGGAGGTGAGAAATGTGTAGTGAAGTGAAAGTTTTCCCACATTTTCTAAGTGATGCTTAGCACATGCCTTCTGTGCAAGAGGGTTTAGCAATTGCAGCATGATTGTTCTCAAAGCAAGTGATTGCTACTGATTCTTTCTGTTGTTAGGCCCATCCTTTAAAACATCAGTGACAAAATTGAAGACTATCGAATGGAGGTCTTTGCAGAGTTTACTGGAAGAATGTGGGGTTTGTGGCTCTTAGACTGAATGTTAAGTGCTGAACAGTGATTTTATTTATTTATTTCAGCACTAGGACACATGTAAGAAACTTTAAGATCCAATTCTTATTTGTAAGACTGTGCTATTTGGAATAGGAGTAGATTTTAATGCTTGCAATTTTGAACTCGGACTGTTGGAAAACTCTTTCCAAGTCTTGATTCAAGTGTCTTCCTTCCTAGTGTTAGTGATAAAATGTCTGCAGCTGCATTCTATTGTTGGTAAATTTTCCCACATAGACTGTAGAATAACTTTGTCCTGATGTCAGAAGTCTTTAACAAGTACAAGAATTTTGTTACTTTAGCAAGTAACAAGAATTTTTCCCAAACTGAACATCTTTCTAGGCAACGCTTTTCTGCTTCAGCGTAGTCAAAGCTATATCCTCCATAATGAATCCACTAAGCTAGTTCACTTATCTCTTCTTCATATGAAACATTTGGGGGGGATTTTGTGTAAAAGACTACAATCACTAATCAGACACTCTTCATCTGAGCAATTTTACACTTCACTAATTATGAATGTATTAACCTCTGCATATATAACAATGCTAAGAATGCTGGAGGTCATCTCCAAATGCATTTTAATGCCATAACTGCAAAATCTCCACGAGTGTTCATTTTCTAGAAAGAAAGCCCACAGGGCATATATGTTATGAAGTATTTCCAAATTCTATTCACTTCTTTTCTCTTCGCACATTTGGCATTTTGTGGATTTTTCCTTTCTTCATACCACAGAGCTTTGTAAAAAATATTCACCCTTTCAGCAATTGCACTGATAAAACACCAGAACTGCTTTCAGTACTCTTTCACTATTTTTCATTTTCCTCTTACCATCATTATCTCATTTCTCATTACTATCTAGTCTGACACTATGTAATAGGTCTTTAAGAGAAAGAGTACAAGCTTTCAGGGAAGCATGAGACCACTTTTATTCCTCATATTTATCTCTATGAGTGTATCTACTGATAGTATGTGGGCATAACACATTTTAGTTATATATCTCTAGAAATTCATAGTGCACATAGTGTCTCTATGATGTTCTATTTCTATATAATGCCATAGATAAACTGCAGGAGCAGTACTGCCATGGCAAATGTATGGGCACAACAGAGAAGCTCTGAAGCGATTACACTGATAGGTTTTTGTTTTAATAATGTGAAAATTTATCTTGCACATGTTGAGAACAAAAGTTCAACAGTAGTTATTCTAATAGCTTTTCTGATAAGGTGTTATTAAGAAAGGTGTTAAGTCAGGTAGTAAGTCTTTGGTTTAATGTTTGCATTAGAGAGTATACTACATTCAACAAGAGTTTAAATAATGTGTATCAGTGAAATATATTTATGCCTTGAAAGGGCCAGGATCATATTCAGTGAGAATTATGCATCTCTGGAAATATTTTGTTAGTGTTACTAGGAACAATCAGGGGGTTCTTACAGCAACAAAAATTAATTTGGATTTAACTCTGGCTTCACTTCATCCTAGTACATAAGAAATTCTGAGAGAGATAAAACCACTCTACGAGAGCAAAATGAGATGCTAACAATAGGTCTGTACCAAACTGTATTTTAGTCCCAGTTATGTTTTGTGCACGATCTTCTGGAACACGAGATTGTGCTTAGAATGCTGTAGGGGAAAATTTGGGTGAAGGAGACAAAAAGCTCTCCTACTTGCAGAAGCAAGGCAAAGTACAGCCAGCCCAAGACTGACGCCATGTATTTCTTCTGTCCCTGTGGGATCATCAAACAACCAATGTCATGCAGAAAATCTGGGACCCAGGAGGGTTCTCATTCTCATACTATGTTTGTAAAGGCTGGGAAGATCTGTAAGTTAGGCTGTGCTTAGGCTAGAGCAACATGGTTAGGCTGTGTAAAACTAGATTGAGTTCAGCTACCACTGTAGGTGCCTGGAGAAAGCCAAATGTAACCTGCTCCTTAACGTACATAACTCCTGTTGATGTTAGAGAGGCCTGGAGAAAGGGAAACTGAGGGCTCCAGAGGTGAATTGAACATTCATGAGAAAAAGTAGATTGATTTGATTTTCATGCCCTGTTATCTCTCTCTCCTTAACAAGGTTTGTATGGAAGGACTCATCTACAATCCTCTTTTGTCTTCCAGCATCTGGTTTTGCACTAGAGATACTGTGGTAATGCTGTTTGAAAGTCAGTGCTGTCCTTTGCATCTGAGATACTAAAAATGCTAATTAATGAGCTTTCTTTCCAGCCTCACTCCACTTTTCATTAGAATGTAAGCATTCTCTAAGCCTGCCAGAACAGTCATGCAGTACTCATCAAATAGGTGCATTAAGTATTACCTTGTATTTTCAGTGTTGGCTTCAATATTTTTTTTTTTCTTTATGTTTTACACTTTCCAGATACAGCCAAGGAATTTAGGGGGTCTTGTTTTGCTCTCTTATCATGCCCATTCACAGGCTTTCATGGAAAACCTACTTATCAGTGAGGCTGTATGATTAAGCATTCACTAAATTCTTTCAAGTGTGATGGGAAAGATAGGCAACCGTGTTGGGTTTTATAGTTAACTGTAAGATTTTCTTCCTGGGATAGAGTGAATTTTCTTCCTAGTAGCTGGCATAGTACTCTGGTTTGGATTTAGGATGAGAATAATATTGATAACAGGGGGATGTTTGAGTTGTTGCTGAGCAATGTTTATACCAAGTTAAGGATTTTTCAGCTATTCATGCTGCCCTGCCAGCGAGAAGGCTGAGGATATGCAAGAAGCTGTGAGAGGACACAGCCAGGACAGCTGACCCATACTGCCCAGAGGCATTTTCAATAACTTATGATGTCATACTCATATGAAATCTGAGGGGAAAAGCTCACCAGAGGGCTGCTGCTTGGGAAAAGGCTGGACATCAGTCATTTGGTAGCAAGCAGTTTGTTTTTCATTTGCATCACTTGTGTTTCTTAGGTTTTATTTATCTCTCTAGTTGTTATTTTCCTTTTCATTGCCATTTATTATTATTGTGTTATTATCACAGTATTTTATTTCAATTGTTAAACTGTCCTCATCTCAACCTGTAAGTTTTCTTACTTTTACCCTTCTGATTCTGTCCCCCATCCCACTGGCAGGGGGAGTTAATGAGCCACTGAGTGGTGCTTGGGATAAACCATGACAATACGATTAAATCAAATGAACATTACACTGATTTCTCCTCCTTCTGCTGGAGGGTATCAAAGTCTTAGACTTTAACAGCATAGAAATAATTTTCTGTGATAAACTACAAGAGTGCAGCTCTGAAACCTAGTTAAAAGAGCATGTGCAACTTTTCATTCAAAATTTATCAAGCTCTAGGACTGTTATTTTCAAGATTTTCTTTAATGTTAGCACAGATAAGGTTAACTGGAAATTCAGAACATATATCTGCTTTCCCTGTAGATATTTGCTGCCATGAGACAGAACTTTTTTTTTCACCTATTAGCAATAATCCATATGGAGCTATAATAACACCATATAGCTTTTGGCACCCAGGCCATCACGTGGTAAAATATCTGCCAATACCTTCCCTAGTGAAAGAAGTTTCATGCAATTTAGAGAAACTATCAGTTTTTACAGATTTAGCTGCCACAGTTGGTTTTGGTTTTTTTTTCTGTGCTCTGAAATGAAATATTTACATAACTCTGCACACATTCTGCCTAGGTTCTCTGTGTAACCTGTTTGCAATATTCAACTAATAGTTTGTGCATTTTGCATATTATAATGTTCCCATCACCAAGGAAAAAATATGAGTAGATTATAGTTAACATTCATGATATTTTAGAACTAAAACCATAGGGCTGTAGTAAATCTTCAAATGCATCATCCCTCACTTCTCTGAGTCTTATGGCAGTCTAACTGGAACAGTTGTTCCTGTTACTGTCACACTTGTTTTGCTATTATGACAACAAATGAGCCAAGCCAGAAGAACTACTTTGTGAAGCATTATCCAACTTGCAGTCATTTCATGTGCTCTTTAACAAAGAATTTGGAGGACAGATAGAAGTGTTGCTGTTCAAATAGTTTGTAAAAGTTCAAACTACTTGTAGAAGTTTTCATCTCCCAAAATCATGAAAACAACCTGTTACAGGTCTGTCTTTGGACCATATGCTTTCATTTTATTTTTTTTTTATCTTATCAAATTAGATTGAGGACATTATATCATTAATTAGCCAAGGTACTGGGAAATTGGTCTTTTATTCTGTTCTTAAAAATACCATCACTGACTGTTAGAGTAAACTGCAGAATTTCCTAGGCTGGAAAAGACCTTTAAGATTATCGAGTCCAATTGTTAACCTAGCACTGACAAAACCTCAACTCAACTATATTCCTGAGCACTATGTCTACACATAACAGTGCTCATAGGTGGCTATATAAAGGTTACCTGAAGCTAAAATGATGGAGGAGAACTGCTGAATCCTTGAAGGTTTTATAGAAGACCTTCAGTCATTCAAAACAATGCTTCAAGGGGCTAATCTCGAATGACATGAGCTTGCCATTCATTCCTGAAGCAGAGGATGTTTGGAACAGGTGGGTAGTCTTTAAATGCTTTTTAAGAATCAGAGATAAATTAGTTTGTAGTTTTTAAGGGATGCCTTAGAGGTGAGGTCTTTGTGAGAAGGGAATAGATGAGATCTACCTTTGTAGTATTGACACGCGAGGAAGAATTCAGTAAAATATTCTTGAAGAATTTTGAAGTAATTTGAATAACACTCAATTGTAAAGAGAAGCGTAACAGTAAGAACTTGATACAGATAAACTCCCCATTTCTCATTGCTCTCACATCCTTGATTCCTAATGATTCCTAGCACAATAAAATATAATAAGTAATGACAGCTCAATTTCATGCTCTTCAGCGGTAGTAGATGAGTCTTGCTCACAAATGAGAGTCTTGAAGCCCAAACCATTCCAAAGTTCCCCCCCAACAGTGATTGTGCATTTGCATTACTGCTCATGTTTTCTGTTTAGATAGCAGCAGAGCCAACAACCCATTCAGTGCCTTCTGAAGCACAAGTGTGTTATTTTTAAAAGATTAATGGTTCTGCAAAGCAGCAGCATACATAATTAAGAAGCCTGTACTCCTACAGTTAACCTGATTCAGTGCCCTGCTCTTAAAAGAAATGTAAAATTTGGCATTCTACTTCTGTCACTACACAAACCACAAGCAATTAGAGACCCTACAACAAAGTAGAATGAAAGCAAGACCAAAATGAGCTTGGTCTAGTTAGAATAAAAGGTACCTTTTCATAAGATAAGGTAGAGGTCAAATCGTGGAGAACATCATTTTTGGATCTGGAAGCATTAGAAATAGGATCACAAAAGGCAGGCTATGGCTAATGGCAGCATTTACGATGGGTACTTGCGAGGTAATGGAGCCTGCAGTGGTTAGTAGGGCAATAAGCTAGAGTTAAGACATTATATCCAAAATAGTACATAACTGTAACCAGCAGGTAGCTATAAATTCTGAGATGACTGCACAGGATATTCACTGTTTCTTCTTTAAGCATAAACAATGCACAACACAAATGCGCCGGAGAGCATCAAGGGCAGCCCTGATTTTTCTTTATCTTTGTCCTTTGTTTGATTAGTATGGAAAGATGGGGTTTATTTCCCTGTTAGCCTTTTGTTTATCTCTGCTACCAGTACAAATGTGTCTAAATTGGCTCTGATTATGTTTGAATCTAGGAGCTGTATAGCAATGCAAATATGGTGTGTTATGGTACGTAGAAGTTGAGCGCATTCCATCCAAGAGGTCGTGTTGAAATGTTGGTTAAAACTTCTTATAAAACTTGTATTCATATTTTTTCCCTTGGGAGTTATTAGTCTCTGAAACTACTTTAGTGATTAAAAGGTAATTAATTTTAACACTGTGAAAGATGTTTAGTTTGTGTAAGAGGTTTCCAAGTAAGACATGTACATGGGGAAGAAGGAGGGGGAGGAAGTGTCATGTGCAAAACCAAGATGCAGCAAGTAAAATACAGATGTCATAGGAGATAAAATACTCTAACCAAATCGTAGTGACTAGAAATCTGGAGTTGATAAACATGCAGAGTGAATTCTTAAGCAGTTCCAGAAATTCCAAGGGAAATGAACATCTTTCTAAGTAATAGTTCTTTAATAATGTATCTTGAATTAACTGCCAAAAATAATGAAATAGTATGTTATGCACTGGTATAAAGGTATCAGAAAGCTATTTTTAAACCTTTAAAGCCTTTTAAAAAGGGTTTTCTTACTTTTTATGGATAAAATGATAATCTTGACAACATGGGGGATTCTTCTCCCTTTCTACTCAGCACTGGTAAAACACATCCGGGGTGCTGTGTCTAGGTCTGGGCTCCACACTGCAAGGGAGACATGGACATGCTGAACTCATCCAGTACACAGTCACAAAGATGATGAAGGAGTTTGAAGCACCTTTCCTATGAGGAAAGTCAGAGAGCTGGGAGTGTTCAGCCGGGAGAAAAGAAGGCTCAGGCTTATCCATGTGTACCAATACCTGATGGCAAGGAGGTGAGGGAAGACAGCAGATGGTGTTTACTATTGCTGGGTTTTATGAGGGGTCTTGGTAGCTGTAGGCAGCTCCAGTTAAATAATTCTAAATAGTATAACAGTTATCATTTATGATTATACTCGGACTAAGAGAAAATACTGCTATGGTTAGGTTAATGAAAATGAAAAGACAGAGAGTTTTTGATATTCTTTCACTGTAAGCAAATGTGTCATGATAAAGAAATAAATTTTGCATGGCCTCTTGTACTCCTGAAATAACAGATTAAAGTGGCCATAGTCTTCATATTCTGAATTTTTGTTGGTGTCTAGAATCTCTGTAGTAACCACTCCAGTAAGGCATAGGAAGAGGGAAAGAGGAAATACTACTAATAATAGCAATAAATAGTAATAATATTTGGGAAACCTTGGTAAAGTCTTTTATAATGGTAATTGTGGTAGAATTGTCTACAGGAGCTGAAAATCTCAGCGGACCTCTGATAATAAATATAATTAGTAAGGAATCCAGAAACTTGTACTGCATGGTTTCTACTCCCTGGGGAAGGTATATTTCTTCCATGACTCATTGCTATAGTTTCTGTCTGGAAACTTAGGGCTGATGAAACAGACATTGACTATCATCTGTGTCTTCCAAGGCTTTTGTTTCTTCCTTTTTTTTTTCCTTCTTTTTTTTAACCAGCCATGTTACATTAGTATTTTTCCACATGAATTACACACAGATCTTGCATACTTCCTGAATTCATAGTGTAACTTCTTGATCCAGCAACTACAATGATGGAAGTGCATCATATTACCCCGGGTGAGGTGTACTACTCTGTTACAGGACATTGTTCTGATTTCTCAGCAAGCTGCAGTACTCAAACACTAACACACTATTTTTTCCATGTAAAACAGCTCCCACATTGCCGTTGTTTTCTCAAGACTGTAGGCTTGGACAGCAATTCCTGATTCATGGAACCAGTTTCCAACTGAAATGTGCTGTGGTAGGGAGGAAGGGCATGTGAATGCTTTTGTATTTCCAGCTATTTGACCAGTGTGGTGCTTTCAGCTCACGAGTCTTTGCTGACTGAAAGGTACAGTCCACATCAGTTTAAAAGTCTACAAGGAAGAGTTGCAGCAAGCCAGCCTGATTAATATAGCACTGCTTCAGCTTGCTTATCAAGTGATGGTCTTCTGAAAAAGGGTATGATGAACCCTCAATGCCTTCAGTGAAACATAAAAAGTAATTAAACTTTGGCAGTCCATGGAAATACCTTTACAACGAGTTAATAATCTTTCAGTTTATTAGTTGAGGAGAATGGATTGTAATGTTAACTTAGTGATGTGCTGAGAAATTGAAAGTATGGGCTGGAATGGTGCTGCAGTCTCTAAGACTCTGATATACAGCAGGATTAAAATTAGATAATTTGTAATCTGTTATTTAGTGATTGCTATACCTTTCAGTATTTACTTATCACATAACACAGAAGGCTTTTTTTTTACCGTAGCCCGAAGGAAAAACACTTGAATATGACTTGCTAAAATTGACCTTTACTTACACATTGTGACTTTTACATGGCAGTATTATGATAAACTGACTCTGGCTTCAGATTTATTACTCAACCCTGACCTTTGGTTATATTAGAATATTGCTTTCAACCAGACTAAATAATAATGCCTCTGTGAATGTAAGGAACTGGCAGATCCAAGATGTCAATTGCCAGCTCAATTTTCCTTTCACCTGGGAGTGCAGCATGTCATAGTGCTTTATTGATCTAAGAGCCATTAGAGTTCAGTGTTATAATTCTTCAGTTTTCCACACAGCTCACTGTAAAAGAGGTGAAGCATGATCTGGAGCCTGACTCCAGTTCAGACTGGTCACTATGTGGAGTGTCTGTTTCAGCAGAAATAAGTATAATTATTCTGATTTTTTTTCCTAAGTTGGAACAGGCAGCGAAAATTTCTTGGGAAAGATATTCCTAAAACTCTTTCCAGAAGTATTATTGTATAGTATTTTTAGTATATTCTGAAAACAAACTGGGTTTGAGATTTAAGAGCTTAGTTTTGATGTTCTTGGAATGCTTCACTAGTGGAACACTCAGTGAAGAATGCTGCAGGGGCAACAATGGCTGGGCACTAGATGGAGGCAGACAGGGGCTTCCCAGAGCCAGGAAAACCCAAGGAAAAGCGAAGACACTCAACAGCAGACCAGCCAGGGACCCAGGGGAGCACCAGCAACCAGGGGCATGGCCAGCAGGGTATGGCACATCAGCCAGGGCATGGCATAGCAGTTCACACGGGAGAGTCCTACATCCTGCTTGCAGGTGAACAGCCCAGGGAAGTGCTTGAGATCTCTACCCAAATTGGTGGGTACTCACCTAAGAGGTAAAACCAATGTAGGATTTTTACTTTAGACAGGACTAAGATGATAATCCTGTAGAAATTTGCATTATTAAAGTAATAATGCATTTATTCTACATCAAGATTAAAGAGTTTAGCTTACTATTATTATTATACTCTTGGTGCCAAGATTCTTCTCAGTACTGAAGCACATGTCTACTAGCATTCAGGCCTTAGCCAATTTTAAAGTATGCTCATAAACCTGTTAGTTGTTCCTGAGTCTTAAAACAACCTGTCACCTCGTTCTGTCTCCTGTGCTGTTTTGTGGATGAAAAGCAGAGCACTTATTTTTCCTCCTTATGAGGCTCTGCAACATTTATAATGTAACGATTTAATATTTAATATGCAGATTAAACTAAGTTGTCTCTATCCTAATTATTTTTAAGGTATTCATGCTGACTGAAAGTAACTAAATCAGTAGGTATCCACAATATACAGATATTTTAACAAGGTGTTTTCTAGATGACTTATTGTTATTTTTTTATTATTATTCTTTCATGACAATTAATTAGCAGTGGAAAAAGAAAGCAGAGCTTCTCCATAGATTAATGGTATATAGTTCTGTGTTTTAATATTTCCTTCAAACTAAATACATATTTCTGGTGGGGTTTTTTAATATATTACGTAGTTTTGTGTAATTATTTTAAGTGTACATTTTTACTTCCTTATTCATGGTGGATATAAGCATAATTTAGCATCTACTTAAGCAACTTAATGATGGAGGTGATAAGTGGAATAGAAAACATTGGTATGGTCTTAAAAATAGTAATGCCTTTCAAATTCCCATTTGTTAAAGCCTAGTTTTGGGACTGTTACACCTGAAGACATACTTAAGTACTGTACATAATGTTTTAAACATCATCTTTAAAGTTCCCTGGTAGTCATTTCAGCATCACAAAGAGGTTTCCAGTCATCATTCTTTAAAATCAGAACTGCTTACAACAGATAGAGGATTTCACTATTTTTTTAACAGCAACAGTTACCCTTAAAGTGCTCATGTTAAAGCAGAGGTTCTTTCTGGAAACAAATTCACTATGTGATGCTTTGAAAGTAGCCATCAGTCAGCAGAATGGCTGTAGAAAAAGATTCCACCAACTATTTCTCATTTCATTTGACTGATTGATCTGATAAGGCCAGTACAGCAGAAGCAGTTTGTTATTCCTAGCACACTAAACTTAATCTCACTTAAGGGGGCAGGGGGGGGGAAAAACCCAAACAAACTAAAAAATCAATTGTAATTTTCAGTTTTTTTAGAAGGCTCTGCCTCTTATTTTACAAAACAAATACTTGTTTCTATTATGATGGAGGAAATATAAACTTCTGTCTAGAAATTACTGCTTAGCTTATTGCTGTTTTATGAGCATTTCTTCCCCCTGACTGAGAACACAGTTTAATTGTTCAATAAAATTGTAAGGTTTTAAGACAAAAAAAAAAATCTACTATAAAATTAAATGAGATTTAAAAAAATATGTGCTAAACAGTGTGTCAGTTCATTACACTGTGCTGGTGGGTTTGAGAGCTGAGAATTAAAGGGTCAGATTCATTAAAACTAAATTGATGTCAGATGAAGTTGAGGCAGCATTTTGTGCTATGTTTACAGCATTCTCAAATTCAGCAAAACACTGAAACAAAATCTTGGTGGAGTTGATCAGTGCTGGGGCTATGAGGTTTTTATTCACAGAGAACCCTGTGGTTCTAAATGAAAGAAGAGAGACAGGTTGCAACATTTCATTGTTCGGGGGGTCTGGACTTTGTGACATTTTATCTGTGAATTTACTGGGCAGTGACAAGGTAGACAAACAGAATTCTCCATGCTTGCTCTGCTATTCAAAAATTAATGAGAAAAGATAGTAAAGCCTAGGTTTTAAAGCTCCTGAGAAGAGACTGCTGGGCATGCAGCACAGGGGAAGGATTTTTTACAGGGACTGTGGCCAAACAGCAGCCAGAGGGACAGACCTGGCACTGGAGTCCAGCCAAGGTTTTCCTCTTGTTCTGCTTGTGCAGGAGATGGGCAGTCCTGGTCCAGGGTGGGACCTGGGTGGCAGGAGGCCACTCCCCCAGACTGGGTGTCAGGGAGCAGCAACGCAGAAAGAAGCCCACAAGAAACCAGTGATGAGAGGTTTGGGGTCGAGTGGAGGCTTGCAGTTCCATTTTGATACAAATTCAGAACACTCAGGAGAGACTGTGCTTTCTTAGAATTACTTACACCAGAAGCAAAATTCAGGGGGTTTATATGCCAGTGTGATATTAAATTTAAGTTGCAAATTCTTTACAGACTCCCAGCCAGGATTAAAGTGTATTGATGAGAGAAATATTATGGCTATTTTGCACATACTTGCTTTCAATTTTTCATATGTATTCTATTGTCTGTTAAACCCTTGCATCACTCGGGAGTCTAAAATAACTTTCTTCTAAAGCTGAAACCAAATTGACTTCATTATAATGAAAATAGTGTACTTTATCCTTCCTTGGTTTTTTTTTGTTTCACCATTAACCTTTGTACCTCATATCTTTCCATCTCTACTTATCCTTGTTCTACAGGTTGAAGAAGAAAGAATTCCCAACTAATAAGACCAAATGGAGCAACAAGACAGACTCACTGTCCCCACCCTCATCCTCAACCATGGAGGCAGGACCTTTTCATACAAGATGTACCCAAGTCTCAGGCATGTCTGTTGCTAGACAAGTGTAAATCTTTACAGGATTCTCCTAGCAGAATGACTGGATCTCTCACAGTTCTCATAATCTGTTATTAAATTTAGATTACATTTTGTGGATATTTCATGAATTTGTGGATTTCCTTCATGGTTGCATCATAATAACACAACATCTTTTTCAATACCGCTGAGCAAAAAGGTGGTACAGATTTTGAGTCCCTGACCTCTTCAGGATAAATCATCTACCAACAGGGAACACTACTTCTCTGAACTTCAGTTGCACCCTTTGACACATCTGTTTTTCCATGATTAAGTCTGTTTTCAGATGCCCTCTGAATATTTGCAGTGACAAAAATACATGCATGAAGTGTGTGGAAAAATGCCTCTTATAGAATGACAATGATACCTATTGATGTTTCTGCACAGAAAGAGGAAATATTAGGTAGAACTTTACATATTGCAGCCTTGTAATATGCAGTTCCTCTAACATACCTTCCATAGCTCAGAGAAAAGAAAGAATATTTATTTTAATTTACACTTTTAGAAACTGTGACTTGGAAATCTGTCCTTAATACAGTAAAATTAATTGCCTGCTCTTGCAGCTTCTGAGCAGAGAAATCCCGTTGACTTGCAGGAGAGTTCTCAGATTGCAGATGAAAAATTTCCTTTTGGATTGCTGCTGATGCATTTTGTCCTTGTAAATGTTTTACTTTATGTACAAAATAGGTGATGAAATTCATTCTTCCAGCTACTTAAAACACTTGAGGAAAAGAAAAAACAACACAAAACCAAAAAATCTTTCTTGCTGTATTCTCTTATGTGGCACTTTTAATTAAAAAAAAAAAAAAAAGATGTGCTAATATGTGGACACTAAACATGACGAACATTACATTAAAATTGGAAATATTGAAAATATGGCCATTTCACAATGGTGCTTTCAGGGCTTTTTTATGTTGTTTCATTTTCCTGCTCTGTTTAATAGTCGTTAGTTGGATCAGGGTCTTTTGATAGCTGTTGATAATTGCTTATGTAAGAAGATACCATTTATGACTTCAAATGAGATTACAGATGTTTCATCTCACTTAATTTTTCATGTTAATTTTAGTTATATTTGTGAGTTGAGTAAAATATTAGTCAAATAACATGTGCAATTGTACTGTAGGTATCTGAGTAAGAGATGTGTATCTTCCCACATTTTTAAAATCCCCTATGCTGCTTTGAATAAATTTCATCATTCAGAATTTCAAATGTTTTCTAAACAATATTTGAATATCTTAATGTTCTACCAAAGAACTCTTGCACCCACTTTTGTATTCCCAAGGCTTTTCATTTTAGAGCACACCTGGAAAGCTTCACTGCAAGTGGTTGAGGCTGTGAGTGACTTCCAGCATTGTGGGAATTAACATCTGCTGTTCTAATAAAATTATATGGTAAGTAATGCACTCATTTGTTCTGAATGAACATTGGAAAATTTGAAATTAATTGGCACCAATTCTCTCACCGTGATGTTTCCTGAAGCAGTCTCAATTATCAGTCTGAAGCACTTTTTTTTCATGCTTTTGGGTACAAAAATTAAAAAGATATGCTTTTATATTTTATTTCATTTTAGAAAACCAAGACCACCAATTTGAAGGAGCCATACTGCTCTTCAGAACATATAGGACTCAGCAGACAGAAGTGGAAACTTTAATTTTCCTCTGGTAAGAAGACTGGGTCAGTGAATGAAGCAGACAAAGTATTGAAGGGGTACCCATCTTCACCCTAGAGCACTGAGGGAGATAGTTCTTTGTTCTTGGTGGCTGTTTTTTCTGTAATTAGACTGTTTCTCAATCAATCCAGATGCATTCGAGCTGCAAGTGGCTCAGGGTGTAGGTAGTAAATTATTATACTGCTGGTCTATACTGGAAGCTTGATGAGCTGTTCTATATCCTGATTTGTTAAATGAATTAAAAAACAACATAAAAATCAAGCTGAAAGGTACAAAAAGCATTGCTACTTTGGTTTTCCTATTTATGAAGCACTGAACTGTAGAGTACTGTAATGATAACTTGTATTAATTTTAACAAACTTGAAAATCTTGCTGACTGGTCTAACATTTAGGTGCTTTTTCATCCTGTTTCTCATCAACCTTTACCTTTCTGCTGGAGGCACCATATTTGTTATGTTAGTATAAGTAGACAGTTACAAATAGAGGCAAAATGAAACACCACTACTGGTAAAGCTAAGAGGCTTTTAAAACCTTCCAGTTAACAAAAAAAATAAAAATAAAAAGCATTAAATTAAAGTACATGGATTGTGAACATAGCAGTTTTATTAACACAAAGCTCATTTTCGTGCTACTTGCTAAATAGTTCCAATTCTGTTAAAAAATTTCTGTTCCCTAAACTAGCATTTTCTGGTTCTTGCTTTCCACTTACACATGAACAGTGAAATTTTTCTTTGGAAACTACCCAGGGGATTTGATAAAAAAAAAAAAGTGTAATGCCTTTTCTCACAGATTGGTCTTTAGCTAAAGGTTAAACTGTATAGCAGTTGAAACTCTGGTGATCCCGAGTCATCTGTTGGAGGTGAACTTTAGCCTTTTGTGAGCAGAGCTTTATTTTGCAGAGAGACAGAGGACATGTTGTAGGGGAAATAGGGTATAATGCCTGATGTGCTGTACTGGAAAGCTGAAGAAGAGAATACTAAAGAGGGGATACTAAGTGTTAAGAGAGTAGCACAGGACACAAAAAGTGCCTCCTCTTCACTTAAGTGTAGGAATTAAACCAGAACAAAACAGTTGTGGTTCATTTGGATTCTTAACCTATATCTGCATCTACTGATGCTCCAGCAAAATTTATGTTTAGTGGGAATATGCTTTATATATGTCCTGTAAACACTACAGGTCTTAATGCTTGCTTTGGCCATTGTTCTGTATTCATTATCCTGTGTGAAATCCATCCTGGGAGCAGACATTGGGCACAGGATTGCATGAGAATCGATAAAGTTGTCAAATTAAAACTTAAATGGGATGTGGACTATCTGCTGGCCCCTTTCCAAGGATGAATTTCACCTTTTTCAGCATGAATTTCTAACTCCTTCCTTTGTGAGAGGTCTGGTATTTCTGTTAGAGAGCCCTTGAGCTCTTCAGAAATGAATATATATTCTAGTCCTTTATTAAAGAATGCAGCAAGAATACTGACAGCAAAGCAATGTCTTTCCATTCTTATAGCTTAGGAAGATTGGTAAGGGAAAAAGAAAAAGAAGGAAATACAAACAGACTGGCACTTCATAATACCCATTAGTAAATAATATCCTCAAAATCATGTTCCTTCTATTTTTTTATTTATTTTTTTTATGATTCTGTCCTGTTTCAATATCAGCATATGCCCTAGGGTGACATTACAAAAAATTGCAGGTATGTTATTACCATTTTTTCATTTCCATGCTATGCAAAACAGTAATCAATATTGCAGCACTGTAGGTTTTTGATTCCCTCTGTCTTTATTACGCATGAAGAATGCATATTACATCCACAGGTATTTGCTACTAACTTTGGCTTCATTTCTTCTTGATAAAAATAAGGATAATATCCTGTCTGAAGTCTGCAGACGTGGATGTATTCTGCAGTAATATTTTTCTAATCATCAAGGAATAGATTTTACTTTTAAAGCTTGTTTAGCACTGACCTAACAATACTTGTGGTTTAGATTTCATTTTTTTTGCTATTTTTTCAACTATCATAATAGTTTAAGTTGGGGGGGAGGGTTTACAGAAGAAGTTTGCAAGCAAATATTTACACACACAGCAATTTGATTCTCTGCATATTTCATGAAGGTCCCATTTTCAGAGAAAACATAGTGAGTTTAGGGGAAAAAAAAATCCTACACATACACATTCAAGTGCACTTGCTCTCTTTGTGACATAGTTTGTTATGACAGAAATAAAAATCAAATATATTGGGTGTAAGGAAGAATTTTAGGCTACAGAAGAATACTTCAGTAGTTGTCCTTGGGTGAAAAGAAGAGGAGGAACAGTAACCATACAGAGATTTCTGGGGATGTTGTAATAGCAAAGTGATAGATTGGGGTAAACAAATGTCTGCTGCAAGATGGGAATGAGACATATGGCAAAGTTGTTGAATATCTTATTGCAGGAGTTGTAAACTGATTTCAATTTAAGTCACTCACATTCCCCAGAACTCAAATCACATCTTCAACAGCCTACAATGTTCTGCCTTTGTGTCAAATGTGGGGCTTTCTATAAAAAATGGAATCATGGGTTTGCCTCTTTAACGTACTTTTAGGAGGCTTTAAAAGGGAAAAATCCACAAAGGAAGTGCTTTGTATCATGCTAAATAACTGAAAAAAATGAGAGTGTTCTTTTCCAACTTCTTTTTTATGCTAGAGCTTCAAAGTGTGATTAACTGGTTGTTTCACTGTTATAAATATGCTTCAACTGAAGAGGTGTTCAATTGGCTGTTAACACTTTAAATTAATCAGTGTGTACCTCACAGTCAGCTAAACTTCATTTTTCTGACTGTAAAGTGCCATCTTTCTCTTCTTCTACTGCAACATATGTACAGACTTCTCTCCACAATATCTTTAAGAAGTGATCTCCAGGGAGCATACTTGTCATGAGATAATTACTGTCCTGTACTATATGAAACTCTTGGCTGCTCTTCATGCTTTAGGATATCCCAGGAGAATAATCATTGTATTACAGTGTCGTTTTTATTGTGATTTAATATCTTCTTAGTCTGATTGACAAAGCAGACAAGATGAAATTAATTTATCTTGTACCAGTATTTTCCCAGCCTAGTTTGGAGTGAAAATACATTGAGTAATGCTGCTTAGACATGTACAACAGCCCTTCTTTCTCAAATTAGGCTACAGCTACCTACATTTAGAAAGCTATGAAACATGACATCTGGCAAGCCCAAACTCTTTTTGTCATCAGGCTTAAGATCTCACTGGGCATTCCCTAGATGAAGATGCATAAAGCATAGCTGCTGATACAGCCTTTAGATCTTAATATACAGAGGTAGCACATAAACACATAGCTGGAGAAGATGCTGACATTCAGCTCTTGAGCAATTCACAGCATGGGTCTCATTGGGGTTAGGTGACCACTGCCAGGTGGGGTTGGCTTAGGCAAAGGCAATCCAGATCCCCAAACAGAGGAGTGACTGTACAGCCTGGCTTCACTGACCAGTGGAGGGGGTAATTGCTGAGGAAAACCCTGTGGTTATGTCCACCCCTTTCCCAAGAGATTCACACAACTGCTTCTCTTAGACTCTCCAAGGGATGTGATACACATCTCAATCAGACTAATTCCTGGGTATTCAGTTTTTGGGGCTAAAATTTACTGTTTCTGACCACGTACCATCCTCACTGAGCTTCAGGGTCATATACAAGTGTTACCTTGTGCAGCACTTCACCATACTCACCTCCCAGCCTCTGTGGTGCACAGCTGCCAGAACAGCCCCTTCTTACTCAGGGGGCACAGTCTACATTATTTTGTAAAATTCTCTGACTTATGTTGGTAAAAAGACCAAAAGGCAAACAGGTCAGAGGCAACCTGGGAACTGGAAAAACAAAACAAAACCAAAGAAGCATTTGCAAATCCAAATGAATATTTTAATTGGTAAAGGAAGGATGACTGCTTCTTAAAGACAGGAGTTTGGGTTTGTGAATGCTTTTGAGATTCCATGTGTTTTAGAAATATATGTACCTACTTTCACAAAAAAACCACAACCCAGTAACTTAAATTTTAGTACCTATGCCATGCAGCAAGGAAGCATATGGAAAGAAGCCTGGAAACCGTGTAAATCGTTGCATGATCGATTATGAGAGGGAAAGCAAAGTTACATGAGAATTTCTGATTCCTCTTTCTCCAGCTGAGACAAAGAAAAAGAACAATATAGTGATGATTCGTGATGCAATTTATGATTTGCCCTTAAGATATTTATGAAACTATTATTTTTATTTCCCCTTTTTCTTCTCATATAATTTGATTTGTGGGAAAATTAATAAAAGAAATTACATACACAAAAGCATAGCCCATAACTGCTGCATACTCAAATTGATAAATGTGAACCATACTCAGTGTGATATTTAACAGAAATGAAAATATGATGGTACTAAAGTTATATGTCTTTTTTTTCCTCTTCATTGGCTCTTCATTTAAATGAAAGGAAATCTGAATATTATGCATCTTGACAACAGATTCTTACATAGTAAAACAGCATTTAGCATTATTAAAATGTGAGTTATTCTTGTAATTGCAATTTTTTCAGCATGAAAACAGTGATTGATGTACATAATATCCACTTGACAAGTCACAGAAAACAGAGTAACAGTAAATTTCTTAAAGCAATTAAGCTATCTTTTGTTAACATTGAAATTACAGCGCAAGAATACTTATTAGGTTAATAATTGTATTTGTTGCACGTGTAATTGAGAGTAAGGTAGAAACTAAACTAAATCAAAATGTATTTTACACATAATATACTTCTAATAATATGTCTGCTTGCTTAGACAGACAACCACAAGCTCAATCTATGCACATTGATGCAGGAGTGGAAACATACCACCAGAAAACTCAACATAGAAAGGAAGATTTGAAAATGGAAAAGCCAATCCAGTGCTTCTTTCTTTCATGCTGCAGTAGTACAGTCTCTCTGTTTTCCATGTAGAGAAAAATAATGCAATCTTCCCTACCTTAATGCTATGTTGATCTTCATCAGTTGTAAGATCATAAAGAAAGGTCTCGGATGCTATGGTAACAGTGGCTTATAAGCCTCAGAGATTACTAAAAACACTTTATCATTTGAATAAAATGAAAAATATATTTGCATGGGGAGCCTAAGAAAATCAAAAGAAGGCAGAAAAGCCTGTAAGAATGATTTGCACAAAACAAAGAATGTAAGCATGCAAGTAAAACAGTGCCATGGTGACATCAATAAAGACTTTCATAGCTCAAATAAAAATTACTTTCAGAATCACCTTAAAACCAGAGATTACAGAGAGCCTTCCCATCGTGACCAAGAAACCATGGCATACTTTGGAAATGCATGTTCTGCAGTTGATACATGTTTTACAGGGGAAAAAAAGTGCCTATGCATGAGTGTTTGTTCTAAGCAAACAATGGTACTGAAGTCCTGACATGAACTCCCAAATAATGTGTCTAAAGTTGTGGTTTCCACTTTTGTCATAAGGAGAAACAAAAGATGGGAAAGGCTTTGTTTCTCTGGGACTCTAGGTCTCTGTGATTTATTCCAAGAAGTTCCACATGAATTTCTCCAGATAAAGTAATAACAACAGTTTTGCAGTTCAAAAGAATCAAGGCTTCACACCAAACCGCTGCCCAGAATTCAATTACATGGTGTCAGCAGCAGGAAAAAAAAACAATAACCAGCCTTTTCTTCACATACAACTTGCCTGCATCTTTGTTTTCGACTGGTTTGTAAAGTAAGTGAAATATGCACACCTGAGCATCCAGCTGTTACTGCTGGCAAGCCTCCAGCAGCACAGGTTACAGCATTCCAAGGTTACAGATTAACACCATCATATGAGGGAAAGTGTTTGCTTTGTTAGTTTGGGTTTATTTTGTTTGGTTTTTTTTTTTCATTGCAAATATAGCACAGCATAAACCTATGTGTTTGTTCTCTTCTGCATGGCAGGACTGACCTTCAGCCAAGTATTTAAGAAACTCTGCAGAGCCTGATGTGTCCCACGCTGCGTGATTCACCGGGAAGGAAGCCTACCCTCTACGGGAGGTCATCGAGAAACTAAGATAAAGCAGCACTCTGAAAGGAACAGCAGCAGGATACAGCTCAAAATATTATCAAAGGAAGAAAACTGTTTTCTTAAAGGGCAGCAGTCTCCCTTGCAGAGGTAATACATTTGCATTACGATGCTTTCAGAAGGTATGTGATTTTCAGTGGAGTGTCATGACATTCAGACAAAATGCCATGTACAAAAAGAGGCTTTATAAGCTATTGTGTGTTTTTAAAACTACCTGGATGTGTGTCTGCTGCTGTGAAGAGCTTAAGCAGTTTAAAGAGAGACAGTTCTGCAGCTTCCTCACCTAAACAAAACTTAGTTCTTTACCCTTTACTGCAAAGGACACAGATAAATGTGAGAAGGCTAGCTGGAACTTAATAGATGTCATACAGAGTGGATGTGCTAACAGCACATTACAGAAAATATTTCTTTTCAGTCTTATTTTTTTTTCATCAGAATATATTTATGAAAGAAGAATTTAGGCTTTTACATGTAACAGTCAAGAGCAGCATTTTTAAAGAAAGAACAGTACTTTTCTGTACATCTTTGTGATTTGTAACATAGTTGCCCTTGATAAGCTTCATCTCACCTCACTACACTCCTCAACTCCTGCTTGAGCAAGTCTACAAGCAGCTAAAGAATGTACCTCAGAGCAAACATCTGGTTGATTGTCTTCCTTTGTGCTTTTTAATGCAATTGCATGAAAAAGGAATATAGAATTTCTGTCACAACAGGCCCTGCTAAAAAGACTGTCCTCATCTTTTTTTATAGGTCCTCTTTAAGTATTGAAAGGCTGTAGCAGGTTCTCCCCAGAGCCATCTCTTCTCCAGTATCCTCAAGTCCTTCTCTGCAGGGCTGCTCTCAATTCCTTCAGCTCCCAGCCTGTATTAACACTGAGGATTACCCCAACCCAGGGGCAGGAACTTGCACTTGGCTTTGTTGAACCTCATGAGGTTCACATGGGCCCACAAGTTTGTCCAGGTCCCATCCAATCCCTCAGGTGTGTCAACTGCACCACTCAGCTTGGTGTCATCTGCAGACTTGCTGAGGATGCACTTGATGCCACTGTCTATGTCATTCATGAAGATATTCTGCCCTGCCTCAAAACTACTTCTACAAAGAAAGAAAGATGACTCATTGTCCTTGGTGACTCCCTTCTGAAGGGAACAGATGTATGCAGACTAGACCCACTTCTTAGGGAAGTCTGCTGCCCCACTGGAGTTTTGAGATAAAGATGTGGTGAGAAAACTTGCTATGCTGGTACAGCCCTCAGATTATTATCCATTACTGATTTTTCAGGTAGGCATCAATAAAGTCATAACTTTGAGAGCAGTTATGAGAGACTTTGGGGCTTTGGGACAGTTATAGGATCAAGAGCACAAGGAGTGTTTCCCTCTATCCTTCCAGTTATGGGGAATAATGAGGGAAGAAACAGGAGGACACATCTGACCGATACCTGGCTCCAATCCTGGTGTCACTGACAGGACTCAACAGCCTCAAGCTATGCCAGAGGAGGTTTAGATTGGACACTAGAAAAAATCCCTTCACCAAAAGACTTGTCAAGCACTGGAACAGGCTGCCCAGGCAAGTGGTTGAGTGACCATCTCTGAAGGTATTTAAAAGACGTGTAGATGTGGGACATGGTTCAGTGGTAATTTGTCACTGCTAGATTAATGGGTGGACTTGATGGTAGCCAGTCACAAGGGCACAAGAGAAGCATAGTGAAAATAAAGGTAGAGTAAGTGCATGATCCTTTAATATTTCCTCCAAGTTTTTTTGAAAAATCAGCATTATGTTTTCACTGTTATTTAGTCCCACCTCACATACACTAGCTTTTGATGGGTTTTCCTTTAAATACTTTCTTTCTTAACCCATTTCAGCTACTATCAAATGCTGTGGTAAAGTGATATAATTTTACAGTAATGTCCTTTTGTTTGTTTTAAATCTATTGCTTGATAGTTTAAATGTGTGTCAGCTAGCTGAGGTATTTTGGTAGGAAAAAAATGAAGTGAAGTGGTTTGGGGTTTAATTCAGAAGCTTCATAAGCTTATAGCTCCTAATCAGGTTCTCCCCAAGTCATCTCTTTTTGAAGGTGGATAATACACAGCTACATATAAGTCCATATATAAAATCCACTCAATGTTTAGCATCATCACCCTTTTTTTTCCTATATCTAGTTCTTTTTGAAAGTACTATTTCAAGTCTGTACTAAAAATTTATCCATTTTCTTTGTGCATTGTTGCAGAATAACCTAGATTTCTCTAGAAAGCTGAAATTCCACCAGCAACCTTCCTTTCCTCTGGCACTAAAGTTGATTTAAAGGATAACTAATACACTTAACAAGCTGGCAATTTCAGATTGAAATATCGAGCAAGTATCCCATGATTTGTGTGATTTATTAATCTTCAATCTATTGAGCTGGTTTTGAAAACGATGAGTTAGCATGTTTAACTGAAATGAGTCCTTAGACTTATCTCCTGTAAAGAAAGGCTGTGGTATCAGCTTTCCTTCCTTATGCTTCTCTCCTCTGAACATCGAGGTACTGTGATGGCTTTTTCTTCACATCCTTTTTGTACCTACAGGATCTATTGACCCTGAAATTGCAGATCTTTGGCACAGTATTGCAAGGCCGTACAGATTCTGTTTGATAGATTCTATGCTTCTGCTAAGTCTGTAAAATTAGTCACAGCTTTGGGGTATTTACCAAGACATTGCACAAATCTTTGCTTTGTCTTCTTCATTAATTTTTTATTATTTCTGTTACGAAGGTAAAATGCTTCTCCTACTCTGTTTTAATGGTACATTCTCTATCTTTGTCACATTTTTGCTCTAAGATCCTCCTGTGTAATTTAATTATGGCACAACCTATAAATAAGATGATCCTTTCTTTCAGAAAGGGGCCTTTTAGTTGTGCTTTTGGTATGTTGTTATTACTCTGATTGGCTAGTGTGATGCATTTAGCTATTTTCCATGCTGTATTATACTTTTTCAGCTGCTCATTTAATTTCCTTTTTTTTTTACAAGCTTCACATTTTTATATACTGCTACTAATTTAATGTAAGCAATAGAAAATGAAGAGTTAATATTGTATCTGTTCTTTTTTCTTTTTTGTAAGGCTACAGGTTACTGTTATAAAATCACTAATTCATTGAGGTATTTTGATCCAAATCTTGCCCTTGTTCAGAACTAAATATTTTGTTCGGTTTTTGGTTGGTTGGTTGGTTGGTTGGGGTTTTTTTTGGTGTTCTACAATAAGAAGCTTTGAGTAGTAGTCATATATGAAATCAAAAATCTATACTTTGCATCATATACCATCTGACATTTATCCACTGTGGATTATGTTCTCATTTATGGTTTTATTGACCAGACTTAGAACAAGAGATCCATTAATCAGTTTAATTGAGCCTTTCTTCTGACCTAAAAATAGATCAATCAAACTTCTGATCTTATTTACACATATACAGGAAAATGTACTTACTATAAAAATGGATCCCAGAGTTACTTTGGGTTCCTTAATTTCAAAAGGGCCTGGAAAATCTCATGCACAGATACAAAATGGAAAAAAGCAGATTTTAAACTGGGAAAGAAGAAAGATTATCCATAAACTGAAGATATAGATCAAGAGATACTTAAAGATCAAAGGAAATTTCTCCAAAGACCAGATATAGAGATAGCCTGTAGAGCAACTGTGGAGTTCTAGAAGAGTAAAATAAACTTTCCTGTAGGAATAATGGAGAATATTTTAAGACACAATGATTACTAAGGTACTCAAGACCTAAACAATAGGTCTCAAAAAGCCCCATAAACTGCAGTATAGCAAACTGCTTTTAGTGGAGAAATAAGAGCTGGTAATTGTGCTTTAACTTAGACTTTTGTCACCTGGTTCAGGTGGAGTTCATAATTTGATGTGACAAGGTTTCAAGATAAATGGGAGAAGTAAAAATTTTCCCAAATTACTAAGGAATGTCTCCTTTATGCTCTGTGCACTCACTTTGCACTAGATTTCTACTTAGCTCTAGTATTCCTTCTCTGAAATGGCAGACAAACCCATGGCACTTCATACAAAAGTTATTGTAAATGAAATGCTAATCTAAAGTACTCTCTATAATCTGTAAGGACTTTTTATATGAAAATATATGAAAATATTTATATGAAAAAAAAAACAAAGAAACAAGCAAAAAGCCCAAAATAATACAACCAAGCTGGGTCCACTTAGAGAAGTGTAAAGTTGGTATTAGATCTTACAGTTCCTGTATGTCTTAGTCAGCTTTAGTCACTGAGGACTGCTCAAGTGGTTACAGTGAATTACAAAGAATTTACAGGATCATTGTGAGAAACCCAAGTTTTGTCTTCTGAGATGCTGACAATCTCTTAATACAGAAAGATCAGTGTGAGTGCTTTATGATCCATATTAAAGAAAGATTTTGGTGTTGCTGGTATTTTAGTACAGCTGCATAACAAGAAACAGTCAAAGGAATAAAACTACATGGCTGAGATTCAAATATGCTTGTAAAGCACAGTGCTTCAGTGCTCAGTGAGCTTTGTAGCCCCAATAATTCCTACTTGTGTCACATCAGAAGCCTTAGGCACTCTTGTCCTGTGATGGCATCTTGTTAGCAAGCAGCAGACCCCAGCAGAAACAAAAGCTTGGAGCATCTCTGCCTAACTGCCCACAATCTCCAGTTTTGTTAGAATTCTGCCTAACAAGAGACTTGATTACTAATTTGATTTGTAGAAGACCAAAACCCAGGCAAGTTAAAAGCAGCAAACACTCCCAAGTGATTTGCTGCAAAGCAGAATAAATAGTAACTGCTTTAAATGAATAATATTCCATTAATTTCACATAACAGCAAAAGTAGGATTTTTTTCCCATAGTTTACGAGTGAAGTTGTCTTATTTGAAAATATCCTTTATTGGAAGCATTGATAATTAAGATGTTTTATAGATGATACTTGATTATGTCCCTTCTTGCTTCAAAAGTTGCCATTTAAACAAAATTATGAATGCTAGGGACCAACCAAATCATCATCCCCTTACTCAAAACTGGCTTCAGAGTTCATGAGAGAAATGTATTTGGAAAACAGTAGGAAGATTTTCATGCTCAACATTGTTACCACACAATTATGAGGATTGAGAAATATTCCTCACATGTATGCCTCACAGTCTAGTGAAATAATTGCTCACTTAGGTTCAAGATCAAACAAGCCAAGTATACTCAAAATGTGTCTCACCATTGTTTTCCCATTACAAGCTTTACAAGACATTGTAACAAGAGCTGAATTCATTAGAAGAAATTAAACAGGTGAAAACTGGAACGGATGGGTCTATTCTAGGTTTTGACATAGAGAAGGATTTGAGAATCCATAATGTCTTGACCTATTTTGCAGGATCAGATCCCGCTAAGGTAAAGATTCTCAATAGTTCTCAAAATAGCAACATTCCCTACAAATATAAAAATATATTAGAAATGGGGACTTCCAAATATAATGATAGATAGATAGAATGAAACATTTCTCTTAGAACTGGCATGCTGTGCTCTGATTTACTTTCCATGCATTCATTCTCCTTAAGATTACTGTTGTTCTCCACAATTTCTGTCATTCTTCCATAAACAAAATAGAACAGATGTGTCAGTTTTCACATAAAAATCTCTGCTTCTGGTCCTCAGCATCACTCACTGGTTCATTTCCCTTTCTTTTCAAAATCTTTCTTTATGTTAAAGATAAGCTAAAGGTTATGTTGTAGAAGTGGTTCCTCTCCTGACCTTTAATCACCTTTGCAGTGCCACTACAGTGTAATGCTTAATTTACATCAATAATCCAAATGACTTTATCTGGTTCCTGTCGTGGGACTGAAAGCCAAATATGCATTTTTAATCTCATGCCTGATAAGAGCATTTGCCATTCAGTCCCACAATAGGAACCAGATGAAGTCACTGGGATTATTAATGCAAGTTAAAGATGTAAGCATTTTCTGAACTAATAGTCAATTGTACTTAGCTGTTCCTCACAGTCAGTAGAGATAACCTAAGTGAATTGTGATTATTATATAATTTCCAACAGTCACAGCAGTAAAACACAAGTTCCTTCCTTGGAGGCTGTTTTCTATTCTCAAATATAGAATACACAAACTACAGAATAGGTACAGGTTATGGAGGTGCATGCTATGAGTAACACTTAAAAATACGTGTGCTGATTTGAGTAATATGGTGATATTCTATCCATAAAGGGTTCTTAAATGCTATAAACTCTGATGTTATTTCCATGCTCTTAATTATTAAAATATCTATTTACTAGCTGCCCCAGATGACAGTGGAACTAGTCCAACTCTTGCTCAACTGCAGTTAACAGCAGACTAAAAAAAGCTTTTCTATCACCGTTTATATATAATTGCAGTACCATTCAGATTTTTAATGTAAATTGGAGGTCTCTTTTTTGCTTTCTTCTGGAACTTGTATTCATGTAGTTAACCAGAATAATTTTCCATTCTTGATGTAGAAATAATTTTGAGGTCTGGAAAGGTCAAACAGCTCATGGTCAGTACTGTTTTTACAGATTAATTGGCACCAAAAAAAATAATTATAAAGCCTGGCCATTCACAACAGGAATACCCTATCTGTGAAGAATCTGCCAGTTGGAAGGAGCTAGGCAAGGGACAAAGGAGAAACAGATTTCTTGTCCTCATCCTTTTGTGTCTTTCCTATGTAAGAAAGAAGGTTAGATGGTAGTCCTCACCATTTAGAAGCTTTATGCGATGAAGATCCTTAGGGTGAAAGAAGATAATCAAAGGAACTAAATTACTAAGGCTTAGCTCAGTATCACCCAAGAGCTCACACTGGAGGCTCCCTTTACCTCCTTCAGCTGTGAAATGTAGTGGTTTAATATATCAGAAAATCATAGAATTGTTTGGGCCGAAGGGACCTCTAAAGGTCATCTAGTCTGACTCCTCTGCAGTGAGCAGGCACATCCTCAACTAGAGCAGGCTACTCAGAGCCTCACTGAGCCTCACCTTGAGTATCTCCAGGGATGGGGCTTCAGCTATGTCCCTGGGCAACCTGTTCTGGTGTTCCATCAACCTCAAGGTTAAGAAGTTTTTTCTAACATCCAATCTAAATCTACTCATCTCTAGTTTAAAACCATTGCCCCCTGTCCTGTCACTCCAGGCCTTCGTAAACAGGCCCTTTCTTGCCTTCTTGTAGGCCCCCCTTCAGGTACTGGAAGGTCACTTATAGGCCTCCTCAGAGCCTTCTCTTCTTCAGGCTGAACAACCCCAGTAGGAGACAGCCCTCTGATCATTTTCATGGCTTTAGTTTTTAATCTGGATTTGGATCATTTCCTCTGTTAGGCTGCATTAGATGGGGAAACCATTTTTGTTTACAAGCAAAAATGCATTAGTTAATCATAAACCACGGGGTGCTCTGTACATGTAGGAGAAGGTCATGGACATGGAGCAGCTAATGCCTTTGACTGAGTCCTAGTAACCTACAAAATGGTAGGCATTACTCCAGGGATAAATAGCTGTGGAGCAGTTGGATTTTTCAGCCATGCATAATGCTATTTACTATGGTCATCACAATCCAAGATCAGAACAGTAAGAGTTGATGGTGTCCAATCTTTCATATATTCTTCTTAATAATCATTATCCATGAGTGGGAGCTTCTCTAGAAATAGGAAAAGAATAGGTTGTGGTGTGAAATTTGACATCTGCCTTCAGCCAAATGGAACAGGGATGTTGTAGTGTATGTGTACTGAAGTCAAAGCTCAATCTTAATGTACACAGTATGCCTTTTTATAACCATGTGTCATGTTTTTATCCTTTTTATAAACAACTTTCAATCCTAGGATTCATAAGGAAAGCAAATACACAAGGCTCTGTGCCAGTCTGAGGACATAGTCATAAAGATATTATATTAATGGAAATGACTTCTGTCAGTAAGATGTATGAAGCTTGCTTCTGAAGCCTATCTGGTCTTGACCAGTTTTGTATTGCAGATGCTCCCTTAGACACAGCAGTGCACTGGCACATTAAGTTATGGAATTAAAGGAATGTAAATTCCACCACTAAAAGTATTCCTACAAGTAAAGTAGGTAAAAAAAGTTCAGACTTGTTCAAAATGTGTTGAGCTGGTGACTTCTGAATGATAAATATTTTCTTTTTGAAATGCTAGATTGGACTATGTAAAACCAGTTGAATCTTTCAGTTTTGGACTAATTTGATCTCTTATTTAACTGGTGTGCTCTCTTCCTTTTGCTTTTCTTTGTTTCTCAGTGCTCTGAAAGAATCCATCCAGATTATGGATAAATTTTCTTATACCTAGTTATAATTAAAGTTTATGGGAATAATCCTGTCAATCCTGAAAAGTAGATACATATATCATCGTATGTTAAGCTGTCCACACTTACACCAAATGTTTCCCCAGGTCAACACTTTTAACAGCAAATAACATAGCAATTTAGGTCAATTATGCATTTTAATTTTTTCTTTTCTTTTTTAATTTAAATTTTGATCATTTTTTGGTTTATTTTTCCAAATGACAGGGGGTTGGAACTAACTAGGTGATCTTTAAGTTCCCTTCCAAGCCAAACCATTCTAGACTCAAATATGTGTAAATGAATAGGTAAAGAATTTTCTACTTCATATTGGCAGTGAATTGCATATAGGCAGAGGAATGGCCCTTAGAAAATATTCCTATCTATCTAAATTTTAAATTTCCATGTATGTAAAACAAAAAGAGAGTAACTGGGTGCATTTTATGGTAGCTAGTTTATCTGTCTCCCTCACAAAGAAATATAATTACATATCTCTAGAGCATTCTGAGAAAGGACAAGAAACAAAATAATTTGAGATAAATACTTTAACAGCCAGGGACTAAATTTCTTTGCTGGAATGCTAAAGTTGTAGAAGCTGATTTTCTTAGGTTATATAAAATGTTAATATACCCTAAATGTTTAGACAATTTATTACCTACAGAAAATATTTTTGCACGTATCTGCTGAATCTGATCAATTATTCATCCATATTTTACTCCAAAGTCTGGGGATGTGTTTTTAACAAAGATCTTTTTTTATCAAACAGCAGACAGGTTAAATGCAAATTAATGAGCTTAAATTTGAGGCAGATTTCCGAGTCCACTTGCCAGATGTATCTTTTTGAAAAGCTACAGGTAGCTGCAGTGAGATGCATTTACAACTTCCAATAAGCTTAAATCTGAATGATCAGCAGCTTGCCTGAGGCTGTGGTGAAAAACTAGGGCAGATTCACTGCCTTAGAAGCCAATAAAGGCAAGTTTGCTACACTCTACAGCTACTGGCAAGGGAGAGCATCCATTCAGCACCTGCTATATTTCAAGCTCCATTGAGCTTCTGGGCAGCTCATCTGATAGCCCTGAAGGAGAGTTTAAATTTGAGTGAAGTCCAAAGAAGAATCAAGCAAATGTTTTGTGTTTTGAAGGACTAGCTAGGAAGAAGTTTTGTAGATGGCATCAAGTAGGTAGTAACATAAATTTATGCTTGTAACTACCATATGTACATGCTTTAGATAATTTTATAGGTTAGTCCTGTGTTTAACTGTCAAAGAGAATGACATTGCACCTTTTTTCACAGTTCTGGCAGTAGAAAGAGGCACTTTGGATAGTGTGATGTGATCTTTCCTGTGAGTATCCTTAGCGGGCACAGTTCCTGAGTCCCACTCAGATCTTGATACTTATCATAAGACATATATTTATATATTGATAATAGGAAATTTATAATAATGCAGAGTTCTTATTACTTTCACTATTGTTGTAATTTCCTCTTTACTTTCTTTCCCACCTTGATTAATTGTCTACAAATTCCTGGAGCAGCTTCCACATTGGGAAAGAGTATCAAAGTGTGTGCTTTGAAGTTCAGAATTTATTAATGCAGGTGACACATTAGATCCCCTCATCATCATGGCATTCTTAAAGCAGGACTGGCTGTCCCAGATTACCAGCAAAGTATTTCATTGCTGCCCTAGGCTTTTTTTACCAAGAATTAGCCTTTAATTTAATTTCAGCATTATCAGCTCATGACACGGTGTCTTTTCCAGACAGAAATGTCAAGTTTTAGACACAAACTGTAATTTATTCTTTTTTTACTGTTATTTGGTTTCCTGCCTTTTTTCTCTATTCAACAGCATGGATAAATCTTCATGAAAATAAACATTTTTGTTTTCATTCTGACTGATCAAACTAGAAGGGCTGCTGAGGCACTTAGTGCAGAAATATATAAGGAAAAGTAAACTTCATTTTTCAATTAATTTATTTTTTCATAGAAATAACTATTTCTAAAGTGTGATTAGAACTGAAGAAATAAAAATTAATTATAAAGAACTAAAATTCCCACAACACAGTTTCCCAGTTACTGCAGAAGAAGGATTTTAAAAGCCATCTGCAAATCTGCAGTTTCTCTCCAAAGGAGATCTCTACAACCTCAGATTTGAGAAAACTGAGAGACAGAGACACTGGGAACATTGAAATATTAAATAAAAGTTATTTTCTTTTACCAGAGAAAAGCTATAGATACTTCATGGAGATATAAAGGTGAAAACAAATATTCTGAGACTGAGGCTATTTAGTCAGTGTATTATCTAAGGGAAATTACAAAATGATTAACAACATGAAGCAGACCCAGGGCATACAGCCAGGAATTCATCTCCTCTGGTAAGCATGCCATGAGGAGAGGCTATTGCAATGCTGTTATTCAAAGTTTCACTGAAAGCAGGTATTATTGGGGCATTTAGCCTGACCTTGACAGTAACCTGTCCTTACCCTTTGTCAGGATACCCTGTACTAAATCCAGCTATACTCGTGGATAAAGCCATATTCCATCAGAATATGCATCTAATTACTCAGCAATACTTTTGACCTGGTAAATCTTGAACTTTCTGTAGGTCCATTTGAACATGCAATTTCCACAATGCCTTTAACTTCCTTTATCAGCTGTCTACATACCACAAATTTTCAGTTTATATTATTTTCTGCTTCCCTCTTGCTGTTTTCTTACCCTATTCAGTACTGTCTTCACATTGCCATGAACCAGGATGCACTTATCTTGAAGAATGATGTAATTCTCAGCTGGAGAATAGAATTCTTACCTCATGGGTCTTTCTTTTTAGCAGCCATCTTATTTTTAAAGAATTTCCTAATTTCTTTGACAATTTTCTCTTTAAACATTATTTTTTAGCCTGTTTTGCTTATAATAGGCTTCATTTTGGAGAAAACTCTCTCCTTTGGAAATGTATGTACTGTCACAATGATTAGTGGCTAGTACTAGATTCTTTGTTTTCTATGGTGGGTTTTTTAAATGAAGAAATCAGAACTGAGTTGTTGTTACAGGTCTGTATGTTCTGAACAAATATCCAGTTCTTTATTGAACATAATGACATCCAAATTAAATTAGAATTGCAATTAAAAGCACTGTCTTTTGAGCCTGGAAGTTATCTTCTTCATTTAGCATTGCAATTATTTTACTGTTTGGTATCCTATGTGCTTTAATCAAACTGTATTGCCCAAAATCCAGGTTTCTTTATGAAAATTCAAAAAATACCTTGAATGACCTTGTCTTAATGTGTGTTTTAAGTAACTTATCAAATATTTGTATGATTATTCTTGATTACCATAATTTCATAAATGTTGGAAATTTTTTTATTATTATTTTTTAGTGATTCACAGGCATTAAGGTTCTGCATTATTAGTACTTGATTTAGTTACAGATTTGAACTATAGAGACTGAGTACATATATGACTTCTTCATCTTTTTGTTTCCTGGATTTTGTTTGTTTGGTTGGTTTGTTTTGTTTTTCACCTTCTTTATCTTAGTAAGCAGCGTGTTGGTGACTTCTTAAAATTCTTTTGCTCCTCTCGTGAGTCATAACAATTGTTTTTCTTAGCAAAACAACTGGCATGGGTTATATAAGCAGTTTTATATTCCTTGACAGCTCTGCTGAACTTGTTTACAATATGATGAGTAGGAGTTTGCATGACAGTTGTCATCCCAGCACCCTTTTCTCCCTGTTGCTAATGCAACAGCCTTCTTGATGTCCAGCTAGTCGCCGAGATCATTAGCTCGTTATCATCATCAGTGGAGATGCAGCCTGTTCTCACTGTCTAATCTCCTCCCTTACTGGGGATGTTGTACTCTCTTTTGCAAAAACAAATCTTCCACTTTGCACTAGCTATGCAAATATCAGTGTGCCTGCAGCAGGCACAAACTGTGCTGCAAGAACAGCTCTAGTACTCTGTTCATATCCTGAAACCTTCCGCTATTGAAGTAAGTCTCTGATGGCAAAGAATGTCATTAGAGGCAGTTGGTATTTTTATAATTCCATGTAATTTACTGTTACATTTCTACTTTTGCTCCAGGCAAATGACACAATATCTTGTACTTCATACTGAGAGCCTTCACTCTCACCTTAGCTGTGCTGGAAGCTCTTTTTCTCCAGTCTCTGAAATACAGTGTAAGCTGATACATCTCTTAACTGAAGAGCTTACAAATTAGGGAAGTATGTTTTAGTTCAAACAGTACTTCTCAAGATTGATTCTTACTTCAGAGCTTACTTAACCTCTAACACTAAGACAAATGAAAATTCACTTCTAAGTCGCAATGTATTTTTCAATAGCTAGTTTTCGCCCCTGTTTAAATGAATGGTTAAAATAAATGGAGGTAGATTGAGAATGAGAGGCCAACAGCTCTGTATGAAATTGTACTCTGTTAGTATTCTGTATTATCTACCTCGGAATAGGAAGTATCTCTTCTAAAATGAGTACAGGATCTGCATGCCAGTTGCAAAAAATTTGATAGTCCCCTTAATTGCTAATATACTGAATTACTTTCATACATACAAATGAACACTTAACACATTTTTTTTTAGCTAATTTGCCTTTATAAGTATTTTAAAAGGGCACAGTCCTGAAAATTGTACTTCCAGAAATATGCAGAAGTGACATCCTGTTACTGCTCTTAAATGAGGAAAGAATTTCTTTTGTAGTGTGCTGGTTACAAGCAAAGATACTGTAGGAACCTGTGAGGATGCTGTTAATGCCTTACATCAGCCAGGCAAAACTTGTGCAAGTTCAAAGGAATCTTCTCCAGCCATAACTAGGAACAGAAACCTGGGCTCTGCAACTCAGAGTGCTCTTTGCTTCCTTTGGGACAACAAACACCCACTGTAATTGGGTGTGAGTTATTCTAGTAACATGATTTTTAGAAGCCTTCATGGTGAAGGTTCACAAACCCATAAACTTTTCCTGCCACATGCAATAGTGAGAAGCCCACTCTCTCAGGCATATCACTCTTAATGGGTTTAGGAGACTTAGGATGCCTGGCCTGCATCAAACAGGCTGGACTGTCTGTGACACTCAGTGGTTCATCCTGAGTAGTAACTTGGCATTTGAAGTTTCCACAGATTCACAAGCAAAATAGTAAACTGGTAGGGTTTTTTCTTTTGAGTATCCCCAATATGACAAGAGGAGTTGTTTTAGGAAGCACCATTCTTTGCTTCTAAGAACGACCTAGCCTGACAGGACATGAGAATCAGCATTAAGCTTTACTGAGTGTTACCATTTATAATGCTTAAAAAAATTAAAGAGCAGAACAGCTTTCACTTTTGGATATGAGATGAAGTCTTCACAAAAAAAAAAGTGGTGTATATGGTGCTTTGCATTTTAAAATATGTTTGTGAATAGGGAAGGATAGTCTTTGCCTTATGAAACTAATTTTGGAGTGATACTTTAGCAAAGGAGTGATTTATGCACTTCATCTGAGTTAAGATGCTTTATACTGAATGATACTTTTCACTGGCATATGAAAGTATTTATCTAAAATCAAAGATGCTGATTGTGCCTAGGACACTTGATTATAGTCTGAAATCTCTGTGGAATGTCTTTGTATGATTTGCTTTCTGAAATGGGAACTTCCCCCTTGCTGTGGTATACCTGTGATAGAATCTACATTCAGCAGCAATGAAAATGACTGGCACTCTAATAAACAACTAGAATTTCAGTTAATGCAATAGGCTTCTTGAAATGCTTCTTCAATTCCAGCTTGGTCTAAGAAATCACTGTTAGGCTGGAACAAAGCGTTCCTGTAGGAAGCTGGATGCTCTCACACATGAAGTTTCTGATTCTCTCTCAGCAGTAAGTGTAAAGCTCATGCTTTTGGCTCCACCATGGAGCTACCAATTGTAACTGCAACTGCACTGTTGACACTCATCATACTACATAAACCTTACACTTAAATACCTTTATATTGCTATCTCTAGCCTGCCTATTTGTGGTATTACTTCAGACAGTCTTAAGGCATTTTAAAAGCACATGATGTTTTATTGGGAAATGGTTAGGAAGAGTAGAAAGATTACTATGCCATCAAAAATAATAATTATAGTTTGCAAGATAATGCATTTTTGAGATTAATCTTGCTTGTATTTCTGAATTAAAAAAATCTTTTCAGTTCTCACTGAAGAAGCTGGATTAATACATCTCTGTTCATCTCTGTTCATTAAGTAGTTTAGATATGCCTCTACTATATTTATGCAATTTCTCTGGTTCTTTAGCTTCATCATCTTTTTCCTATGCTTATGAACTTTTGGTAGTCATAAAAATGCTCCTTCTTGGTACATATTTCAAAACTGAAGAATTTTGATCTGTTTGGGTGAAGTTTTTCAGTGTTGTTTCTAGCTTGAAAACTGCAATAAGCCATTTAGTTCATGTTTCATACTGTGTCATTTCTCCATTAGCCTCAGCTTTTAAGTTCTCCTGCTGTTTTTGACAAAGGGGAGAAATCCTTCCTCACACACCTGTACTAACAGCATGCTTAAAAATAAGCTAAATGTGGTTTGAAATGTAACAAAATGATCACGCACATCACATAGTGTTCCTAATGTTCCATTGAATAAAGCTATAGCACACTTCACATTGCTAGATTCATTGTGTTTTGGACACGGGTAGTTGAAATGGCAGTTTTTTGTTTTAAGGCATGTTTTGTGTCCATCAGGAAGATTTGCCAGTCCTCCTATCTGATACAGATTGGTATGTGTAGACTAATGAGAGAGGATGACCAACCACGTCTGCCCAGGGTCACCATATTTTGAAATAGATCCTTCTGTTCCAAGATATAACCAACATCTTAGGGAGTCACTTTATGAATTTTAATTTTTCAGAATCTTAAGCATTCTGTGACTGATCCATATTAAGAAAGAAAATAAATGTGTGCAAAGTCTAATGCTGCCTTACTTCAGGGACCTTCTTTGCAAGGTAGGCTTTCTGACAGATAGGTTTCTGAAATTTGCTGGCATGTAAAGTTCTGGTGAGCTGCTGTGATGCTTTGGTGATGCATAACACCAGGTATTCCAGCTGGGAAGAACCAGCATCTGATATCTTGTTAAACCACAGCCTTTATAGGGTGTATTTCCTGCAAAAGTAGAATCTTCATCTGTTTGAACTTATCATGATGTATACTGAGAAACTTTTGACATTTTTCAACTCCTCATCAATGACTGAAAGGGATCAGAATTACTCAGGCTGTGTACACAGCTTAGTCCCTTCAAAAATAAGCAGACAACAACAGTAAAATCTTAAGACTTATTTTGTCTTCCATTTTTAGACCTTGATGATGAATCAGCTAGAGAAAATACAGCTGGCTTATGTGACTCAGTACACAGTGGGTAACACAATACAGAGAAGCAGTTTTAGTGCTTCCCTTAAAAGGAACTCTGACCCAGTTCCAGACTGGCTGCAATAAAGTTTCAGTGGGCAGAAGCAATATTTCTGTACATTGCCTGCTTCAGCTTCTCTTCTTTTCCTTTAGCAGCTGACTTGTCAAAGAGACTAAGCCATCAGCAGTTTGAACTGTAAGCATTTTCTAAAGGATCCTGTTTTGAATTACTAAGTCTTGAAAGAAGTAGACAGTTGGAAAACAATTGAGAAGACAATGCTCCTGGCCCTTATAGAGGGGGGGAATGCATGATTTTGAGAGTTTCAGACTTCTTCATAACATTCATTAAGAAAGGAGGAAGGAATAGCGTTAGTCAAGTGGATTAAACAAGTCAGTCGAGCTCCTCAGGCTAGGAGGGACCCTTGGATCTATCAAGCGAGGGATCTGCTACTGAAAATAGCCACAAGGCATTTTCCTCATCATAAAGTGAGGAAGACTCTTTTAAAGCAAATTCAGTTGCCTTTCCCTAATATTTGATGGACTTGTAGTTTACTAGTTGAAATTTAATACCCAGTATTTTATTTTCTTTTTTTTTTTCCTGGACATTTTATATGTGATCTTGTCCTAGAGTATACTGAACTCCATTTCACTTTTATTATTCTAGCCCTCGAGGTCATCTAGCTCTTCCTATATAACATTCTAATCTTCTCCTTTATTGCTGATGACTCTCAAAATGCCATTAACATATACCTTCTTTTGTGCCAAGATCACTAACATATTCAGTAGCATTTTTCCCAAAGACCAATGCTTGACCAGCCTCTGCAAGAGCTGAATTTTACACAGTGAAGAGAGATTTACATATATCTAAATTATAATCTGAAATAGTGCATACTTCCTAAAGACATGAGTAGATTTCTCAGTCAACTTGATTGAGTACAGTCAGAAGTTCAAGAATAGAGCTGAAGGAAAAACAAAAAACCCAGTAACTCATGGCACTAATGAAAAGTGCTTATAAATACAAGTCTATTTGCAGATGGCATCCCTTTCTTTTGGTAAGAAGATTTAATATGGGATATGGGTTAACTTTTTTTCTCTGTACAGAACGTCAGGAGAGCAGAGGAAATTTTTCAGACTGAAGTTTGAATTAGCTTGTGCTAGGAATAATGTTTTAATTAACACGAGCTGCCCAAAGACTGATGTAGTGCTGTGTTATTGATTAAAGAAACTAGGGAAGCTTGGCCAAGGCCCTTTTCCTTCTTGAGGATTTTTTCCCATTGTCTTCTGGACTAATGAGATAAATCTATTCTCAAATAGATAGGTGCAATCTTTCTGAACATTAAGTAGTTTAGATATGCCTCTACTATATTTATGCAATTTTGTTTGCTAAACCTACCATGAAAACCACTCATAGCAGTAAAAGCGTGTTTTCTACATGGTGCCTGTGAGCATCTCCTCCAAAACATGCTTTCCTGCTATGATTTTGGGATACTTTTCAAGAAGTCATTCAAAAATTTGTGCTTAATCAGCTTTTTAAGTCCAGATGCATAAACATGGTTGGAACACCAGCCAAGCAAAAGCTATTGCAAAAAATAGTTCTCTTAAAAGCATGGGATGTTGGTTGCAAAACAGATTTGTGTTCATAGTGCAGACAGGTGCTTAGTTGCCATGACCTAAGTCAGCACTTCTATAATATCAGATATAAGCAGGGTGGTTGACACACAATGGCTGTTCCAACTTCACTCAACGCCAGACATAAGCAGTGCTCAGAAAACTCTTTAAACTCTGTGGGTTCCCCCCACCCCCTTTCATCAATAAAACTCATGCCTCTTTGCAAGATAGAAGAGTATATGTCATTGTTATTCATGGGAACTGTCAGGCTTTTTAACTCCACCAAGGAATATGAAGAGTGAATGACAGATGGGGACCGCTTTCTTGGCAAGGAAGTTCTTTGCAAGCAGAATGCCGTGGTATGAGACCTGAAAGAAAGAGGAGGTGAAAATTTAACTACTTCTTATATATAAATGTCGTCTGCAAAGAGGCATTTCATTGTGAAGTAGCCTGAGATGTGCTATTAACTCCTATGCATGTAGGCTGGTACTCTCTTCAGTCTTAGATGCCAAATGGTGTTGAAAAACTTGAAACGTATCAGTTATGCTTAATACCATTAATGTAAACTGCTCTGGTGGCTTTCCAGGGGCTCAGAAGCATTTACTTAACTCAGGTGTGATATCCTGAGAACACGAGCTTCAAGATTACATAAGGAATTTCAAAATTCCTTCCTACTGCTAAGGTGCTCAAACTATAGTGGATTTTTATCTTGCTGAGTGCTTTGTATGATATGTTTTCACATGCCTCTTCAGGTCAGGAACATCTATCAGATGCGTTAGCACCAGTACCATACATCTACATTCACGATGTGTGAAGGTCATTTAAGGCACAGGAAGGACACAAGTGACAAACACTGCTCAACTAAGGGTGTGTGTGGGAACACAGGTGAGAAAGAGGAGGAAGTCAGTGGCCTTTCTGATGGACAAAAGGAAAAACAAAATAGACTGTGGGCTAAACAAAAGCCCTTATATACATTGAAATGGAGCACATCTTTGAACTTTGTTTAAAAAGGTTTTAGGGATTTTGGCTATTTCAGATTTTAAAAGTATCCTTACAGTGTTCATGTGTTGGATTTTGGGGAGCTTTTAGGTTTGGGGTATTTTGGGGAGGGTGTTTGTGTGTGTGTGGTTGCATTTAATTTTTTGGGTTTTGTTGCTATTGTTTAGTTTTCAAGGAATCCATTTGTTTCCACATGAATTCAAATTCTGAATTTTTTTTTTCATTAAGTAGAATCTGTAATTCAGCAGAAAACTTATTCCTAATTTTTTTCCTCTCTTCTAGTATATATAAAACTGCAGATGCATGTACCTGGAAAAAGTTCTAGAGAATTCACAATTTACTACTTGACAGACTTCATTAATCACTTCATAAAGAGCTCTTAACATCAGTTATTCTTAAATTTATCATTAACTTCAGGATGAAAGTTTTTTGAAAATCCATTTGTCTCTATTCTTAGCTATTTTTTATCCTTGAACGTGGAATGATCCTCTTGATATCATATTAAGTGACTAAAATTATCTCCCCGAGGTGTGGAAGACCTCTATATCCTAGTTATAAAGAACATTTCCTCTAAATAATAGGGGGAGGGGGGTGCAGGGGGAGAATGGACTTCAGCAGCTCCAGGAGAGTTATAAAGCAAAGACCTTTATTACCAGTGCATCCCTTGGTTGTGGAGAGGAAGCTTCCTGACCACTCACACCAGCGGTGCACAGCCCACACGCTGTTCACGTGCCTCAATCTACTACAGGGCTGGCTGTCATCTGACTCACCCACTACCCCCCACGTCCCCCGTTTCTCTACNCGTCCAGTGTTTCTCTACTTTGTTCTGCTTTACCTTCTTGCTTCATTGCCTTTTCTCCACAGCTCTTCTTCCTTCACACTCTTTCCATGGTTCAAAGACAGTTCATGGTAACAGTGTCCGTTTTCTTCCAACCAAGATCCCACAGTGGGGGGGAGAATTCTAACTTACTTTTGCTAGGACTGGGCATTACAATGGAACATTTCTGTTTCAGAAGCTTAGGGTTTTTTAAACAATAATTTTCTCAATCCACATGAACGAGTACTGTTTTATTGCCTGTAGCCTGATTCACCTCCCATTTACTCTGCATTGCTGTAGCTAAAATGAAGCAGTTCTTGTTCTCACTTTAAGGAAACACTTCAAGCCAGATATGTGTTCAAGAGCTCTAACTCTGAAGTGAAAGAACAGGACAGAATGCTTATTGATTCACATTACAGCAGCAGAGGATGTTATTGGCTTTCCCCACGTACATTTCAGTGTTTTCTAAGGACTATCAGCTCTTCAGTTACTGCTGTTCCAGCACATGGTGCTGCCTCTGACTGTTTGGAGGCAAAACAAGATTTAGAAACATAGAGTAAGCTGGGTAGTTAAAAACATAAAATAAAAATTGGATTCATGGATATTTTAACACCAGAAATTGCTAGCTCTCATGAATAAAGAGATAAACATATGCTCATGGAGATATCCACACCTTCATCAAAATCATCACTGTTCTCAGTTTCCTGAGAGTTGTTATTTTGTCATTTATGCAGAGTATGGGGAGAAAAAAGACAACCACCAACCAAACAAAACCCAACAAACCAAAAA
>VWZY01010272.1:1092563-1137665 GCA_013399075.1 Chloroceryle aenea
TTTTTTAATAAATGTGGATATTTTATTTGTTTTTGTCCCTCTTCTCTCTTTATGCACAGATTGTATGTGGGCTGACTCTATGTTCGTTTTTTGAACAGTAACTTTAGATGATCTACCAAACTTTTTTTTTTCCTGCTTGTACTTCTAAGTCTTGAATTACGTAGGAAATAGAGTTGTTGACTCAATTTATGCTCTTGATTCTTTCCTGTTAGATGTTTATACTCTTTAGACAGTGGACTCCCCTCTAGATTTCTTTAGGAGACTATACACAAGTTTCTTCAAAAAATACTTGCCCAAGGCTACCATCTTTACAATATACTTTGCTAAACTGCTTTTCTCCTGACAGGTGATCTAAAATAATCAAATCACTGACCTTCTCTTCCACTTAGTCACCTTCTCTTCCACTTAGTAACCTTCTTCATACTGCAGATTAACCTCCAGTCTACTGATCTGGTTGTTAGAGAGACCAGCTACTCTCTTTTAATGATAGCAGAGACTGAAAAGCTCCCTCCTGAAAAGGATGGAAGTGACAGGAAGGAAACATGAAAAAAAAGTAAATGTACAGCCAGGAGAATAATAAGGAAAATTCATCCCACCAAATAAATTTTCTGAACTTCTAAATCATGCTGCTATAATGTTTCCTATGCCTTCTCAGTCACATTGCTCCAACCTCCATCTCTGGCATTATTGTAGCATTATTCTTTTTAAAATACATGCCAACTGCCAACAGGTAAAGGGGTATGGGTTTGATACGTGGCTGGGGGAGGCCCTCCCCTTGAGTCAAGAGGTTCAGCAGGGACCCCCTTGCTTTCTCAACTGCCTCTCATGGAGGTGCCTGGGTGCAGTTAAATCCACTCAGTCCCAGACTTGGCTTAACATGAAGGATTATATGTGTGTAGCCACGTACTAGAGTCAACATTGGCCTGTTTCAGAGCCCTGCCAAGAAATTCCACTGAGACAGTTCTGTAAAGCTGCAAATCTAGGTAATTCATTAAGGCAGGAGGCGTGATGGGTTATTGATGAGGCAGGGATGGGGAGGATGAAGCCAACTTTTGGTACAAAGGTGAAGATGTTATACAGTGCAGTTTCAGACTCAACGGCTGAACGCCAGGCTCTAAGGCTTCTGCCTCACCCCAGGTGTCACTCCGTTGTTACAGTTGCTGGGACTGATGTTCAGGTGGAAAACATCCATGTCCATCCTGTGCATTGGCCACCCGAGTGAGTTGTTCCCCTCCCATTCTTGCTCAAGTCTAGTGCAAGATAAGAACTTCTCCAGATTTAGCAATTCCAGTTTAAGGTGGTTCTGGCTTAGTCCTGCATCTCAAGGCAGCAAGCCTGGCTATTTTCCACAACTGCAACCTTGCTTCTCTGTTCTAATTTATTATAGCATATTAGTAAAGCTGCTTTGGAATACCCTGGATTAATGATGCATTTAAACTGTTTTAAAATGACCCTGGGCTAGGTCAATTATTGAAGTAGTGCCAGTGAGGAATATTTTATTTTGATTGCAGTAAGCTCTTAGTTTTATGTTAACCGCATCGTACAAATATGACCTGTGGGCTTTTAATGTTGTAGTGAATTGAAAATGTGTGAATAAAGCAGGCTTCATAGTTTTAGGTAGCAAACTGAGGCTCAATGTAAAGAGGAGATTCTACAGTCTTGTTTTCTTCTCTTGGAGTTGTGGTCACCTTTTTGTATGAGTACTCTGAGAAACTGGGCTTAGGTTGTGATATGAAGGCAAAATTTAGTGACACGCAGTTGGTGCTTACGGCACGTCACGTGTCACTGCACTTGCCTCTTCTGTATCCCCTCCACTTTAAACAACCCATGCTACTCTACCTGCACTTGGACAAAACAGTCTTTGCCTTTGCAGCTTGGAGTTTGGTGGCATTGAGTGGTTCAGGACGTTTTAGTGTGGGAACTGTAGCATGGTGATGCTGTTTGAGGACCTACTAAAACCAAGGAGAAACTCTTAGCAGGGCTGCCTTACTTTGCTTCCAATGCTCTGTGGCGTTTTTAATGTCTGTAGCTGGAGGGTGGCTTTTGGAGGATGCCTGAGGAGCAGCAGGGCCTCAGTTCCCTCACAGCACTGTGGACACAAACAGCTTTGCTTCCTTTTAGCACGCTGATTCCGGGCTCCTGGTGTTCTCCCCTGCACTGTGTTTGCCACGGCTGGGCAGGGGCTGTTGTCAAGCAGTGTTTAAATGGGAAGTGATGTCACCAGTAAGGTGGTCTGTGAGGGACACCAGGCTGGCAATCATTGGAAGGAAGTGTGCTTTATGCCCAGCTTTGATGTACAAGTGGGAATTACTGTTATTTGTGGTGCAGGGTGGGAGAATTTTGTAATACTTCATTTGTAGAAGCAGTAAATTTATTCTTTTTTTTTGCTTGTAAAATTCACATCCTTAATTATTGCACAGTAACTTTATATTTCTCTTCCCTTTTAAAAATGGAAAATGTTACTTGCTGTGTTCTGCTGTAGAATTGAGCTGGGACAAGGTCTCACTGTGTAGATTTCAAAATTCAGGGATGTGTTTCTTCACACCCCAAGTATGCCTCTCTGTTTTACTCCAGTCTGCTTTTCTCTACAAAGCTGCACTGTAGATTTTCCACTAGGTTCTGACACTATGGGCTGTTTATGCTGCAGATTTAATACACAAACAAAACTGGGCTCAATAACAAAGTTTAGTAATGCAGTCTCCTCTCAATACAACTGTCACTACTCACCCTTCAATGCCATTGTACTTCATAGGTTTGGCAATGCTTTGGAAGCTTGAGTAACTTGTTGAGTTTCATCAGCAACTTTACGCTGTAGTTTTTTATCTGAAATTGGTCTTCTGGAAGAGGAGCTGAAAACTGACTCCAGTCATGGCTCAAAAGTGCACCTACACAGTACTTGTAGAAGTTTGTTTAAAATAAACACAATGTGCACCTCTCCAGATCAATGTTTTCAACTAATTTAGAGGTTTATTAACTAACTAAGAGGGATAAACCCAGCATTTAAAATGAAAACTCCGAGCTGGTGTAGGAGAGCAGTGATTTGACAGTGACTAAACTGCTCAAGAGATGAGATCTTGAATATCAAACCGCTTAAAGAGGAGAAACAAAATCTGAAACAAGACCAAGAAGACACATTCTGATTGCTTCTGAAGAATCATGTGAAGGAAAATGAAAACCCTTCTACATTTTGGGCTTGTTACTAGTTTGAGATACATCCGAGGGCCTTGAAAACGAAGATGATCCATGACTAGGAAACAGAGGCATGAACGAATGATCTGCGGAGTCAGTAGCCAGTGTTTGGAAGATTCATTACAATGAGCAAAGTTTATATAGTGAGAGAGAGAAAATATTTTTTTAAAAATGGGAAATTTTTATAGGATACAGGTAAAATTTTACTGCTGTAGTTAAAGATTTCTCCACATAATCTTCTGTCTTTGTCTAGCTTTCTGAAGTAAAATGGAGATAAATATAATATATATGGGAAAGTAAACAATCCTAGTTTTACTGTACAACAATAACTTTTGACACATTAATTGCTACTCAGGAAGGAGCTTTTGATACTTATATTAGTGTTGTGAAAACGTTATCTTTCATCTCCGAGAGGGTAATGTTGTTATGACTATTGTGTGATCTCGCCGTGTGCTCTCAAATACCGCCTGCGATTCTTGTGCAAATGCAATCAGCACAGATAGAGTGGAAAACATACCTATCAAGGGTGACTGAATTAAGCAAAGGCTTCATTGTTGAGTGACTGTTGAGGGGAGTGAGAGTACGGTGAATGTATCCGAGAAGAGTAACACAGAAAGATACGCAGGGATCACTTTATTCACTTTATCTTTCAACAGAAATAATAGCATCAAATTAAATACTGTACCAGGTTCAAAACAAGTGACAGGCACAGGACATTGTACAATAGGTTATTAAGCTGAGGAGCTTTCTGAACCAGGGATTGTGGATATTAAAAGCTTTCATGGCTCCGAGAAACAATTGAATACATTCATGGATGAAAAATCCATTAGGGCTAAAGACAGCACCTCTGGCTTGCAAAGTCCTTGAGCCACCAGTTGTTAGAGGCTGGAAGGGTATTGTAGGGAAGTTGTTTGTTTGCCATGTATTTAGATCTTTCTTTAAGACGTGCTGTTGATCGCTGTCAGAAATTGATAGCTGGCTAGAAGGACCTTTTGGTATGACTTTTATAAACTAATTATGGGTAATTTGAAGTCATCCGTAGGAGCCGCTAATAGGAAATCAAGTTGTGGAACAGGAAGGTATTTTGAACGAATTAATGGATGCTGGAGACTGTTCTGGTAAACCAGAAAGAATAATAAATGCCACGCAGGTTCAGCTCTACAATGAATCTGAGGTGTGGCACACTGTGAAATCACACACCCTAGGCTAAGAGTAACAATACACACACATGTCTTGCTGCATGTTTTAATATTTGAGGGAGACTAAAGACACAATTTCAAGATCCTAAACTTTGATATTTACAGAGGTACTGATTCCCATCTTCTCCATCTTCTGCTAAGTGCTACCAAAAGGATCCCAGAGTCTTTTAAGTTCATACAACGTTTTCTCTTTTTCTTGCTCTTAAATAGTGTTACATTTTTTCCTCCCCAGGAAAAAAACAGGGACATGCTGAATATGGTCAAGTCTCACAGGGAATATCTTAAGTCTGAGATCGTGTCAGCACATGCAGAACAGGTTGGGGGGGGCTATGCTTTTTGTTCCATTTTTTGTTTTGTTTTGTTTTAATATTGAAGAGAGATATTTTCCTGCATTGATACAATGTGTATAAAGAGGAGATTATGGCCTTAAAGAATTTAAATGACTCTGTGGAATATCTGTAGAGCTGTATGTTCATTCCTCTGTAACTCGAATACATATGAGTGTGATATTTTGCTATTTCCAAATAATTCCCACTTTCCTGGGGTATCAAACTTTGTTTGATATCAAGGCTGTATTTTGCATTGCAGTGTGAATAAAATCTACCACAGGAATGTGTATTTTAACCAGCTGAGAATAAACAAACTAAAAAATTTCTTTCCCCCCTGGCTCAGTAGAGGTTACTTAGAGGAAACCTTATTCATTAGGATTCTATAGGCTGAGCTGGCCATGGATTCTCCAGGTGCTTACCAGAATAGCACTTAAGATTTGCTGACAGTAACTGTTGAAGATAAAAGCTCATCCCTCTTTTTCCATTTCTGGTTTTTTCTTTTTTTTCTCTCTTCTTTTTTAATAAATGTATTTTATTTTAAGTGGCTAGCATAACATGGAATTGCTAATGCAAAGCAGGACATCTAAGCTGGAAAAGGTATTTTTAAAGAACTCTCCTGGAATATAGTTTTAGAACCATAGAATGAGTTGGGCTGTAAGAGAACTTCAGGATCATCTTGTCCAACCTCCATGCCATGGACAGGGACATCTTTTGCTTGATCAGGTTGCTCAGTGCCCCATCCAGCCTGGCCTTGACTGCTTCTAATGATGGGGCATCTGCAGAGTCTCTGGGCAGCTTGTTTTGGTGTCTCAATACTCTTATCCTAAAAACCAAGAAGTCTTTCTTATTTACAGTCATGGGATCATAGAATGGTTTGTGTTGGAAGGGACCTTTAAGATCATCTTGTTCCAACCCCTGCCATGGGCAGGGCCACCTACTTGACCAGGCTGCTCCAAGTCCCATCAAGACTTGTTTTGAACACCTCCAGTGTTCAAGTAGATCTACTCTTTGTTTAAAACTCTTACCCCTTTGCCTGACACTATAGTTCGTGGTAAAAAAAAAAACCAACCAACCCCTTTTTTCTTTTATAAGCTCCCTTCTATATGTTGAAATGCCACAGTAAGGTCTCCCCAGAGCAATGCATATTTATTCCTAAACTCAGCTCCTGCACTGAACTTTTACCTAGGTAAAATGTAGAAAATTTGTTTTATAATGTGGAAATACTTTGTTTTGATAATGCAGAAATTTGATTTCTCTCTGTTCTAAATGTGTGCCTGCTAGATAGTCCTAACCTTTAGTCAAACCACATAGTCCTAGCTTGCATATACAAGTTACAGTGTGACACTATCAGCTCTACTGCTGATCAGGTGTCAGGGCTTTAATTTTAGAATTATACAAGTGTTTCCAGAGTATTTCATAGCAAAACAACGGGATAATAACAAAATAGTCTCCATTGCCATCATCCTCATTACTGGAGTAAAGCTCCCATTGCCTTCAATGGGAACTGAGTTTTGTAATCAATGCTGTCAGTCACCATCTGGACTGACTTTCATATCTGAATCTTACCATCGAGCCCTTCCTTTCTGGGATGCCATCTGTCAGGCAGTTGCTTTTGACTCGTTTCCAGCATCAACCTTTGTGCCTTCTTTCACGTCCTCTTTTGTGCTCTGAGCAACCTCTCAAATCTTCCTTCTCCCTGCTGTTTTCAAAACAGATTTTGAGAACTGGTGTACACAGGGAAGTGCCCTGGTAATAATGGCTATTACCAAACCCCTAGGCAGCATCGCAAGCCAGCTGAAGAAATCTGTCAGGAGACCAGGGCTTGGGAGGCATTGACCCCAAAGCCTTTTCTCATCCCTACAAGTGATATTTCAAAGCAGTGGCTGAGGGGGAAGTTTGAACCGCTGATGTCTTCCAGTCTTTTCTGTGGATAAAGGAAATCCTTTAGTATGGCAGTTAACTTAATAGCTTAGGAAAGTATCAGCTCTTGCAGGTTTTAAAAGAAGATCAAGTCGCATTAATCTAACAGCATAACTGGTTTGGAAAGGCTTTTACTCAATAAAGCCATATTTATGATGACTTAAAAAAGGTGTAGTTTTGATCTGGTGGTTGCTAATGGTCCTGCATACTGTGTTTTCACCCTGACATAGATAATGTTAAATGCTAACCATTTATTTGGCCATTTAAAAGTAAATAGAATGAAAAGTATGAGCTCAAATCCTTCCAGTTTGAAAAAAAGAAAACAAAACATAAGCGTGTATTAGAAATAATAAACACATAACTTTGGGGGAAAAAAAATACAATTTTTTGAAAGTCAATCCAAGATAAAGTGGACTTCATGTTCCTAATGAAATAAAGTTAATTTATGGTTTAATGAGTTTTAAATATAATTCAGACATGATATTTGTTGTAACTCATCCATGGAGGTATTTGAACAGCAGCCTTTCTTTCAAGTGGTTTCATGGATGTGATTTTAATTATATTTTTTTTCCAAACAAAATTTGAGTGAGCTCTTGTTGGTTTATGAATTTGATTTGAACTATAACCAAGGATTCTTTAGACTTTCACAGAGATAGAAAAAGCTGTCATTTTTATAGCAGTAGACTTTTTATGGTGTATATATTAACACAACCCCTCACACCCTCACCTCCAAACTCTCTCACTTTCTGCTTAGCTTACAGATCGAAACAATTAACTGTGTTCATACTGTATTCATTCTCCAAGGAAAGCATTCTAGAGTATGAAAAGCCCTGCTTATTTCCAAGGTTAGAAAATGTGGCAGCAGACAATTGTGTAAGAGAAAATTGTAATAGAGGTTTTGCAGGATCGAGGTTTGCCAGTGCCTTACCCGTGTTATGTTTGCTCATTATTATTTTGCATCAAAATTAGCAGTAGAAGACTGTGTTGAAGAAGTATAACTACACTGCAGAATGATTAAAGTCTGACATGCAGTATCTGTAGATAATTTTGTTTGTGTAAATGTACTGAAATGAGGATAAGAGAAGCTGAACTGGTATAAGGTACGTGCCTTTTCCAAACAGCAAATCCATTTCTTGCTAGGAAGGAGTGTGAATGACCAAGTTCTTGCCTGTCCCTAAGCAACTGGGGCTATCTTCATGATTCTTCAGTCCCTCTGTGATGTCTAGCTTATCATTTTGTGATAAGCTTCCCTTACTTTTAAGGTGCAGCTAGGAAAACTTCCTCTTGAAAGCAGTTTTTGATTGCAGATGGAGAGAGATACTGAAGAACTAGAGGACTGAGAATTACTGTGTGCCTGATGTTACTGTTCAGCTTTACCTTGAGTTTCTTGAAGGCTCTTTGGTAGATCCTGTGGGGAGATGGCTACGTAAGTGCCTTTTTTCCTAGGATAAGATAGTCGTGATCATCTCACACCTCAAACTACATGGTGTCATTCTTGTACTATTCCTCCACGAAAGGAAAATTTCTCTGGTTTTTCACCCAGATTAGTGACACACTGAAGTGTTTTTCAGTCTTACATTAAATCTTCAAGGTTCCCAAAGCAAGCTATCTGAACTGTTGTGGAAAACTGTCCATTTCTCCCTCCCTCCTAAGAAGCCAAATAGATACATAAAAAAAAAAGAGGTATCATTTGAACTTGGCTACCAAATTTACTTGTCTTTCTGTGGAGTAGTAAGAGGGGAGAACAAGGATGAGGAATCCAGCTGTAGTATATCAGTTTTCAGCAGCTCTCATAGTTTACCAGACTCATATTTTTCAAGGCAAAGCTTTTGGCAGCTCCTGGCTTGGCGCTTCTTTCTGTCTGTCTGGGAATTTTCCTGATTCAGTTCATGCACTCTTAGCTAAAATAGGGGGAAAAAATCTAAGGAACAGCTGCTGTCTATTCTCATCTAACTGCTCTCTTCTTCAAGTCAAATTGCATAGGATGGTGCCCTCCATCACGCTAGGAGCCAGTGAGCTTCTGATGCCACAACCTATACAGAAAGACCACGTGTATGATTAAGTTTTCTTTCCACGGTTGAATTGCCACCATACCAGTTAAGGTGCTTGTTTGTGGGTGCATTTCTGTCATGTGACCACTTTTTTTGTTGTTGCTATTTTGTGGTTTTGATTTTATTTTATTTTTTCTTGTTAGACCAGGCCCTGAGCTATTATAAGCCATGAATCAGTCTTGTTCCTGCAAAAGCAGCTAATTTCAACCCCCTTCTGTGATATGGTAATCAGTTATACATTTGGGCATTAGGGAATTGTGAAAAGACAAGGCATTTAATAGTGGGGGATCATATCTAGAGCAAAAGGATTTTGCAATTAGGAAAGGTGCTCTACTGGGCTTGGTGTACTTCTGTTTCTTAAGGCCTCTGATGGCACCTGGTCTGACTGAAGGCTTTCAGATATCTTAGCAACATGCCTGTGGTTTAGGATTCCTCTGCAGCAGTGCTTTCCCAAGGGGAGTTCCCCACTTTTTATAGAGAGTCATTTTAAAAGTCTGGGGATTATTAAGAATTAGGTAAAATTGCTATTGCTTCTTTTACTATGGAGGTTTTATTAATTTATCAAACATCGGTTAGCTTTTGTTTGTAACTACTTGCCTTTTTCACCCTGTTTGCAATGAATAATCAGGGTATGTTTACAAAACACAAACTCCTGCATTGGATAAATCTCTTTCTGCATCAGTTTCATCAGCCCCTCTCCAGCTCTGGCTAGTAAGAGGTGTTACAGAGCATTTTTTTTGTTGTTTGTTTTTTTGAGTTCCTGTGATGAATGATTATGGAATAACATGCCCACAGGGAAAATTATTTCTTCCTAATCCTTGTCAGTTAGTGGTTGGCTTATGTCCTGTGCTGAAGACTTATATCCCATATACTTTACAGCTAAGTTCATACAGTACTTCATTTTAGCTGACTTTAAATTTTGTTCATTACTGACTTCCAGCTTGGGAATATTATTATTCCTTATTGTTCTGCACTTTGACAAAATCAGTCAAGAGGCCATCATTTTAACAGAAAGCTGTGACCGATTGCTTTAAAAATAAATGATACTTGCACTGACACAAGAGAGAAAAAAGGTTCATTAAAACTCGTTGTTGGAGAACTCTCATCACTCTTTTTCCATTGCATTTGACATTGCCTGAGAGACTGTTATATATTANTCATCACTCTCTACAGCTACCTGAAGGGAAGCTGTAGTCAGGCAGGGGCCGGGCTCTGCTCCCAGGCAGCTGGTGACAGGATGAGGGGGCCCTGAACTGTGACAGGGGAGGTTTAGGTTGGGTATCAGGAAGCTCTTCCTCTCAGGGTGATCAGACACTGGAATGGACTGCGCAGCGAGGTGGTGGAGGCACCATCCCTGGAGGTGTTTAAGGAAAGATGGGATGTGGTGCTTAGTGCCATGGTCTAGCTGATGTCGGGGTGTTGGACCATAGGCTGGACTCGATGATCTTGGAGGTCTATTCCAGCCTCATAAATTCTGTGATTCTGTGGGAACAACTTAAGGAGAATCAGAGGCTGCTTTTGGGCATATAAATTAAAAACCTGGGCACCTTTTATCAAGAATGTCATGACATTTATAAGTGCAACCTTCAGCACCTCACGCTTATTTTAGTAATTTCTTTTGAAGTACTGAAAAAAGCAAACTAGTTTCATTTAGTTTACTTTTTTCCACATGATTGTTCTACTCTGCTACTCAATGTCCCGCTCATGTACACAGGTCATAAAAAATTAATGTGTTCTATAGTCATATGATTGGAAGGGCAAAATATCCTTTCAGAGCTAAATGGTTAGAGTAAATGAATTTCAGTATGTTTCAATTCCTTTCTTAAGGGATGTAATATAAACCAATAAGAAAATGACAATTTAATTTGGTTTTAGCATAGACCAAAGTTAAAATACAACTAATTTAAATTAGAACACACAGGAGAAGTATATGGTTTAGCCAGACAAACCAATTAATTCCCTGTATTTTGCAAACTGGTAAGCAAACAGAGAAATCTAAACATTTTTTGTTTGCTTTTTATTTGTCTTGGTTTATTTGTCTTTCTCTATGTTTCTATTCCTAGTTAACTTTGTGGGAATAAAATCCTAGTTATTGTGGGAATATTCTTTCTCCTTTAAGATACCTTGTAGGCTTATCTTATGCAGTTAACAACAACAGGATGGAGGTTTCCAGGGGCCGTGCCTTGAAACCACCTTTGCAAAGCCCTAATTTCAGCCCTCAAGACTGACTTTTGGTCAGGTGACTCAGACTAGATCATCCTATTTAGTCGTAAAATACACCATGCTTCTCTTCTTTCCTCTTCATACCACAGCATCAAGGCTTGCTTTCACCTGAACTGAATGTTTGCAGGGAGAGATTCACAAATAAATAGCAATTCAGGAAGTGAAGCTGTCATTATATATTCTACATTGCTGGAGCAGGTAACACATGATAACAACTGTCAAATTACCTGTAATCAGCAGCCACGCAATGGAAGGCACTCTGCATAGTTAGGAAGTTGTGATTAACACCCATCAACAACATGGAATTTGTCAATGAAAAAGTAAAGATGACTCGGTGTGGTATTCAGAAAGAATTACTGTCTGTCAGGTTTCCTGACTTTGGACAGAGGAATTTTAGATTATTGTCAGAAATTTGCTAATAGTTTGAAAACGTACTTTGAAAAACTGTGTTCATAACTGCTAAGAAAAGGAGTTGTGTTGTGAAATTTTGCTTTAGCAGATTAAGTCGTGGATATGTCCTTCTGGCTCTTCTCCTCCCCGTTCTTGATATATTAAACTATAAAGGTCTTTTTTTTTAGGCATGCCAGGTGTCTAATTTCCTTGGAATTGTCTGCCTAGATTATTTTATTTTAATCTCTCTTCATCCAAGCTCTATAAAACTTGATGATGTTACTTGTGATAGGAGGATACACCAATAACTGTGATACCACCCTTGTTAATCCCCCTGGTATAATGCAGACAACACAGTCTCCTCTGTAGAAGAGTTACTGGAAAGAGCATGTCAAGAAAACATGATTTTGCTTATGCTCTTTTTTTTTTAATATCCTCAAAATATCAGCAGGTAAGTAGGGACACCAAACAGAGTATTCTAATTATTTCTCCTGTTGAATTTCTAGGACTTGTCCTGGGACTTCATGATACAAAAGTCAGGTTAGAAAACTCTTTGAGTTTTAACCAGCTTGGAGCCCTAGGGTGGTGTCTTGACTCTGGTCAAGTCCTAGAAATCCAGACAGAATTTGTGAGTTTGTGTTTGACTTCACTGACATAAGCATAGGTCTTGGGTGTTAGACATGCTGAGCTTTTCAGCATTTAACACTTAGGACAACTGCAGAGTGTTCTAGAGGCCTGTCTGACTGTAAGGATGCAGTGTCTTGATGGTATACTTGTGACCTTCTTAACTTGAGGACAGGGACCTCCATGGAAGTAGCTGGAAAAAAATGCTGATCAGTGATTCCTTCATTGCATCCTTCTTAAGAAGCCAAGCTGAGGGAAGATGTAAATCATTGATAGTGACTCTGCAACTGTATAACAGCCTTTCTGTAAAGGAGATGCAGTGGTGGTGGTTTTTAGCTCATCATTTTTCTCTCGGATATTAACGTAGTGTTGAGAGCATGTGCAGACTGAGGTTCAGTTCCCTTCTTTTCCTAAAGGGCACTAAAGGCCAGTTTTCATATCCCTGGAGAAAGAAACTACCAATTTTCAGGCAATTTTAAGACAGGAATGCTCTTCTTGCTCCCAGATGATGGTACACCTGAAGAGAATTTCACACTCGTTGGGTACCATCTAGGGAAATTATTTCAGTGTCTCTCCAGTGGCTTAACTTTCAGGTATGCTCAGTATTCACAGCACCTAGTTGGTTGAAGAAATAGGAGATATTGAGCAACTTCTGTGCTCTGCTGTGAGGTTTGATGCAACTGGGTTAGCTGCTGAGTAGTTGAGGGACAGGTGGACTTTGGAACTATGGAGCCCTGCAGATGAAGGTCAGTCAATTTAGCATGAGTCCTGGAAATACAGCATGAAATCTCTTAGCTTAGCTTGACAACAAAAAAATTAGCTTCCTTATGGGGTTTTTTGAAGAGAGGTGTCAGCAAAGCCTGTCTTAAAAACACCCTCATTGTGTTTTACAGAGACATCTCGTGTCAGAGTTCCCAGTTTGTTCTCTTTCTGCGCTGTATTTTGTCAGGCTTTTTTAGACTAGCCCATTATCAAAATGGGCTTGTCAAATCCCTTCATTGTGATGGGGAAAAAGAATCAATTCAGGAATTGTGAAGTTATTTGAAGATTAGTCAGTCTCTGTGGCAGTCTGCTGTGCTCTGCCAGCAGAATAGCATGGTTAGCCAAGCTTAGGGTCTTTGTTTCAGCTGTGCCACCCTCGCTGGTGGTAAGAGGGACACAGCTGTAGCTAAGAATAACTTCAACCAGAATATGTTAAACCAGAAGTCATAGCAGACAAATCTGATGCTTTTTTTTAAAGCATTATGATGATGTGAATTGTAAACAGTTACAGGGTTTTCCATTCATTTAAGGATGCAACAGTTAAGGTGAAAAATTTGCAGTGCTGTGCATTTAATTCTTTTTTTTTTGGTGACATGGCAACTGGCACAACTCATGTGCAGCTCTGATAAGACTTACAGGGAATAATTAACTTGGGGTTTGGGGCTTTTTTAGTGTATACATCTGTCACTAATGTTGAAGCTTGGAAACTGGAAAAATGTGGTTTATTAGGTTGGAAATATCTGAAATATTTACAAGGCACAGGCAAGAGCTGGGTTCTGATGTCAAGTTATTAGACAAATTTGTATCAATATAGGACTTCTCTTTTTTGTAGACAGACATTTTAAAGCTACAAAGAAAATTTATTCCTTCAAGTCAGTAGGCACCTGTGTTAAAGGAAGACAAGTTGAAGTGTTTGTAGATCCCAAGTCATTCTACAAAAATGAAAGGTGATGCTTTTAGGACTATAAGAGTTATTTAAACCTTGGAGGTCTGTATTCTCTGTGTGTAAAACCCCTTAAAAGGTGAAAAAGCATGATGGTGTAGGGCACTTAAGTGTATTTAGTGCTGTTACTCAGCCATTCTCAATGCTACCAGGAAATAATGCTGCTTCTCCAAGCTGAGATATTGCCTGAAATATGTAGAATTTACTACCTCTTGTTTCTGTGGGTTTGCTTCCCTTCGAGCTGCTCCTGTCACTGGATCCTGATGACCCCTAAGACCTGGGTAACTTCATCGTCATGAGGAAATGCAGGAAGAAAATTTGGAGGGCACTCGTGAGACCGCACCCTGAATACTGTGGTGGCTTTTGGGCCTCTCACTAGAAGAAAGATATTGAGGTGCTGGAGCATGTCCAGAGAAAGGCAGTGAAGCTCCTGAAGTGTCTGGGGCATAAATCTTACGGGGAGCAGCTGGGGTTGTTTAGCCCAGGAGCCTGAGGGGAGATCTTATCCCTCTACAACTACCTGAAAGGAGGTTGTAGCAGGGTGGGTGTCAGTCTCTTTTCTCAAGTAACAGGTGATGGGACAAGAGGGAATGGCCTTAAGTTGCACTGGGAGAGGTTTAGATTGGATATTAGGAAAATTTGCTTCCTGAAAAGGGTTCTCAAGCACTGGAACAGGCTGCCCAGGGAACTGGTTGAGTGACAATCCCTGAAGGCATTTAAAAGGTGTAGTAGATGCTTGGGGACGTGGTTTAGTGATGGACTTGGTAGTGTTAGGTTAAGGGTCATTCTCAATGATTTTTAAAGGTCTTTTCCAACTTAAATGATTCTATGATTCTCTGTTTTTGTCTGGAGAGCAAGGATAGATTTGTGCCAGAGGGTTGAGACATAAATGTTGTGTTGTAGTCTTAATTTTGCAGCTGTAGCTTCTTTTGTACATAGATAGGAGGAGCTAGCCCTGATAGACTGCTTTGAGTAACCTTGGTCTGTATGGATAACAGGGACTAACTGTGAGCTAAGTGGGAACAAAGATCAGCCAGATAATGCCAGTGCTGCAGTTGATGGCTCAGCAGAGCCTTGCATTCTGAGCCAAAGCCAAAATACACTGCGAGGAAGAGTGGGGGCCTTCCTCCAGAAGACCCTGGCCATGCAGTGCTCAGGCATTGGTGGGAGGAGACTTATGGTAATGAGTTCCCAGAATTAATTATAACCACCACACCTATTCCAGGAATTAATCGCAATAACCCCTCCTTTGCCAAGGAATATCTATGTTTCTCATGATCAGTAATTGCTGGCTTTGAAGTAGGACTCTGGGATAGGAGTGTGCATGTGCTGCCATGAAGTGCCACCTGAGGAGTGCCAGTATTCTCCTGATAGCTACGGGCAGTCGAGGCAAACCAAGGCCTGTGACAGGGAGTAAAGTGCTGTGCAAAAGCCTGGAGTGTCAGTTGCAGTTGTGCACAGCAATTCAGAGAATTGTCAGTGAAGTTGCAGGAGTGAGGTAGAAACAATCATTAGCAACCAGAAGAACACTGGTTTTAGACATCCTCAGTTATGCTGGGGAAAAAATGAATAAATTTATCTTCTTGTTAATAGACCCATCATGAAGCTGCTTGTTTTCTGAGGTGTGTGTTTGTTCACTTACTTTTTTGTCTTTGAAGAGAGGAAAAATGGCAGTAATGCCGAATGGTGTGTTGCCAAGATCACAGACCTAGAGAGCCAAGTCTGCATGGTCATGTAATTAGTTTTTGCAGAATGAAAAAGATAGTTCAAAAGACTAATGAGCATGCAAAAGAAATGATGACAGGACAGCTAAGGCAATGAGTTTCAGTAGATTCAGTGGTAAATTAACAAAATTGTGAAGAGAATATAACCAACATCTAAGTCAAACCAAGAGGTTGAGATTTGTGGCCTAAGAGTTGACTGACTTCCCCTCAGCCTGGTCATCTGTCAGAGGGTATTGCTGTGGTTCACCAAGCAATCAAGAACAATGAAGTTCTGTTTACTCATCCCTTACTTACTTTCCTTACTCCCTTACTTTCCTTACTCCCTAAAACATACTTGTATCTCCAAATTTTCTTTACATGCATAGGATTGGTCTTGGAGGATAAATTGTCTTCTGAGAACAGATATAAAAATTTAAACTGGTTTCATGCAAGAAGTAAAGAAATTAGAGAGGGGGTAGAATCTTGAACTGATTGCAAATAGCCAGCAATATTTGACTGTATGTTTAAAAGTTTGTGAAGAAGACAACTGAAAAACCTACCTGAGTGATTAGTTTTTCACAACAGAGTGGCAACACAAACCCGAATATAGTCGCAGGCATTGAAATATCTGTCTAAAATATTTTAAAGGCTTCTGTTTTTTCTGCTGCCTTTCAAAGATTTGACTCCTAATTTTTGGTGCCGACAGGAAAAAACCCTGTATCTTTGTAAATTATTGATTTGCAATGTGCAGTATGATTACAGAAGCTTGGTTCTAAAACACAAGGTCCTATGTAATAAAGTTTCAGACCTAGTATGGAAAGCTGATGTACTCATGAGGGTTACTGTTTCTATTTCCTACTCAGTGTATGAACAACATGCAATAGAAGAATTTGGTTGTAAAATAATGTAAAACAATGACATAGGAGATTCATCCAGCAAATGGAGGTAAGTGTATTGCTGAGAGGTGATTTTTCTTATTTTAAGTGCTTCCAAGTTCTGTTTTCAAGGTGATTTTACAGTATTGAAAGTTCTCTACCTATTTTTCAAGGACTAGAGGGCTCAAAAAACCCTCCAGCACAGCAGTGCTGAGATTACTCTGTTGCTGTTGTTTTTTCATTTTTCTTTTAATCTGCATTTCTAACACGAGGGACCAATTTCCCCATGTGGTGTTCGGGTTTTCTTTTAGTTTGGTTTTTAAACTCTTTTGTCACCTAGATGGTTTAAAGAGGGAGTCAAATGCTATCAAAACAGAACAGCAGTGTTTGCATCTGCTTTGCACCCAGCACAGAAGGTAGAAATCTTAACACCTAGTACACAGTATGCTGTTATTCTTCATTCTTGACCAGCATTTTTTCTTTCTTATGGGGAAAAAAAGGCCACTTAAAGTATTTTTCTGTTTGATTGTTGTTATAGGGGGTTGCCAGAGAAATCTTTACTTGTTCATAGTGATAGCAGCAAACAATTTTAAGACAGGCCTTTGCTTTTGTTACGTGGATGTTTGTATACTTATAAAATGAATGAAATGCAGTCTGATCTAAGCATAGTTTCTTGTGTTTGATGTCAGTGTGGGGTTTTTGTTGTGTGTTCTTTTAAAAAAAGAAACAATCAAAAATAACGGGGAGGTAACGCACAAGCTGAACTGATGCTCTGTCTTCATGCCACGATGTGACACGAGGACAGATTGTGTGGTTGCACTGTGTGCTAACAAAGCCAGAGCTATTAAAGGTAAGTGTTTCTTTCACCGAGATCATAACTGATGTGTAGACTGAAGAGCTTGGAATTTTATCCAGTTTGAGGAATTTGATAAATTCAGATACTGTTCTATGAACCCAAACCATTTGGGTTCAGATTGTAATAGCCCTACTTTTAATTTTACAAATCCTCTTGTACAGATAATATGGGAGGACTGTAAACATACCTCCTTCTTGTAGTGTCTGCCTGTCTAGGTACACTAACCCTGAAATGTTAACAGTATTACCTTTTGGAAGACAGCAGCTGGTATTTTCTTCTCTCCTACAAGCTATGACAGCCTCTTGCCAGACTGGGATATTGTGCCTCTTGCTTGCAGACAGATTTGGCTAGTTCATGAGTTTTCAGCTCGCTGGTGTCTGTCACCTGGTGGTGGTAATCCCTCTACCCCCATCTGTGCAGAAGTAAGAGGTTATTCAGGTATTGAAATGGAAAGGAAACAAAATAACAGGTTGGATTAGGTGGAATTCACAAATGAATGTTATATGATAAAAACCTACCTGATAAAGAAACCTCTCTGGTGGAGAAGAGAAGGGTACAGAGGCTCTTTTTATTACCACATGGCAAAAGACAATAAATTAATCAAAATAATACTGAGGAAATTGAGACCTACGTTTACTTTTTCTTTTAGTTTTTCTCATGTCATTCTGCATTGTCAAAGCAGCTTCTTATACTGGACTTGCATATGAAAAAATAAGGCAATGTTTGTCCTGTGAGCTTGGTGTGATGTTAAGTAGAAACCCCTCACACATTAGTTTCACTCAATTTATAGCTTGATGTTTGCATATAAAGTTTGAGGTTATGCAGCTGGAGTTAGTCACTAAAATTTCCCTGGTCCTTAGTGATTTTCTGTACTTGTGTTTTTGTGGTGATGCTTTTTTATTTATTTTCTAATTCTGTAATGAACTCATCACCATTAAAGTTGCCCCTTTATTCAGGAGAAAGTTCAAATGCTTTTTGAGTTTTTTTTTTTTAAATTTCCTCTAACCTCTTATTTATCTTATTGATGTTATTGTGACTGTGTAGTATCTGAAGACTTCAGTGTCTTTAATCTTGGCAACTCTACAGCTACTCATCTTCTACTGCTTTGATTTGCTCTCAGAAATACAAGCATCAGTTGCTATTGAAAATGGGAATTCAGAGGCTCTGTGCAAACATTTACCCATATGCATGGGTTTCCTTATGATTCAGCATGAAGAATAATAATCATGTTATTATTAATAAGGTTAAAATAATAATAAAGCAATTAAAAGGTCTGTCTCTCCTTCCCTTCTTGTCCTAAAACCTGAACTTCAGATCTGTTTCCTCAGCTTGGTTCACTGGTCATTGAAGCATGAAAACCATTTGGGAAAGGTCTTGAGCAGCCAACTACAATTTGCTTATTCTGTATTTTAGATTTTGAGGGGTTTATCAACTATAAGGCTGCAGACTTGTTGCATTTATAGTTTTGAGTTAATATATACTTTGGAAAATACCTGGTGTTAAAATAATTCTGATATGAAATGATTAACTGATTAAAATAATCAATTTCTATAATTTATACACATTTTTTATTGCTCTAGTGTTTATTTTTTTTCTCTCTTGCCCATGGTTTAATATGTTCTGCTTGCCTCAAAACACATACTGGAAGAGGGCAAAAAGGCAGTTTTAAAGAATTATTCAATGGACTTAGAATTGGTTCTGGGAAGAAAAAAATTGACAACACTTTAGGCTGATTTTCTGTGGTGATGTTCTGCTGAGTTTGTGAGAAAAGAAATGAGTTGCACAGAAGGATCCCTGCACCACCATGTCAGTGGTCTCCCCTGTTCTTTTTACATCTGTCCATGTTTTAACAGAATGACTCCCCAGTACTGAATCCTAGGTTTAATAGTTTGGGCTTCCAGTGTACAGATAGCAATGAATTAATCTGGTCAGTGTCTGACAACTCATTTAATGACTGAGATTTTGCAGTATTAGTCTCTTTTTTTTTCTTCCCTACTTCTATTTTGTACACTGAAAGAGAAACAATTCGAGGTATTATGTGGTTAACAGACTGTTAATATAATTTTGAGTAATTTTTGCAAGCTTTGGGAGAGGAGGAGGTGTGTGCAGGACAGAGCTGTCACTAAGGTGGCCGCGCTGGCGGTGCCTGGCTGCAGCCCTCTGCTGGGAACGCGGCACGTGCCAAGAGAAATTTTCTTTTGGCAGATTTGTCTTTTGAATAACAGGAGCCAGATCGATCAGAGCACTGTTTTGTCAGTCTACATCAAAGAGTTTGCTAACACCGTGATGCTAGTTTTGATGGTGTGGGAAAAGGAGGAAGGATGATGTATTTCTGTGGATAATTGCCTATACCGTCCTAGTGGAAATACTTGTGCTGACAGTGTTGCAGTGCAAGCCTCAGTCCGTCCTATAGCTATGGGCTGTACTGAAGGTAGAAAATATGCTTTACAAATGAAAAGTCAGCGGGCAGGAACGTGGCTTTGGTGAGAAAGTGCTGACTGGATAACTCAGAAATGGCTGTTACCCAGCTCGTGGGGAAACGCAGCGGCCGTGTCACGTGCGCTCCCCCTCGCACCCCACCGGCTGGGTGGGTAGCGTGGAGAAGAGGAGTTAAGGGCTTTTAATCTGCAGCGTGCCACCAGCCATGCACAACTGGTAGAAAGCATTATGTGTATCTGATGCTACCCATGAAGCTGTTTGGACTATGTGCAATGGTGTGCCAGGCAAGGGAAACATCTGAAGTTACGCACACACGGACCGACCAAGGTCATTTAAATCGGGTATGAAACAGAAAAACCAACTCGAGTAGTCAGCAGGTTGTGGATTGTCTTTCTGGAGGCACTTGGTGATCCATAAACCCCTTTTCAAATAAAACAAACTCATTCTAAAATGCAAGAGCTCGAGTTGGTTCATAAGTGCACTTCTGTTGAAAAGCAATAATTATTTGTATAAAAGTATTTAATTAAATGAACTGTGTATTCAGGGAGTAAATTGCAGTGGTCCTTGATACTTTTTACACATTCCTCCTATTTTAAGTATGACAGCACTGAATGCATTTTGCATTGCTATCGATGTGCTGTCCCTGCACATTTATTTTTTAACCAGAACCCTTTTCCCTGAAATTCCTCAGCGTTGTGGACTGAGTCCTTAACTCGGCTGTATTGCTTGGAATCATCCTGGCACAACCAAGTCATTTTTAAATTGTCTTTACTGGAGCCTTGGGATTTTCTTTGCTGTGATTCTACATCACTGCTTAAGAGATCATCACTGATGTGGCCCTCACCTTCTGGAGAGTGGTGATTTGAGCACTGACAATGGAATAATGCTCTTTAATTTGAAGATGCAGATGTGGTTAGGGTAGAATAATGAGTCAGTTCCTTGGTGGTGTAGGTGGTAGTAGCACCATTGACTTCCATCAGACCTGTGCAGTTATATAGCAAGTGAGAATTTGACTTGAAGCCTGACTAATGAACTCATTTAACTTCTATGACTCAGAAATATGACTACTTTTTTCTTCCTGTGGCATAAAGGGTGAGGTGTATTTAAACAGATTTAATTAACCTGTCTAAATTTGATCATCTGACTAATAGGTGTTCCTGTTCATTTAGGGTTGAGGCAAAATCATTGTGTTTTCTAATTAAGAACTAAATGTAGGGCTGCGTGCTGCTGTGAAATAGGTGATGTTTGGATGGGAAGGGGGGATTGGAAAGTAAAAAAGAAAGCCATCTGAACCTTTAATAGAAAGGAACTGGGCCAGGAAGGACACAGAAGCATTGCTGGTCACTGCTCCAAGGTAACAACAAACAGATTACAGATTGTGTTTATTTTGTTGTGCATTTTGCAGCTGTCCTGTGAGGGCTTGCACAGACAGTGGTTTTACATCTGTTTTCTTCTTTCTCCTGGTTCTCCCTGTGAGAACTGAAGCTGTGGGAAGGCTGGTTTTAAGGTTATTTTTTTCAAGAGAGCTCTGATTCATCCCACCTCCACCTTTAAGTATCTACAATATAACTGTGATTCTGTATTTTTTTTTCTCCACCCCGGTCTTGTTTTTTTTCCCTGTTCTCCCCAGTCACCTGTACCTGAGAGCTCAGAGTCTCCTTGTCTCCTCTGCTGAACTTACCATCTGCTTCCATGCCCTTGTTACGTGTTTTACCAATATCAGTGCTTCCGTGGCATTTCTCTGAATCGTGGGGAAATTCTCCCTTACTTCTCTCCCCTAGGACAGCTTTGTTTTCCCTTTGACTCCATCTAAACTACTGTTGTCTCTCTCTTCTTCCCTCTGCCTCCAAAACCATCATCTCCTCTGTGAGCTGAAGTGACATTGCAAATGCAGTCTCTGTTTTGCTCCTCATTGTTCTTGGGTATTTTCTTTGCTTCTGGTTCCCTCTCTGTGCTCTGACCTCATTACAGCTCCTTGTCTTCCTACTGTCCATCCTCTTGTCTCCAGGATGCTCTGGAACTACTGGGAGGAATATTTATAGCATAAAAAAAATAGGCACATGAGCAAATCTTGATGACACTCAGTTTAAAAGCTGGTCATGACCATCTTGTTCTGGAAAAATACACTTGTCTTTGCCTCTGTTGCCATTATTTCTTGTGCTTGCCCTTTTGTTACATGAAACTGAGGATAATTTCTGCTTGTTAGAGCCACTTCTGCTCTGGATCTTCGTTTGCCGTGAGGTGACTTTGCTTTGTGGGATGACTTTTGTGTTCTTTTGATTTCTCTCAGTTGCTGGGATTGATCTTATTTTACTAAAATTTGCTGTATTGAGGACTGTGTAAAGAATGGATTTTTTTCAGTTTGCTAGGAAGTGCGAAGGTAGGAATTGAAATGACTTTTTAAATGTATCGTGAATAATCATTTACCCTTCTCATTCTCTGCATCATTAATGATTTTTAGAGCTTTTCAGACATCTAACCTGTTTTCTCCTCAGTCCTCCTCTCTCCAAGCTGGAGAACCACACTCTATTTCATCTTGCCTTATAAGAAGGCAGGTTGTGTGCTTGTGCTCATCCATTCCCAGTGCTACAAAAGCTTATGAAATCAGGAAGGACCGAAATTTCAGGCATCCATCCAAACGTAGTTACACCTTGATTTACACACGAGCACAGTAATGTTCTTTTATTACCTTTCTAATAGTTCTTGGCATTCTGACTATGTTCTTGGAAGTCTGCTGAGCACTGTCTCTAGTACGTACTTTACTTTCCTGTAGTGCATCTGATGTGTAATTCTGGTCTGTAACTAGAGAGGCAGTGTCAGTGCACTGACAATTTCAGGTAATATTTTCCTCGAGTTCCACGGCTCGCATTTTCATCTCCCTGAAACTGTGGGCAGGGAGAGTTACTCAATTTCTACAAATATTGTTGGGTTGTTTTTTTCGTCCCCGCCTTAGTCACACAGCACAAGTTCCATAGCATCTGTACATAAAAGAGCTGAATTAGATTGAAGTAATGGGCTAGGAATTGAAATGAAATCATCTTATACAAAAATACTTAAGGTGTTTTAGCTAGAGCTTAAGAATTTCTTTTCTAAAATGGGAGCAAATCGCCTGGAAGTGACAGCTGAAGAAAACCCACCTAGTCTCAGCTCATTAAATAATTTTAATCTACTAATGTGATTCAGCAAGAAAAAGATGTATGAGGAATCTTCCAAGGAAGGAGACAGGGATGTGCTAGCACAACCCCATTCATCACTGGCAGTACTGTGCCCTGGTCCTCACTCCTCCCAAATGAGGAGTGTAAACACACATGCAGAGATACCTCTTGGGTAAGCAGAGGAGGGGAGAAGGAGCATGCAGGAGAGGATTAAAAGATCCTCTTCTGTTTTGCCCATCAGAAAACAAGACAAAGCACAGCTCCAGTAAAGTAGACGTGCCACAGAAATGCTTGAGGGCTAAACTGTTTAATATTAAAGATTTTAGCTGGAAAATGTAATTAAAAATGCAAACAAGTTGTGTTTTCAAAACTTTCTACATTAGCACGTTGGAGTTTGGTATTGTAGTGCTTCTAATGCCAGAGAGTTGAGGAAGTTCAGGGTGTCAGCCCCTTACGCAGTTGTACTTAATTTCATTTCTGTTTTGATTTGATTTAATTATGTTTGGTTTCTTTGAAACTGCCAGGTTACTCTCTGTGATAATACAGGTCTCTTATGCAGAGGGGGTTGCAGACTTTGCATAAATATTCAGGAAGGGAATTTTAATAAGCAGATTTACTATGCATACTCAGAACAATAATTTACAACCCGTTATCAACCAACTGTGTTTCGGGACACAATTAGTCAATTAGGTGTCAGCACTTAGATATTTCAGGGACAGTTATGTACTTTTAAAGTCATCTTCTAACCTCCCACATGCTATTTAGATGCCTAATTATTATGGGAAACCTGCCTCCTAATTTTTAAATCTATTCAGTATCATTAAAAGAAGTCAGAAAAGGGGAGGGCAGCTTGTAGCAGTGTAAATCACAGAAATTAATTTCTAAGAAATAGTCCAAGCTGGTTTTGTGATTAAAGATTGAACTGTGTGTATTTCCTGAAGCTGGTGATGCCATTCTGACAGAAACACCTTGTTAAATTGTTCCATCTGCATAAGAAGAAAGCTGTGCCTCATGAGCGCTGGCGTTATGCTAACAGAGCGGGGCCTGGTCCTGGCCTTTTATTTAGGTTCATTATCCACTAATTATGAGGACTTGATATGCAAACAGGGTCATGGGTTTGGGTGCTGTGGTCATGTTGTACTGCCTAAGGGTAGGAGTAAGAGCAGAGGTGTTGAAAAGCCTTGGAAGCACGGGTGCAGGGTGCAAGCAAAGGCCCCACAGCCACTGTGCGGCGCCGGTGGCAACGAAAAGCTAACGTTCGGCCACCGTCTGCAACATCCAACGTCTGGCAAAAGGACAAGATCCCAAATGCAGGAAGGGGCACATCCCCCCTTTGATTCCAGCTCCCCTCCTGGCTGACCTCTCATGAGTCTGTTTGCTTTGCACTTCAGGCTTGAGACCATCAAAGCTGAGGTGACCATCAACAAAATGGAACTGAAAGATACGAACCCAAAATAAAACCACCCCAAAGAAATTTCTTCTGTGCTGTTAAAATGACTGTGTAATTTCCTGTCTCATCAGTGATAGTGGACACTTGCAGAATCTGTAGTAGACGTGTGCTTCACCTTAGGGATGGGATATACTTAGCTCCTGTTTGGGGAGCTGTGGCTGGCGGGGTTCTGTTTACATCAAGGCCTGCACGGCAGAGTAGCAGATGGTGGGGGGCACAGCTCCCTCTGTTAGAGCAGCCTACACTGTCATAGGCTGTAGTAGTTGTACTAGTATACTACGTTAGTAAGATGAACTGTGAGAAATGTGTCATTAAGGAATAGCATCTACAAAATGCAACACAGAGGTGAGCCAGAGGATTGAGTTTTAAATTCTTCAGAGTACTTTGTTCTGGTCTAATATCAGTAATTGCAACGTGGAGCTTTTTACCTGGAGGGCAGGAGCTCAGATGGAGTGTACTGGTCATTGCTTGCTGGCTACTAGCTGCAGGAGATGTTGGATCCAGTCCAGCTTCCAACAGACAAAACCTTATTTGTGTAGAGAGAATTGCAATCCCAGAGGTGGAGATGCTCAAAATCACTAAAAATTTTTTCAACAAATTATTTTCTTTTTTTTTATTTTATTTTTAAACATAGTTTGTTCTATCTTCAATCATTTCCCTCTCCTAGATTATAGAAGAGTGAGAGGCTTATTTTTCAGTATGACTGAGAACAATTTCCCATTACTTCAGGGAGTCTGTCTAATAATTTGGAAGCGAGAACTTGGAGAGATCTGAAAGGTTCAAGAAAAGAGAGTACTTTTTCTTTATGAGTTACTGAATATAAAAGACTGATTACGTCTTTTGTTTTTGTGGGGGACAGAACTCATCATCACAGCACTACCAACACCATCAATCTGAAGAAACCACCAATTTAAAAATATTCTTCATAGCTTGTGTCAGCTCCTTTCTCTAGAGTGAAATAATCTGATGTAGTATTGAAACTGCCACCAAGAATTGTTAATGTATAATTTATCCTTGCAATTAAAAAGCATTTTTAACCAAGTGTCACAACACAGTGACAAGTAAATTAGGCTGTGATTTACATTACAGTGTGTTGCAACTTGATTTAGTGTCACTCTGGAGGAACAGACAAACAGCCCCAGCGGAGTAAGACAGCACTTACAGTAAAGAATGAATTCATTTCCCATGTGTTAGCAAGGATTGAAAGATAGTTGCTGCCTGCTACTGAAATAATGATTCATATTTTTTGCTTGTATTCTAAAATGCTAAGCAGCACAATATCAAAACTTTCTAGAAAGAGAGAATGCTCAGGTCAGACATAGTGACTGTGACTTGGTGGTTTTTATAAAATAAGACTTAATTTTATACCTTAAAACTTGTTGTAGTAAGAAAGGAAGATTAATCTGGTTATATTTTCCTTAGTCCTTGTGTAAAATTTGGAGTGGCAGAACATGAAAACCATGAAGATGTCAGGTTAAATGCTGCTAAATCACCCAGAATTGGGTGAAATGCTATTAACATTGGATTTAGAAAAAAATACAGTCCCTTCAATATCACCAGTAATACCAGGTGTTCACTACAGTATTTTTGGGGGTTATCTGTGGTTTTGGGATGCTTTGTTTTTTTTTTTTTCTTGTCTATGAGTACAATAACATTATGAATAATAAGTATGAAACTATAATACTGGTGAGATTTTTTTTTTGTTGGGGGGAAAAGAAGGAAAAAAATCCTCATGCAATGAGCTAAATTAGTCATTAATTCTCCTCATTAGTTATAGTTAGCTGTTTCTAAGGAAACTATACCAAAGAGATGGAGTGAGAAGTACCAGTTTGTTCCATCTGTACTTGCTCTGCTCTAGTAACTGGAAGTAGCTGAATGAACTTCTCGGTGTCCTGGCAGTGTGAGAATTGTTCTTTCAGTCTGTGGGATGACTTGGTGGTTGCAGTCAGAAGTGGTTAAGCAAAGACCACTGCTGCAGTGAGAAGGAAATTGTGTGATCGTGAGAGACACATAATGTTCAATCCTTTTGTTCCTAGTTCTCATGTAAAAAAAAAAAAGGTGCAAATTCACCTGTAAATTTATTATCCATATTTTATGAGCATATTGTTCATCAGTCAAATAGTTGCTGGAGGTGCAAGATCTTCAGGAAAGCATGTGTGAAACTGGATGGTGTTCAGTAGTTCAGTTCTTCATTGCTGTTTAGCTAAACATTGCTGTGGCTAAAGGACAAAATAAGGAGGAGAAATACCATGAAAAGATGAAGAGTCCAGTCATGACTGTTTGTAAATACACAAGCCTTCCCAGTGCTTAAAATCAGAAAAATGTTCTGGTTTACAAATAATTTTTGGTGGAAATGTAGAAGAAAAATATATTATGATTTAACTGGGTCTTTTTTTACATTTTGCACTCCTAGAAAATTATGATTTGGAAAGAGCTGATGTTGTAGGCATTGGAAAGAGATGATATTTGTAAGGAGAAAGAATTGTAGGTAGCATGTTAAACGTTTTGGGGGGGTCTTTAGAGTGGATTTAGCACTAGTCTTTTCTACAAGGGAATATGTTTTGCTGTAGAAAATAATATCATTATTATAATTACATAGAAACAGTTCTTTGGTAAGATGCTATGACTGTCATATTTTAATGGTTTGCCAGATAACAGAAAGACAGACAGACCTCGGGAAGTGTGCATAGTATCCGAGAATTGGCAACACCCCTTTCTCTCTGAGGCATAACAAAACTTGAAGGCTGTGTCCTGAGTAGCATCACTGGAGGAGGGTCTGAAAAGCTGGTAGTTAGAGACTCTTAAGGTGGGATAAAATGAGATTTGTGCCTTTGTATCATCTTGGCTTCTTGACTTTTCTCCCCACCTCTCTTTAGCTCCTCTTCAAGAAAGGTGAAAAACTGGCAACAAATCAGTCTCATACAGTTGCACACTGAAGTTAAGAAGGTGATACTAGTTCCTCATTCTAAGCCTGTTAACTACCTTTCCCAGTAGATAATCACAGTGAATATTTGATTCATACACAAATATACCACATTAGCTATACACCAGTAAGGCATGGTGTGTGTTGGTGTCACTGTAAGCCAGAAATGAAAATGTTATTAAGTGAATTTCCCTTCTTGAGGAAATTTCCTTCTGTTCTTGCTCCTGTTGTCAGTGGAGTCAGTAACGGGGTTGACTTCAGAGCTGGAAGTTCAATTGTCTTTAGTGTTTCCTGTGCAAAAGTCAGGGAGCAGAACAGTGGTAAAGCTGGGACAAGAGGTGTTTATTATATATTGATAGGTCTTTATTAGGAGAGCTACACAGGCACAGGGAAGGAGGAAAACAATTCTGTGACCTGCACAACAAAACAGCAGTAATCTTCTGCCCATTTTCTAACTCTTGGAAGTTAGTAATTTTCAAAAGACTTCTGGGTGGTTTAAGTTTGATTTACACACACATCCCCCTTGGAATTCTCATAGGATTCTTCTTTTTATGTTGGTGATCTAATGTGTTGAAAAGATACTTAACCTAAATGGACTGGTGCCCCTTCAGTACCTTTTCTTCTGGGTGATGCAGTTAAAGTAGCAGAGGTATAAATCCCAGTGAGCTGGTGAGCTTTGGTAGGAGAGAGCTTCATACTTAAAACCTGGGGGGATCAATGCCTGTTCTTTTCACAAATTTGATATCAGAAAGATATATTTTGTATTAAGAAAAAAATAGGTAAATCCTCCTCTCCAAAGCTATGAAACACTGTTAAGAGCAAAGGAGACAAGTTTAATACTGCTCACTTTCATAGATGTGACTTGAAAGGTAGCCAGACTCTTGGATTTTCTGGTCTTAGATTAATGAGATAGGGTTATTTGTACTGCATTCTCCTTGGTAACCTGCACTCATCTTGACTTGTGCCCTCCTTTGTTTCTGTCCATGGCATAGGTCAGCATTACAGAAAACCTCTCTCATGTCTATCTTGTATTGTGCTATTGATTTATGCATGAAATATGTCTAGGTTATTGTCCTGTGTAGCTAGATTATATAAGGGCCATTACCTGAATGGATAGTGTTTATTATTTATTATTATATTGTTTAGTAATAAACTATTATATTAATTATTATATTTATTGTACATGATCATATCTTTACAATGCTAATACCAGAACATGTGGAAAAAGCAGTATATGGGTAGCAATGAACAGAGAAAAGAGGAAAATCTTGTAGTGCCTCTTCAGGATTGCACACAGGAGCTGCTGGCAAACTGTGCTGATGGGAGGGACTGATTGATTCCTTTTTTGTGTGAGTGACAGAGACAGAGAGCTTGGTGAGTTTACATTTAGTGCTGTAAATAAAAGAAAAATATATGAAATATTAAGCCAGAATTTAGTTTGACTACCTGGAGGCACCAGCTGGTGTCTTCACCCCTTTATGCCTTTCTCCAAAAGATCTGTGTGGCATTTAGTAAGAATTAACTGCTTGGAGATGGGCTTCATACTTGCCATAAGACTCTGTGATTTACATGTTTATATACCAAGTAACCTGGTTATCTACTGTGATTTATTTTATGAGTTTAAATTCATTTTCTGGTGCAGTTAGGGGGGATTATAAACAGAAAAGAGGTAGTGGAAAAGGGAGGGGGGGGTGGTGGGGAGTAGAAGTGGTCTGCAGGAGACTGAAGAGAAAAGTGATGTGGCAATAGCAGGAGAGAATCCTTCCTAAGAAAAGAAGACAAGTTTATTACTGGTGGAAAGCCAAAAGTGCCCGGGGCTGATGCAGGGTGTAAAAATACAGAAAATCACAGTGCCTTTGAGTTTTCTTCCACAAAGGATGCTACAGGAGTTCACAGCAGATGGTCAAAGGTGAAGGAAGCAAAAGGAAGGTGAAGCCATTTTTCTTTTTGGTTTCTTTTCAGTGTTTTAAAATACACACTAAATACACTAATTGCACTGTTACAAGTATTGCTGTAAACACCAGAACTCAAGAGGCAAGTTTCTATGATACATTTCTTCCATAGCAACAGTTTGGGAAGTTGATAGAGAAAATGGGCATTTAATTTTCAATTTTTCAAATTTTCAGTATTAATCTTCAAATTCACCACTTTGCTTCTATCTCCTGGTCTTTCAATCTTATCTAAGGAAGATCTTTTGTCCTAAAATTTCACCCATACCCTTATGACCTGCTACTGAACATGCTACAAGGTTCTCTTTAGGGAGGCCACATGCTGAGGATGCTGCCCTACTCAACTGTTTGTTACCAGTGGTTCTCCAAGACTACTCCTTTCTCATAGGAGGTGTCTAGCTCCGTTCAAAGTGTCAGAGGAACTTTTCTTGTCCATGAAGTAGGCATCAGGCTTTGTCTGACTGGGGCCCTAAATAACAGTTGAGTATGCAACCTCTGCTTTTGTATTTCACCACAAGGAGGTAACTCCCAGGATGGTATAGGAAAGAATGAGTCACTTTTTGTAGCAAAATACAAATATACAAATGTGCATTCAGGGAGGCGTTGTAAATGAGAAACTAACTGCAAGTAATAACATACAGAAAAATATCTGCATGTGTGAAAGAGCAATATTGTGTATTTTCAAGACAAGATTGCAATTACATTTACTATGCAATCAAAACCATGCTCTCTTGTTTGGTTGGTTGGGGTTTTTTACTGGCATTCTTTCTAATTGTAGAAAATTTATTGTTTTATTAGATTCTAATAGTGTATCTGAAGTCTCTGAGTAGTACTTGGAACATTTAGCAGTTTATATTAAGACAAGTAACTGCAGTTTTTCATTGCCTTTTTCATCCCCTTTTCTCTACTTCTTTTTTTTCCATCTATCTTTCCAGAGAAAACCATGGTAGATTTTGTATTTATGTACTAATTATTGTTCAGCACTGAGCACAGCATCCCACCCAAAAAAGTCCAGTACATTTAATGCTAAAGAGGAGGACTGAGTCAGGGATGGTTCTAGCTGGTCTGGAAATGCAAAAAGTAGAAGCATTTAATGTATAGGATGCCTCTGTAAGATATTCATGTTCTGTATTTCTAAGTGTAGTAATTATTTTGTTTATAAATGCATCTTACATTAGCTGAGAGAGAAAATGTAATAGCAAGCATGTCTTAAAAACTATCTGATCTTGAATTCTCATTTGGTTTGGTTTTATTTACTCCAATAATCTAACAGTTGTAGTGTAGTTGCAGCATTCCCTGTTACAGCCATTTAAATTATGACAGTGTTAACAATTTTATACTAATCACTTTCAGATTTCTAACAAAAATATGGATCCAAATACATTCAAAATTGGAGGCAAACACTTAAAAGTACCTGTGCCAGCTTTTAAGTGGTATAAAGTGCTGTAATTTTACTGACTTCAGAATTAATTCTAATTCATTGAGAAACTGTCTTTTCACTTTGACTCTTCCATAACTTATCACAGTAGCTGAGCTCAGGGAAAATTGTTGTTAAACTCTAGAAACCTGAAATAAACTGTAAAAACTGTAGGGAAAAAAAAAAATCAAATGGATGTTTAAAATAATTGCTGTTTGACATCCTGTTTATAAGGGAAAATGTTGATCAGTGCAGTTTCTGTAATGGAAAAAGCATTCTGTTTGAAAACATAAAGGGCTTTCAGAAACTGCTTAAGGAGATACTGAACTTCTTGTGGTGAATCTTAAGTGAAGAATTCCTTCAGGGTTTGGTCTTTCAGTATGAGATTCTTTAAGGATTTATCTGCTGTTGCAATATAATTTTTGTTACAGCCATAGCTTTTTTAATAAGGTGTCAGTCTTATAGCTGAAGCATATAATTAGCTTTATTACTATTATAAAATTTCCCTTGCTGTTCCCTCAGATTCAAAGAAGTGACAGATGTGATGCTGATTGCTGCTTTCCAAAGACACAAATGCTGGAGAGTGGTTGGACTTGCAGCATGTGTATTTAGAGCATGGGAACTTTTTGTCTGAATCCTCTAGACTGAAAGCAGAGTTGATGGGAAGGTTAACAGAGGCAAGAAAGAAACAAACAGATGAGTGCATTTGTATTTTGTAATCTGGATTAGGTAGAAACTCCAATGAGAAATAAGTATGTTCTTCATAGACACTTAGAAGTGAATCTACAGTACAGTATAGTAAAATCTTGTAAACTGTAGAAGAATGAAGGGGAAAAAAAAGGCATTTGGCAGTTAAGGCAGTTATTCTGGATGCTGTGATAAAAGATGATCCACAGGAGAGGAGTACTAGCAGTGCATTAATGAGTTCTGAAGGGGAGAGAATGGCCAAAAAAGTGTTAATTTAGGATTGCCACAGATGTAGGACTTTTAATTGGGGCTGCATTCGCTGCTTTTAAGGACAGTGAGTAAGGATTTATTTCTGGGTTTTACAAAGACATCAGCTGGGATGGCTCAACAGTTTTATTCTGAATATCATCCCTGCGGTTTGGTCTCATTCACAGCATTCTGTCTTTTCTCTCATGCTCTTTTTGTGGTCACGTCCCCTCTTTGAAAGAGAGAAGGATGGCTGAGGGAACCAGGCACCTGCTGTAATGAAACGATCATTAGTAAAAGTACAAACACTGAATAAGCTAACACCTAACGTGTAGGTATTTTTGCTGTGTGAGTTTTGCCTTCTCCACCCTCACCCCCCTCATTTAAAAAAAACCAAACAAGCAGCCAAGATTTCCAGTTGGAAATGGGCCATGCTTTCCATACCTCTTTTAGAAGGCTCATTCATACACAGGTGCACAAGGATGTGCCTTTTTTTTCTGCACAGATACTGCAGCAGTTCTGAGAGAATATGAACTCTGCATTGTTTGAAGTGGAGATACCCATAGTGCTGCTTTTTTTTTACTGCACAGATTTCAAACACTGTAAACAAATAAAAAACCCAGTCACCTGGGTCTGTCTAGAGTTCTGAAACCAAATCTGTAAATTAATCTGTTCACTCAAAAATATCCTGAAACTGATAATGTGGCTTGAGGGTCAGCGAGAGGTCTGGATGGGAATCCCAATAAGAATTGGGTTCCCTGTTTCCAGTGGCCAACATTTTATAGGTTTTTAAGGAAAACCAGCAGAGACACAACCCTGCTGTGCTCTCAGTAAAAAATTGATGATAGAACCTTTGTGTTTGGAGAGATGGGGGGGAATATAAAACCTCTGCAAACTGTAATCTGTATCCCAGAGGAGTAGAAGAGTTTTTGCATGCTGTGAATGCATTAGCTATCTGTGATCTCCATTAGCATTGAAGTATGTTCCACATTTTGGGCTTATCTAAATTTGTTAATTAAATGCTGCCTTTTATTTTTGAAAAAAGTATGTTTTCTGTGCATTAAAGCCTAACAAGTGTGACACTCTGCTTATCTTCTAGTCATCAGCAATTTGTCATCCACCAAACTGTAATGGAAGCCTCTGCTTCTTCTTGAATACTTCACAAGGGGACTTTATAAATAGAAACTGTAGCTGGAGAGGTTTTTAATAGCAGAGAAGAACACCTGAAGGAGTTTTGTCAAATGTAGTGTCTTAAAGTAGTTCATATTTGTCATCATAATTATCAACACTAGTTCCTTAACTTTTCTTAATAGCTGCAGAGACTTGGATTAGGAACAGCAGGGATTTCTTTCATGATAAGCTTCTATAAATGGACATACTTTTCATTTTTCTTTTTTTTTTCCTATTTTTTTTTCTTTAACTCGAACAAAATCCCACTGACATCCACTAGTATACAACTGGTCCCTGTGTATGCCACTTGGAAGCAGGAGCTCTTTGATACTCATGTCTAATAAAGCATTTCAAAACCTGCTACCTCTAAGCACAAGATTTCAACCAGGTGGTTTCAAAGTGAGACAGTGTGTCACCTTTGATAAAACAAGGACTTAAAAAATTCAAGTTAAGAAGGGAAAATAATAATAATTTTCTCTAGGATTAAGATTCTGAAAGCAGCTCCTTTCAGAGTTGAGAGTTGAGTGCTGCACCCTTTCTGCATCTGAGTAAGGTCCAAAGTCATACTCGTCCTGCATTGCAACAACAGAAGCTGTTTGTAAAATGCCACAGTCCTTCTCTAATGCTTGCATTTTAGCCTGGTGATAAGGGTGTATCTGTAGCACAGGAGCTTTACAGCTTGAACAAGTTCAAGTCAATGTCCTACTTGATTAAGATAAGAATTATTTACCTCAGCAACCTGTCAGAGATACTTGACTTCATACTGCCCAAGTAACTCAATGTAACTGACATCAGGAATGATGATTAGAGATTAGTAATGATGTTTAGCAGCAACTGCTTGCTGCTTCTGGGCTTGAAGCTGCATCTACCCTGCTTCTTTATGGTGTCATTTGGAGTCATCAGGTCATTTAGCCCTAACTCTGATGTTTCAGGGCCCTACTGGACAGATTTCACCAGGGTGGGAAGAGCAAAGGCCAGAGAGTTCCCCAGACACGTGAGCATCATCATCTGACCTTGAGGGTAGAAAGTACTGTTTCAGGCACAGCACCAAATAGACATTGTGGCTATAACCTAGGATTTTGTAGCAGGGTGTGTGTACTGCCTGTTGTTTCTGAGGTAGTTGGAGAGAACAACTTTGCACAAAATCTGTGACAATGGAAGCACTTGCTGAGAGTACCACTGAGTGTGATGAATGGTTTCTGTGAATGGAGTTCCTGTCTTTGTATCTTAATGGAGTTACCCTGCCAGCACTGAAATATGGACCCAACTGCACTAAGTGACCATTAATATGCCTTGTTCCTTCAGTCAGGGGAGATACATAAAAGAATAAAGTTATTCATATATGGGAGGTTTTGATATAAAATATTTAATAGAAGGGTTTTTTTCTTTCTGAAGAAAAGTATTTATCCAAACTTCACACCTATTGAAGAAGGTTTCTGGAGTCTTACGAAGAAGATAAGACAAAAGCAAATCTATTCCAGTTTGCTTAAGTATCATTTTAAAAGAAACCCCAAACGCCTTACAGTTACGTTATACAATTGTAGAACTGCAAAGCCAACTTCTCTTAAACTTTTCAGCATCAGTCCAATTTCTCTGCTGTCCTAATGTGTCTGCGTGCCAAATGGCCAGTGGTTACCCAGATGGATGCACACAGCTGCTCGCTCTGTGGGTAGAACCTTCAGCACAGAGCTATTTCCAGTCCTCAAAGACGTTTGTTTCATGACCATTCTGTGAAAACATAAAGTACAAAAGGCAGACCTTGAAGAAAGTACCATCACAACCTTACTGAGTTCAAGAATAAACTTTGAGAAGTCATTGCTCCACCATTTTCAACTGTTGTTTAAAAATGTCATTAATTCAGTTATTTCACATTATAGTTAATTTCTGATCAATTGAATTATATTTGGTGGCAAGAAACATGGTGTGGAGAAAGGATGTCTAATTATCAGTGAATGCCTACTGCTGCAGTTAGGACCCTCTCTTCAAACAGAATATACTGGATATCTTAAAATAAGATGTCTTAATCTCAAGAAAATTTCCCCTTCTCCTGCCATGGGATATTGTTCTTGACATTACTTACAGCTGTCGTTTTTATAACAAGGTAACTTTTATTGTAAGCTGATACAGATGCATATCAGTCACTCTCCTGAAACATCCGAGGCATCCAGAACATCAGCTTGGAAAGACCAGGGCCAGATTGATGTATAAAGTATCAATCTTTACAGTCCTTTCAAGTGTAGGCTTTAAAATTATTCACAGTACTTCTTTTGTATTATAAACTATTGACTGGAGAAGCACGACTTGGCAATCCTTTTTATGAATCACCCTATTCTCTGTATGCACATATTTCTCTGTGTAACTTCAGCAGTAAAAATATTTATGTTTTCTAATCTCTTCTGAAACTGGAATGAAGTGTAGGTGTTGGGCTGAGCTATTGCTTGTGGGCACAAGAAAGTTACCTTTTAAGAAAGGCTGCCTGTGCTTAGATGGAGGTAACATATATCCTTTGTTGAAAGGTGAGTTAAATACATAAGATCAACATCACTAGAGATCTAAATCTTGATTTCTTCAATTCAATTTGGGAGCCTTAATCCTAGAAGGGTATGAACAACAGAAAACAAGCTCTTAGGGAAATCATTAGGATGTACCCTCTTAACTGTTTCCTTTCTGTGGACGTTGTTCAGTTATAAAGAAATCTATTTTTTCTCTATAATACATTTTTACCTTAAAATTTACTGAAAGATTGGGTTGGTTTGGTAGCTCATAAATAATGAAAGCTTTGGAAATCTGAACACACGTTACTAACTCATTAAGTCTGAAGAAATGTTTTGCAGGTCTTGTAATAAATGGTTAATAAATTATGTTAAAAGATCTCATCGTTCTCCACTAGCTAACTGTTTAAAACTCTGCTGTGCAATTTTCATCCTTAGAAGTTAAATTATGGATTTCATCAGTTGATTACCCGTTGTTGCAAAAATGATTCTTTATAGCCATTTATTTCTCCCATTTCTCATTTTCCCAAATCACTGGGTTCTTGCAGTAAATTTCATAGGAGTCTTAAATGCCACTCGGATCAATTGTTCTTCCAGAGTACTGCTGCTCCTTCTTAGTTATCTATTCTTACTTTATTCATAAAAGTTTAGTTTGTTTTCATCTCTGCTTAAACTTGTGTCCCATTACTTTAAAGGGATATTGCAACCAGGACAGCTTTAAAATGCAGAATTTCCCTAAGTGCCTATCTCTGCCAAAATAATAGAGAAATTAATTATAATATCTCTAATTATTTGTATTGGATAAGCAGAAAACCAACTGCAAGAAAAGCTTCCCAGTGCTGCCAGTTTGTTTCACTAGGGCAGAGAGTTCCTGTTGGTTGTTCTGGGTGCATCATGCATATATAATGGTCACATACTTTAGATGTAAATGCTTTTCTTACTGATCTGTCACCCCTCTGTTCTAAGCCACACAGTATGCTTGACAGCAGAATATTTTTGGTAAAAGGTAATTCAATCTAAGAGATAACTGGCGTAAGAAAAGACAGTGATCAAAATGATAGAGTTTATGAGTTACATTTTATTACATATTTTTCATTTTCCATTTTATTATACTATACATTTCACCATTGTTACAAAGATTGTGGCTCCTGAAATTATATAAATGCTGATTAGACCCTGGTACTAACTCACTTTGTTCTTTTAGTTGATATAGCTACACTTGTTATCTCTTCTGCTGCCTGGTGGTAAAAGAATAAATAAAAATTAATGGGAAAATAAGATTCTCAGGTCCAGAGTAAATTCTACACACTAAGACTGTGGTTCCAGTGAAGTCAAAGAGAATAATGTTATCATCTGGCAGCATAATAGCGTTGTGGATGTAGTTGAGTGTGAAGACTCCTGAAACAAAGGAATCCCAAGATCTGATGTGCCAGATTACCTGCTAGGTAGCCTAGCCTAGGGCTTAAGACCCATCTGTGACTGATAAAATTGGGAATCCGTACAGAAAGTGTGGTCCTCTATTGTTTGATTTCAGCACAGCTATGCACGAGGAGTGTTTTCTGTTAACAGGAGACTGGGCTGTTGCCTACTGTCAGTTTTCAAGGTGGCATTATATGCATTTGTGAGAGGATGAACTCTGTGTGAAGAATTAGTGTTTTCTCCTGTTTTGAAGTATGTTTGTATAGCTTTTTGTTTTCAGCAGCCAGACTGTCTCTAGTCACATACTATCTGCTTCACAAAGTGCCCTCTGCTGACTTCTCTTCTCTGCGAAGGTGATAAGAGTTCTTATTTTGAAAAATATATTTAAATGTGGGGACTCCTGACAAACAGTCCTCACTTGATTTCACTGCCTTCTGCAGGAGTATTGCCAATGACCCATTTCCAGTGGATCCAAGGAATACTTTTTATACATTTTAGTACTTGATGCAGAACTGTTCAAGAACTTAAGTTTAGATGCAACAATACGAGATGAAAACTCAGCAAGCAGGAAAGGAGCTTCTGCTCATTGAACTATTTAACAAACAGAGTGAAAACTTGCTCTGGTGGAGCGTGAGTCTGCTTTAATCCCAGCTGTGCCCATTGGCTTTTGTGTCATTATTAATATGGCACAGGATTCTCACCTTCCTAATCGGTGCAGCATTTGTACAGTGAGCCCGATGCTCCTGGCTCATTGTGAGCATGTTGGCACACAGCTGCTCATCCAGTGTGGTCTGGGTTTGCAGCTTGAGCCTGGCAAGTCTAACAAGTTGTGATGGTGCTGGATTCAATATGCAGGTGTCAGTTTTACTGCGCAGTAAAACCAGTGTGGATGTGTTGGACTGACTGTTAGCACCCAGCTAGCCCTGTGTTTATGCTTCTATGAATTGTGGGGTTACCTTCTTTACTCTGGACAAGTGTCTGAGGTGAAAAAAAGAGAGCTGCATATGGAAGTTCTGTCTTCAAACCCTTTGTGTACTTGCATACCTCTTTTGTATTGAGGAAAATTCTTGCTTGTTGCAGAAATGAGCTGGTACTTGTAGAATATCAAAGGAAAGCTGAGGTGGCTTGTTGTGAACTTTTCCTTTAAAACAAATCTCTGAACTTTTTCAGTCTTCACCAATGTCAAAATAGAGTTGAGTGGGTTGCTTTATGACTCCAAGGATTAGCTGGCAACCTGGGACACTAAATATTTCTGATAAATAAAGACTTTTCCCATAAGAGGAAAATGTTTCTTGCCCTGTCTCTAAATGTACACATACATTTATTTCCAGATAGACCACATAACAAAACATCTTTCAAAATGTTTATGCACTGGGTTTTCCTAATGTATGCCAAGACTTACTACATGAAGAATTCATGGGCACAGATAGTTGAATTTTCTAGAATCAGGAATGTAAAATGATCAGGAGAGTGATCCAGCTCAGTGTCATCAGTGTCACGGTGGAAGACCATATTTTGCCTGGAGGGTGGCATACAAAAAAGCTGGAGGGGAGTCATACTCTAGTTCTTTGTGCCTATCCAGGTGTCAGAGGAAAAGAAAGAAATAGGTGGGCTATATATGTATCTTTTTTAATGCTTGTTTTATTTATTATTCTCTCACCCACCTGAGTAAATTCAGTGGGGACTGCTTGTGAAACTGATAAATGTGGATAGAAATTTCTGATCTTCATCCAGAAATAGTTAATCTTTTTATAAAGTTAGGCTCTCTAGTTAATTTTATTTAAAATGTGCATCTGACATGATTTCATTAGTCATCTGATAACTCTAATCAGCATCACTGTGCTATGCAAAAAGAAAAGTGTATCCTTAAAAAAAATGAGGTTCTAGTCAGAGTTGACAGTCACTGGAAGGTTTTTTTGATTATACAGCCTTTGAAATTTAAATGTCATCTCTGAGGTGTGTTGAGCAGGGGAATAGCTTGTGCTTGACTTGGAGTATCTGTGATCGTGCTGTGTGTCCTCAGATGGTAGTCCCTGGAGCTGCACAACTCTATCACTGTTTCTGGAAAGGGTGGAAATGTGGCCATTTCTGACATCAGAAGCAGTTCTGTCTCTTAATTTTAAAACATGTCTTTCTAATTCACAAGTGGAAAATGTGAGGGGATGTGGGATTAAAATGTCAGGATCTCTTCCTGACTTGGGTAATGACTCGCTGAACAGAATTCTGAGCCTAATGGAGTTGCACTGTTACATCTCTAGAAGAATGTGACCAAAAAAAAAAATCAGAATTTTAGGTATTTCAGGACTATTTCAGGTAGGCTTTTTCATCTGGTTGAAAGGGGCCAAAGAGGAATTAAAGAACTCCCTTCTAGCTTTCCAAGTGCTTGGGGGGAGACTCAGAGGAACATCATGCTGACCCAGTTCTGTTAAGGTGATTTGTAGCTTCAAAGGAGATCCAGCAGTGGCCTTGGTCTGCACCCCAACCCTTGGTAGTAACTCTGCCCATGGGGTGTTATCCCTGCCAGCAGCAGACACTGCCTGGCAAAACAGGCTGCTGACTGCAGACAGGGCAGGGAGTTAGAAGAACTGAGCTGGAAAGTAAAATCACTGAGCAGAATCAGTTCTGTTCTCACCCAAACCAGGACACCAAAGAACTGTTTCCATCCCTAGTGTCCTGACCAATTAAGTCAGTGCTGGACAATAACTCTGCTTAAACATAAATATATAAATACATTTATCAACACTGTTTCCATACTTTCCTTACTTATATATGGAATTTATTTCCCAAAAATTCCATTTTAATTTAGAGTTCGAAGCTTTTGTTCCTAGGTTAGTAATTGGTGTAGGCACTAGACTGAAAATGAGAACTCTGCTATTGATATGAGGCCCACCAAATGGAGTGGGGAAAAGGAGCTGGGCATACTTGCACAGATTCGTAGTTTTTTGTTTGTTATTTAAATGGAATGAGTTAGGTTTAGGGTTACGTTAGTTGTATGGATTTATTCATACAGTTATTTTTTACAGTTTGAGATGACTGAAGTTGTATTGTACAATTGAAAATAAATTGAACAGTTTCTATGAAACACTGTGGTATAGTCCTGACCTTAAAAGCATATTATAAAAATTATATTAAAATTGGAATCTTTATATATATATAATTCCCTTCAAATTATATACAAATTATGTGGCAGATTGTTGGGCATTTTTTCTATTTCTATGGCTATGTCATTGAATAATCTTTAAGACACAGTGATGGTGATGAGAGAGGCAAACGTTGTGTTGAAAGTAACTTAATCACACAGAAAAAAATGTTCTATAGTAATGCAAAGTATTTGATTAGGGGAAGTTTCATTTCTGTGGTGGATCACTTGTCTACACGTTGCTGGAACAGCCTTGTTCTTGGGCTTGTTCCAATAAGTCAGATCTTTCCAAGCCATCAAGATGGCTCATGGCAACTTGCAAAACTGGGATTTTACAGGTAAATTCAGATGGCTTAAATTCCACCCAGGTCCCCACTTCATCTTTGTTTCTTTATGCACTGCCTGTAAGCTTCCAGAACTGATTCAGACTCTCTGGTCCTGAGCTTTCTTCCTCAAGAGAAAATGAGATTCATAGGATTTATAAATTGGTGTTTGTACACTATCTGTTTTTTCAAGGGAATTTCACCCTTCAAACATGCCTTAGTGGCTGTGGTTCTTAAGAGAGGTTTTACACCCTGAATTTCTGTGTTGTGTTTAAACATCTTAATGAAATTTGTAATAATCTACTTAAGAAACATTCATTTGGAGTTGTCATGTCTGTGAGATCCCTCTTGAAAATAACAGAGTTGTTGATACTCTGGTTTATATTTTAACTTCGACTCATCTTTTGGAAGGAGTTTTCAGTCTTTCACTTTGCACCAGGAGAAAAGTATCTAAGGGAGAGAAAAATATACCTTCAAAAAGGTTTTGTTGAACAGAATCCATCCTCTCTCATTGGACAAATAAGAGAGACTTTTCAGCCTCGATGGGTATGCAGTATGATCCTTTTTTATCATTGTATTTTACCCATGACAGTTTTTGTGATTAAAAATACCCAAAAGCCCAGAATAGATAATTTTTTTTCATCTCTTTTACCTGTTTGTCAATTACATTTTAATTTAATGGAAATTGGTAACTTTTGTGCTGTGTTATTCATCATGAGAATGGTTTAGTATTGAACTTGAGTCTAGATGGCTCACATAACTTTTATTATTTCCTTTTTTTTGTGTTCATTTCTTTGCTGTTTCTTCTGAGATGTAAAGTAGCAGCTGTTTCTGTTACCTTCACAGGATGCTCTGGAAAAGCCAGAAAGGTTTCAGCTTTGCTTTGATCTCACTTCACATTGCATGAAAGAGGCAGTTCAGTTGGAAAGAGTAGCATCTTTATTAGATCTTTTTGTCTGGAAACCCATTTCTTGGGTTTAGAATTTTACAGCAAGAAAGTTTAGAGACTGAAGCAGCTAGAGTGAGGAAATGATTTGAGTTGACTGGGTTGGACATAGGCTATAATTTCTGGGGTTTTTTTCCCTCTCTGTACTCTTGTAGAACAAAAACCCAAGCAGTATCATTTTTTCCTATAAAGATTGTGTCTGTCCCTGTGTTCCAGTAGCTTCTCCAAGTCTTTTTTCACAGGCTCAGTTAGTGAAAATGACAATACTGACCATCTCCTGAAAGAGAAATGATGGTGATGTTTTACATCACCTGACAGATGAAAAGCCAGAATCTATCCCAGAGATTCTCGTGAACAAAAAGCTTTCATACCCCCTTGTTTTTAAGAATACAGAGCTCTAAAAGAGATAAAATTAGAAATTAGAAACCCATTTTATTTCCCACTCCATCTTACAGAATGTTTCTCTGCCAAAGTGGGAAAATAAAGAGCTTGTAGAATGAGTTACTGCATTTTGTACAAGCAAGAATGTGTAATTCTAGGTATGTGTGTAGTGGATACTACAAGAAGACTATGTGTAAATTCATAGAGGACTAGCAGGAAAACATGTCTTACTTTTCAAAGGTGCATGGGAGTCTTTTCCTGGAAATCCCTAGTAAAGATGGTTTTATTCCTCTCATGGAAATAAAAGGGAGCTTTATGCCCAGTATCTGTTTAATCTTTGCTATATGATCAAAGAAGGACGAGTGCAGAAATCATACCACGTTTAACAACCAAGGAGAAACATAATGAGTTGACATCAAGGAAGCAAAGACAGATAATATGAATAAACTGGTATTGTTTGAAAATAGAGGCCTAAAATGCTCTATTACTTAGAACTTGCTTAATCTCTCTTTGGACCTAACTTCTTCAAACTTAAATCTTGCTTTCTTTATACTTCAATACTAATGACATAGCAAGGTATAAAACTTAAGCTTTGTTAAGATGGTTGGACGATGAATTATAACTGGAAAGTGAATGAGGGTAAGTGTATTTTACTAATCTGCAGTTATCTTTTCTCCTATTATACTGCATTGTCTTTGCCTTATGGTAGGAGTAAATAAAAAAGGAATTGTAATCCATCCCGTAGTGAATGGAGTGGAAAAGTCAGCTGTATGCTTTTACTTTGCTATTGAATGCTTGTTTCCAAACCAATCTGCTGCAGAAAGACAATTGCTATGAATCAGCTGCTATCATCTCCAAATAGAGACTGTCTGCTGCTCTGAAGACACAGGCTTCTACTCTTTGTAGGATTTACGTAAGCGTTTGTCTGAACAGAATGAACACTTACAATCTAGACATTTGGTGTTTTCATTTGGATCTTCTGGTTGCATTCTCCTCTTCTCAGCCTATCATAGTGCAGATGAAATCTGTACAAATAATCAAATAAGAACAAGACTTTCTTCAGCAGCTTGCATATAAGATCTGATCTCTCTCATCAAAGGCTCTGGCTAAGCTTAGAGTTAGAAAAACAGAAACAATTATGGAATTGGAAATTCGTGCCTTTTGTTGTTCTTTTAGAGAGTTTATTTCAGAAAAGGATGCGTGCTCTGTGCTCTCAGCTGCTGACAGCACTCATAAAGCAGCTCCAGCTAAGACTGGTATAATTGGAGCTTTCACAAGAGGATTTACATTTCTCTCAGTGTGGCAACCCCACAGTAACTGGGAACAGGTAGAGTGAGCTCTGGGAAGGTTCCTGATCAATGGCAAGCAGCTGAGCAAGGCAGCCCAAAGCCAGTGGGTTTGCTATAAAACCTTTCAAAGGCAAAATCTGTCCTGGATGGGGAACAGCTGGGAGGTAGGATGTCTTGTTTGTACAAAGGTCTCCTGTTGTACAGCTCTTCAAAGAAAGAGAAATGCTTTGGAGGTAGCATGGTCATGGAGAAATTTTTGGCACTATTGATGAAAGGCTGGAGAAAATGAAATAGTAAAAAGAAGATTTAAGGAATATTTTAGTAATAGGAGATAAAAGTAATATACAAAATATCTATTAATGTTTCTTAAATCTAATGTGTAATACAGCACAGATATTTTATAATAACTAACTTCTTCATCCTCACTGCACAAATATGTAAGTATTAGAGAGGTATGTGGCTCCATAGCTCTGTAGTCCCCATCCTGCCATACCTATAAACACGACAGTATGTACAGAGAAAGATGATTGCTACGGGCTGTATAATATGCAGTAGTGTGATTATTGCACACTTGAGGACTGCTGGCTCCCCAGGGAGACCAGAAAAGTTCATTATCAAGCTTCACATAAAGAGTTTTGGGTTAAGAGGCTGTGGTCCATACAGATGATAAAGGGAGAGACTCTGCTCCCTTACCTTCTAGGTATTTCCACAACAGACATCAACAACGTGAATGATTACTTTGTTGTTGCAAAGGGAAAATAAAATGTTAAATAAATGTGTGGCACTACTGAATAAGTTGAATGATTTTATTTTGAATATAATTATTTGATAATTTCAACATTAGCCTCCATTTTAGCTTGTCCCCTCTTGGTTGGTTAAGGGATGATATTATTTCTGCTCTGGAAAAGAATGTGTGTGCTCACAACCAGTTCAAGAGGGAATCCTGAGACTTTCCTGCAGTTTGCTCTCTGCAGAATTTGGATTGCTACATTTTCATAGCTTGCTCACTGAGAATTGAAGTTATTTTATGGAACATATGCACATTATGTATTTTATGTGTACACATACACAATAATTCCCCCTTAGTTCTTGCACCTGTAACTGCAGTGCTGTCTCTGTTGGCTTCAGGGATAGTTTTGCAGAGCCAAGGCTGTAATTCTGGCAAATGCTAATGCTACAAAGATACTTTTACTGTTGTTTTTGTTAAGTGTTGTTCCCCCTTCCCCAATATAGGAGGCCTCCAGAAGAAAACAGAGCTGTAGATTTATTGTCTTTCCTTATTGCTTTTTTCTTTCTTCTCTGTCTTCCTACCATTCAGTCTCTATTACTTAAAGAATCAAAGCTTGTGTTAATAGTTGACTGAAATTGGTTTATTTTTCCTAACAAAATAAGAATTTTATGTATAGATATTTTTTTCCTGCTCCAGCTTTCAGTGACACGTGAAGAGGTCAACATTTCACAGCCCTGTTGTTCTTAAGCTCAAACAAAAAGTTTTCTGAGCAATTTTTTTCCACAAAAGCAATGAAGTAAAAGACCAAAACTCAAACCTCTACAGTATATAGTAGATTATATATACTTTGCAACTTGCATCTTCTTTTGAATAGGATTCTTAGTGTGGTTTTGTGTGTATATAATTGCAAATATGATACCAAAAAATGCCACATACATACTGTGAAAAATAGAACAATGTTGGTATAGTGATGGCAAATCTTATTCTGAAAAGAGCAGGGAAGAATTAGGGATTTCCTTTTACCTTTTTTCATTACTTTGAATAACATAATTTAGTGAAATCTTTTTGACAAACTGAAATAAATTATATTCTCTTCCTCAGTTTGTTCAGTTGTTGCATCTCAAAACTTCTGCCTAATTAGGTCAGAAATTTCCATCACTCTCACTCTGCTTTCTCCATGCAGTAAAGTTTTCTTTGTAGTCGGTGAGAATCTGAACAAAGAACAGACAAGATCTGTGGAAAGATTTTGCATCATTGAAGCAAAATAGCTAAGGATGTGGCTTTCAGTGATTCAGAGGTTTTGTTGTTTTTATTTTGTCTCAGGCAGCTCCACCAGACTGTTTAATGTAAATGAATGTGCCATACTTAGTAGCCATAAAACAGATGGATGTAGAAATCTTACCAAAATGGACTGTATCAGAATAGAGATGTTCACTGCAATTACTAAGAATATCCTTGATATTGAGATGGGATTTAATTTAATAAAATATTTTAAAATTTTAAATTACTTAAATTAAAATTTTAAATTTCTTAATTTCTTCCACAGAATGTCTGTAAATGGTTGAGCTTGTATTTGTAATTGTATACACTGAAAACAAGTTTGTTATTTGTGTAACTTTGACTGAGTTTTATGCATGTGTACAATGGGGTCTTCAAAACATGGAGCTGTACTTTGTATTTTATAAATGGTTAGTGCTTGCTCTTCTCTTTCCCCCCACCCCCGTGTGTCTCTGCTGTGAATCTGTGATTACAAATCAAATGCAAAGCATACTGCTCCATAACCCAAGGTGGAATGCCTATGGATAAGGATAAAGGGGAAGGCCAACGAGGCTGATATCCTTGTGGGAGCCTGCTGTAGGCCACCTGACCAGGATCAAGACACT
>VWZY01010274.1:0-12581 GCA_013399075.1 Chloroceryle aenea
GTGATCCTGCTCTAGCAGTGGGGGTCTTCATTGCTGTGAATGTCTACATTGCTGAGAATTTCTTCACATGGGGATAGATCTCACTTCAGTGGACACTAGCAAAGACAGGACATGGGCAGTATGTGTGCTTTGGGTTCATGGAAGTTCTATAGTGAGAAGATAGCTATCACCATTTGAATGCATGCCTCTCCTCTGCAGTGAATACGAGGCTGTGCCTCTTACGTGTGGATATGGTACCTGGGTGTGGTTGTCGTGGTGCTCTTTCAGATAACGCTGTCTTTAGACCTTCCTGTATCTTTCTGAGGGTGAAATGTACTGTACTTGATGCTGAAGAGGTATGAAATGCACACAATTTTTAAGTGTCTGTGACATAACAAGGTATTTGTACCTTTAGAAGGTACATGACAAATTGCAAATATCAAAATGATGCAATTTTAGATTTATTTGGGGGCCAAAATGAGCACCTGGCTTTGTGTGTGTCTTTGATTTTTAAATGAGGCCACTGACACTGTGAAAGAATGTGCAAAATTTGCTTCATACAGCTGCTCAATACTGATCACTACCCTTGGGTTGAAGGCTGAATCTTAACAGCTGTTCTGTGCATTGGTTTAACTTTCACTCCTTCACAGTCACATTTATGGGATTGGAGAATGTGCCAGAAGGTATTTTGCTCTGTGAAAAAGTGCAAAGTGCGGCCTTATACTGTTTGTATTGCTGAAGAAGAATGGTTTCCTTTTTTAAAGTGGATGTTTCTGGAAACTTAAAATACTCCTGTTTCTTGGTTTTCTTAGGACAACAGTAGCTGCACCCTTGGCTAGTTTAGAACGTGGATAGATATTTTGTTCCAGATCCAGATGTGCAGAAGAAAGAGATTTTCCATCCACAGCTACATGGATTCTTCTAGCTGCTGAACACTGACCTGTCATGCAGCAGGTTTTGTGAGTTCTCCATAATTCATATTAGAATATGATATTAGATAAGTTATTTTAATAAAGCAATTTAAAATCCTGATCTGAGATGGCAGCTGGCTGTGCCTCACCTGAGTCAGCAGTACTCCTATAAACTCTTCTGTTAGCACATCTCAAGAGTAGCGAGTCTCTTCTGCAGTTGTGATTTCTATCCACAGGCATTGCCAGATGAAGAAGAAATCACCTGTGCGTAACCAGAAGCCCTGCTGATAATTCAAATGCATATGGCATCACAAGCAAGACTTCTGCCAGCACAAAATGTAAATGAATAGCATCTGGGGGCTTGAATATCTCAGCTCAACAATCACAACACTCTAAAGTGGCATGACTGGGGTGTTTGTATGACTCCTGCCTGAGGAGTGCTGGAGTTGTTGTAAACTGGGACAAGTATCTTGACTGTTCAGATCTGTATTTGCATAAGCTTAGCCAACATATGGATCAACTCCAGGACTGAGAGAGGCAGTAGTGGGGGGTTGGGGGGTGTCAAGCTCCATAGACTATTTTCCTGCATTGAACATAATATTTGCCAGCAGTTTAGAACTGAACCTTGGGTATCATCTATGAGTTTGATGGGTAGGTATGGTAAACAAAAGATTTCTTCCAACGTGAGGCCTCCTTTAGGTATCATGAAGGTTAAGTGCTCTCTTCCTGTTTATATCAACATTTCATGTGCTACATAAATCTAAACAAGTTGTTTTGGATACTCTTTATACTTGGCAAATATGTGACAAAAATGGTTCTTGTGATTCTGTGAATGGAAAGGGTCTTTTTGTGTGACCTTGGCAGTAGATGTGGGTTTGTGTTCATGGCTGCAGAAGGGACAAATGGTAGAAGCTGGAAGAGTAATTAAGAGAAGTATCACTACATGTTTACCCTACCCTGATAGTCTTCCTTTGATACTATGTATTGGAGGAGTCTGTATCTTGGAAAATGTCAAGATTTAACCACAAAGGCTGTGTAGAGTGTGACCCTGGTGCCCAAAAGCCCAGACCTCACCCACAGCAGACACAGGCTTCCTCTTTACATGCTCAGATCTCAGATCACATTTTCCAGTACTGCTTTCAGTGTTCTTTGGGTAGTATGTTGAATATTTAATTGATTTCATTGATGAGTGTCTAAGCTATAGCTCATAAAAAAGACAGTCTTTCATTTAATTTATTTTTCTTTCTTCCTCCCCATTTTTCTTCTTTTCTCCTAGAAGCTGGCAAAGCCTTGTGCATAGGGATTTTTACTCTCTCATTTCATGCCCTGAAATATGACTTCATAATTTCAGACCAGTTTGTGGTAGTCATTTAGCAGTACTTCTGCTAGATATGAGGATATTAAAGTTAATAAAAAGCACATAGTTTAAATTCTAGAACTCAGGGTAAAAATGTAGTGCCAGAGCATGGAAAATCTGGTTTTACGCCAATGAAAAGGAACAGACTGAATTACTGAGACAATAAAGATGGAGTTCCACAATGGCATTGTACACAGCTTTGCTTTTCTTATTGAAGTGAGCTCAGAAGTAATTGACAAAGCAAAATGAATCACACCCTAAATTCCAGCCTACTTCTCTCAGCAAATATCAAATATACAAAAAATATATACAAAAAAAAAGAGAAACAAGCAATTCAGAAAAGTGTTTATTCCCTCTTCACCTTTTGATACCCATCTCAGGGTAGAGGAACTTGTCCCTCAGGAAGAGAAAAGGATGCTGTCTTGTATATGCAGCTATTAGTGTTTAGCTTTCAGATTAATTCCATTCTCACTAGCTTATCCAACCTGCTTTTGCTACTGGAAATGAATGAAAGTGCAGGTGGTATTTAAAAAATAAAATTTCTTCAGAAATATAAGTCAATCTGCTGTATTTCACCCAGTTTTACAGACCAGCAGAGATTTTTTAATATGCCCAGTAAAAACAAAGTGCTGATTTGGGTCTGTGGTTCTTGGAAACCGTCTTTGCTCTGCTATTTCCTGTTATTTTCTCAAGCTGTGTATTTCAGATGTGACCCGGGACCTACTCAAATCTCTGCATTTGCTGTGGTATAACCCAATTCCTTGGGCAGCTGTAAATGGGTGTTATTTGCTGGTGAAAAGAGAACGGTAAGCAAAAGCCCAGAAGAAATTGTTCTTGTTTGGGTTGTGAGGACTTGATCCGTACCGCCAGCACACCATGGTTAACATCCTTCCCCAGCACTGACCTGGCCTGACACGCTCAGCAGAGGCTGCATGAGAAATCTCACTGGAGACTTTCAGCAGTTTGCACGATTGGTGCTCCTTTCATCTTGAGACACACACAGCCACACAGTGAGATGGTCCACATTAGCTTCTGTGGAGCTGGCAGCAGCACTCAGCAGCTCCTTTCAAAGAGCTCTGCTGCAGTCCAACATTGTGAAGTTGTCTGCAGGACAGACGGTGCTACAGGAGAAGCAGACAAGGAGAAGCAGAACAAGATTTCTGGCTTCATTAAGAGACCAAAGGCATTACCAGTGTTTGTCTGAATAATTGCAGTGCTCCTGTCTGTGTTAATCTTTCTTGGCATGTGTTATTTACAGAATTATATTCATGTGTGTTAGAAGAAGGGAATATATCACTGCAGTGAACCAACACCTCAGCTACCTTAGTAGCCTTATTTCAAACCTTTTGGGATGCCAAAGTGAATAAAATGCTTTCAGATGAAATGTCAGGAACTGAATGATTGTCCTTAAAACCATTTGTGTTTTCTGTTTTGTGTCCTTGGCAGATCAACAACTGGGGAAGTTGTTCACATGCCACCTGCACCTGCTAGCTTTGCTATGCAGCAATGGGTTGTTTCCTTTCCAAACATGACTGGCTTCTGATACCAGTGGGAAATTGGCAGCTCTTACATGAAAGCAGTAGATTCCAGTTTCCTCTTTTGGCTTTTCACTGAGATAGGAAAGGGGTTGTTATTGTTACAGTCCCAGTGCTCTATGTGAGAGAGATCTCTTCTCCACATAACTGCTTTTTCAGTCGTTCAAAAAAAAGTTTGGCAGTAGCATATGACATCATATCTTGTATTATGTATGAGATTGCTCTGAGATAATTTTTTCCCAATATCACAGGCTTCATTCTAAAGAGAATTGTACAACCTTTTCTGTCGTGTCTTAATCTTTCTTTCTTATTTCTGTGAAACACTAAGAGAGTGCAGAATAAAGGGGCTATCTCATGGTAGGGCTTAAGAAACAATGTAACAATGTAGTGGAATTGAAGTGTACTTCTCTCCCTCTTTCTTTGGCATATCAAAAAGATGAGGCAAAGTGGCATTCATCGTTCTTTCAGTTCTCTTCTCCAAAAATGATAGAAAACTGGTATGATGTCATCTTTGGAAGGGTCTTTAAATCAGCAGGTAGGGAATCAATGGTGTTGGGCAGGATGCTGGCAATTGCTTCCTCTCCAGCCTGAAGTATCACCTGTGCAGAGAACTGCAAATGAGCTACATTGCTGAAAGCAAGGTGGAAAATATTGTTTTCACTCTTAACAGCATAAAACTAGCTACATTGGCTTTACAAGTGATTCAAAGAATTGGTCTCCCTCAAAGTTAGGGTAAATTGTTTGTTGCATCAAATGTGCATCCTTAGAAATGTGCACTTTTACTTCCCGTCAGTTACTGAAGATGGAGATTGAATTGTGCTTTAATCTGAGCTTTCATTTTACATTATTAATGAAACAGGACATCCTATTTGTCCTAAAATCAAGGCAAATATCTCTTGTGTTTTGTCCATCTGTTCCAGACACCAAGAGCATGCTCATCACCAGGGAACTGGAATAGTCTGGTACACAAATAGCAATCGGCAGTTATTAACGTAATATTATTACTTGGTCCATAAAGCTAATTTTGCCAGAGATACTAGACATTACACACCATGAGATAGTTTCTCAGGTGATGTGATTTATTCTGCAAAAATATGACAATATTCTGGATAAAAATCAGTAAAAGGATGCATTTTTTATTATTTCATGTAAGCAGCGCAAGTTGCCATTATATTATATACCTGCATTTTCTGTTTACATCCAGTAATTTACAACCCATCGCTATCTTGCCATAGAGCAGCATTCTTTAGAAAAGAAAAAGCGGCTTTTTACATGCATTAGAATAAATCAAAGCACTGAAAGTTCCATTTTGTCTGCCTTTATCCCCCTGCTGTTAATTCAGACCAATACAGGAGTGACTTTATATGCAGAAGGCCACTTACCTCAAACGTGAACTTTATTCAGCACATGAACTCCTTCTGTGGGTTGGAGGCGTGCTGTGTGCTCGCAGCCCACCAGGAACCTGTAAGTCACTCTCTTTCTGCAGACAGTAAAGCAGTGGCTTCAATACTTTCTCTGAAAGAGTACAACTCGCACTCAGCTTTTCTAGCGGTGGTAAGAACATGGACCTTTCAGACTATATTATTTTTCAGTACTTAGCTTACCGCAGACTGCAGGCCCCCAAAAAATCCCTAACACCGTAAAAAATGTGGAGGTTCCCTACCCATCCTTACTCCCCTTCATATGTCTCACACATGTTCAAAAGTCCAACTTCAAATGTCTCCTTTTTGTTTGGTCACTTTTCCTGACATATAATGTAAAAAGTTGTTTTGTTTTGGTTTTTTTTCAGAGTTCAACAGATGCGCTTTTTAACAAAGTCTCTGTTATTGAAATTGCTGTTTAAAATTAGTAGATTTCTCTTGGATGGCGTATTTGTGCCAATCTGCTTAAATGAATAGCTCATCTATATGTCATTTTTCTTCCCTTCTTATTCAGACTATGTTCCTGGGAGACCTATTTTGCAAGCTTATCTGTAGATACTTTTGTCCAGGAGCAAAATGGAGCCTTTTGAGATCTCAGCATCGCAATTGCAGTATTATAAATATGAAACAAAAGCAAAATCACAGCATTAGCTTCTAGATTTTACACAGAACAACATTTCCTGCTTTAGATGACAGGATGTCCTCCTCACAAGACTGTTGTGGTGTACCCTTGTACAATACAAATGAGTTTCTGTCCAAAATAATAAGGCTGATACCTAATCCCGAAATGACATCTGAAGGATTCTAAATAAAGACCTATCAGTGACAGGTCTCTAAACCAGCCTTGGTTAGTTCTGCTCTGTCCTGTGTTAGAAGGAAGATGAAGGCATTTGACTAACAGATCCAGAGCCTGAGCTTTTTTTCCTTGAGCTTTTTTTCCTTGAGCTGTTGTTACAACTCAGGATTCATTATGAATAATAATAATAAAAGATTAATCCCATCTGTTTTTCCATTGTTAGCTTAATTTAGTTACCTCAAAGTTGAGTCTGACAGCCAAGGAAAGTATGCAGTTATCAATGGTATTGATAGCAATAAACCAGTTAAGTAAACTTATTTTTGAATCTCTCAGAATCCCATAATACTTAACAAAACAAAACTCTTGAGCTGAAATGCACCTGTTTACAGAAAGATGCAGCATCAAAAAGAGGTTTCATTTAGAGCCTTGGGTAGAGTAAGTGGCCTTGTTGACAGATTCTTTGTCTGTTGCCATCTTTAGGCTCAAAATATAGCAGGAAATGGAAAACAAAACTGAAAACAAAGTACATGCAAGAAAACCACAGAGTTGTAAGAAAGACTTTGGACAGTTAGAAGGCTATAGAGGCCCAAGCAGTGAAAAGATCAACATGTGCTCTGTTTTGGGAGTCTAGATAGTGCTGTAGCTTTTGAGCTGTAACAGTATTTCCAAAATTGTGTATCCAACCATTGCCTTGGCAGGACTCCGGATACCTCTTGTGTGGGGAGAGGAAAGTGCCTTCGGAGCTTGGCAAAAGTTGTTGGACCTTTCCTCAGGAAGATACACATTTGTTCCTGGGTAGCGTGGAAGGTGGCTCCTCCTTTCCCCCCACAGTTGTATCTACCGTGAAAACAGATCATTCCAGAAGACAGTCTAATATGCAACTGCAGACCCAAATGTCATTGTAGAGGTCTGAGACTCTCTCTCCTGACACACAACTAAATTGCACATACACATGCAAGTGATTTCACAAGCCTGCTAATGAGTGCCCCAGATCAAGGTAGATGGAGCTTACAAGGGATGAGCAGGGAGGGAACAAAATGCCAGGGGCCAAGAAAGACACAAAAAGCACCAAGAACAGTGAGAAAGAAATTTAACAAGTAGATTATGGAAAGTGTAAACTGGTATCACCAATGTCAGGCCAGGGAGCATTCTGTTGCTGAATCACATGTTGCAGGTTCCTGGAAACATGCAACACACAAAGCATGGAAGATGCTGTGCAAGGCAGGTGTATAGAAAGGATGATCATGAACAGAGAGAAATTTAAAAGAAAGCTTTGAAAAAGGTCATGAGAGGGAATAATGGCATAAAAGCAGGTATTGAAGAAAAGGGGTGAGACAGTAGAAGGAAAGATGGAGTAAAGAGCAGTCACTGATTTGATTTGCTGTTTTTCATTAGAAATGTGTCCCTTAGCCACTTCTGGATGTCACAAACATATGTAAGAAAACACAAGTTTTTCAGTGTAACAGGCAACACTGCCCTTCCAGAACCCCAGCATCAAGACTACCCACAAAGCCCAGTAGAACAACCTTCAGTATTAAATCAATGTCAGTGTTAAATAGCATCCTGTGCCAAGCAGGCAGATGCTAGCCCAGCTGGATGAATACATGTCAGAGCATTTAGATGATAACTGGGATGATGGATTGAACTCTTAAGCTAATAGATACCTAGACAAAGAGCAGTGTGACCAAATTCCATGGTGCACTACCCTGCTATCTCCACTGGGTTGCAAAATGCATGAGTCAGAGGTAGAAGATAGCCCTTGGCATATCTGTGGAGAGTAATATGTTCTCTGCTTAAGAAAACCCATGTGTTCTTACTTCCTGATACTTCTGGGTCCTTTTCAAGGGCACTTTCTAGCAATACTCTGCCCCAATGTCTATGTGGCAGCCAACCAAGGTCTGCATCAGTAAGAAAGGCTTCATCTACTAGAGGGAAATGGGTGTTACAAGCAGGACACCAGGTGCTCAGGAGACAGCAACCTCAGAGTCCAACCTCCTGTGGCACAGCTGTGTCCCAGCGTCTGAGCTGCCATTTTAAAAACAACAAACAGGCCAGATCCTCAGCTGGTGTAGAAGCTCAGCATATTAGCTAGAGCTCTGTCTCCTGTATCTCTCGTGGCACTGAATATTATGACTGAAAGGATGCCCAGGATATAACAGATGCAGTGAAGTGTACTGAATGCACCATCAACCTTAAGTAAAAGCCTGAGCTGTTTAATTTATCCTTGGAATCACTTTACTACTGAGCTTTTTTTACCTTTCCTGTGGGTGCTGTCATAAATGGCCTGTGGGAACAGTGGAATTGTCATTTCTGGATGTCTGCAAGAATATTGCTATTGGGATTGAAATAGAAACAGCTGAGGCAGAGAAACCAAGTAGATCATCTCTTGGGCGTATCTTCCAACCTGCTTATTTTCTGTGATTTTTGCAAATGCATTCAGTTACTGTCTGAAGCTTTCAGTGTTGTGCTGCTTCCACTTAGGCTTGTGTAACAAAAAGCTCCAACTACCAAACCCCTCTGCTTCCTCCAGGTCTACCCACACAATACAAAATGTGGTATTGTCAGTTCTGCAGAAGATTGGGAAATCAAGATCTGACCTGTGGTGACAGTGTAAGTAAAAAGTAAAGATATCAAAGTTAATATGTAGCCAACTTATTACAGTTTCATGTCCTACTCAAATTAATTTTCTACTCCAAATTTGGGTATCAGAACAAGATGCTAGATCTCCTTCCAGGAGTTTTAAAAAGAGATTTAGCTCACCAGAGTTGGACATCTGCTCTCTAAGCATCCTGCTATCCCTTCACGTTCACCAAGAGTTCCTGACAATTCACCCCGCTTGTACCTGCTTGGCTCCTGCCTGTGAGTGGAACCAATGTGAAACCTCTTTCTCCACTCCCCTCACTGTAGGGTGCAAAAGCATAGGCTACATGGGCAAAAATGAGAAGTAGAGCTGTGCATCTGATGCTTTCTGGTGATCTGCAGACCAAAAAACCACACCTAACTGTGGGCTCTGTCCCTCCACAGGGCCATCAGCAATTTATTTATTCTTTGCCCGTTGCTTCCTAAATCAAGAATTAATAAGTAGAAGAATTTTCTAACACCATTTTAGGTGTGCTGCCAGCACATCAGAAATGGACTGGTTGTATAATTCAGGGAAAGAAAAAAAAAAAAGTGTAGCTGGCAAGCTCAAGATCTGCAGAGACGTTTAATACATGGGAGGACTGTGAACAGTATGAGAGAGACATACTGCTATTGATAAGCTAAAATTATTGTTTGTTCCCCAGCACTCCCAGTATCAAAAGAGTCAGTTGTTATGTCTCAGCTTGCTGTGGTGCATTCCTGGTGCCTAACCTCCTCAGCATGGAGGTTGTGTATCTTTTAGCCCATGAGCTTCCCACTACAGAGATCAGCTATTGAGTAGGGTGGAGGGGAAATGAAGAGCAGAGAGGCTGGAGGGGAAATAAATGCCGAAATTGTGGGGTTGTCTTCTGATTTTATACATAGATTAGTGAAAAGGACACCTGCAGGGGCCAAATGATATTTGAACACTGCTATGATAACATGACAACTTTATGGTGAGGCAGTACTGGGTCAGAAGTCTGATTCCTCCTACCTCTGGTTCCAGAACTGTTACACAGAGGAAAGAAAGACATTTTCAGGGTAAAAAGTGTGGTAGAGAGCAGGACTGAAACCTTCCTTTGCCCTGTGGCTATGTGGCAATATTATATAGATAAAAAGTGCTGACCATTTCATATGAAATAAGGGCAAAGAGGAAGGTAGAACAAATCCTCTGCAGCTTACAGCTTTCTGCAGGCTGCAGTCCACAGTGTCAAGACCCTCATGGTCCCACTGACAGCCCTGCAGCAGAGCAAGCATAAGGGCTCTGTACCGCATTGCAAAATCCAAGTTTGTGCAGCTCTAACATTATTCCTCCATCATTCGTGGTGGTTTTCCTCCTTATACTTCCCTCTTACACCTGCCTGCAGCCACTGCAGCTTGTTTTCTCTCTCCCTCCCATCCTCTGTCCTCCCATCCTCTGTCCTCCAAAGCCGCTGACACACATCTTCTGTGGCCTAGGAAGAAGAAAGATGGGGGCAGGGTATGGCGGGTCACCTGAGTGGAAACAGGAACTGTCCAATTTCAACTGCCAAACCATCAGGACACTGCCCTGGAGTGGACAGGACCAGAGAAGGAGATGACAGTTCAAGGTAATCTGTGCTCATGGCTTTTCCTGGGCTGTTCAGGTCCAGTGCTACAGCCCACGCCAAAGGAAATTCTGCAGCTGATTTCACTAACAGCATAAAATCAGCCTCTGTTGGCACAAGTAGAATTTAGCCCTGAAGGTATACGAGTGATGCTTCCTTATGTGGCATCTGAACCTTCTCTTTGCATTATGCTCCTTCTAGCAAGAGTCAGGAGAGGCCTCTCTGACTGTCCAGTGGCTCATGGTGTTCAGAACAAACTATGAATACTCACTTAAGGAAGGAGGAGGAACAGGACAGGATGTGATGCATGGGTCATAAATCATCATTCTGATCGCAGCTAGCAACCAGGCAGGGGTCCTTGAGCCTGTCCACCCAGTTAAACGGGTACACTCAGCTACAGATGATGTCACAGCAGCAGATGACCTCAGCCTGCAACATGGGCAGTGAAGAGCCCTCCCAGCACCTCCCTGCTGAGCTGAAAGTACACCTTCTTTTTTCTCTACCCTGATACCCACCCTGGAGCCCCATGGGTTGCTACACCTGCTGTGCCACTGCTTCAGTCACACAGATGAAATACGCTCTCCTCTGACACAAAAGCTATTCTTTCTCTGAGATCAAACAGCATCCCACACTCTCATTAACCTGTTCCCTAGTTCAGAAGTACATTTAATTTGCAGCTTTCATAGTTAGTGCCAGTGTCGGTTTGTTCCTGTGTCTGCTCTGCCTTGGCTGGGTACATTTATGCAGCACGAAATGTGGTAGAGCCCTGCTTGCTGTGGCCTATGAAGCATTATACCTCACAACAGAATAAGGAATTAGGGTAGTTGGAGCTTTTTGTTTCCCTGGCGAAGAGTAAAATAAAAGCACAAATGTTAAAAATATCCCCGCAAACCCCACTTTTTGCATTCAGCAGAGAACAATGTGCTGTCTGATGAATGAAATTTGTCATCTGGGATATCTGTACTCATCTGGTCACCTTCTACAGAGCACCTCTGGAGTCATGATGTATGGGAGAAGAGGGAGTTTCAAAGGATTTGCTGGATTTCTGGTGGCAAACATCAAACATTTCACAAATACACAAACAGGGAAAGGGAAATGGAAGCTTCAGCAATAGCCACCACAGAAGCAGTTTGTACAGAGGCTTGTGTGGTAGATTCATCTTCAAGCAATGGAAGAAAGCAAAGGAAACACAGAACCTTTTATAACTAGTGCTAGATATTTTTCGTTACAGTCAGCACAGTTTAGTGACTTTTTTTTAAGCATTTGGATGTAACTATGTTAAAACTATGAAGATGTGTGGAGCACGAGTGACTTTCGGGATCTTATTGTGAGGAAACAAGGGCAAGACTCTGCCATTGCAGTTCCTCTGGGGATTCAGCTCTGTTCCATTGCTGTCCAACGGAAAGACTCCTGTTCATGTTTTGGTAGTGCCTTGATGCACGTATGTGGCCAGCGACTGGAAGCTTGGTGGAAATCAGCATGTGAAGAGATTAACACGAGATGTCTGCAGAGATACATCCCAGCCTGCCAGATGAAGACCAAACCCTACATGCACTTCCCTGCCCAGGACGTTTCCGTGATCTCGCAATCCATTTGCGGATTGTCCCTCCTGTCCTTTGAGCCTCTTGGAAGATGAACTTTGGTCAATGTATTATACTATGCCCTTTGTAATGAAATAATGTCACATAATGCGTATTTAGTAGGGATTAAAATACCTGAGCTAATACAGGGAGCTCTTAAGGCTTGTACAGTTCAGCAGCACTCTGGTTGTGAATCTAGAATGATGTATATAGCGTTGCAGCAGTGTGCTCTTTCTGGCAGCTTTGAAAAGGTTGGGACTTTTTTAAAGAATAAATCTGAAATCACAAACAACTAAAAATGCCAGAGATAGAACTCGATATTCAGAAAGAATTTAAGTGGCTGACCAGAAAACTCCTGGATTCTGAATTCTTCTGGCTTTTAGCAAGTCATTTACTCCAAGACACCAAGTGTGTAACAATCTCTCCCTGTCTGTATCCCAGGAGCAGAATGAGTATAGTAATATTTACTGTGCCCAAAGGTAGTTACAAAATGTGACTAATTAATGCTTGTATAACACTTCTGATAAGAAAAAAAAAAATACTATGGCAGTACACACACACACACAAAAAAAAGTATTGATCCTTATTTACGTGGGGAGAAGCGATCTTGACTCCTCCACATCCCCTGCTCTGCAACATGTGTCACTGCGCTGCCGGGTGTTCCTATTTTTATGTCAACGCCCCCGTGTTTACCCCTCACCCGGCCAGGGGGTGGGTGAGCGGCACCAGAGGGCGCAGGACAGGTTTTCGGTCTTCCAAGCCCCTCTCTCTGCAGGCGGCCGGCGGCCGCAGGCCTG
>VWZY01010274.1:13066-37696 GCA_013399075.1 Chloroceryle aenea
GTCTCCGGCGGCTCGTCGCCTTCCCCTAGACACCGGCAGACGAAGGAGCCGTGCGGCGGAGGGCAGGTATGAGGCCCCCTGTCCCCGGGGGATTGGATTACGAGCAGCGCGGGGGTTGGCCGGGGAGGTGCCGCACAGGGGACTGTGAGAAGTTAATAATGTATCTCCTGTGAAACGGCGCCACGGGCCCGGGAATGCGGATGGCTTCGGTGACGCCCAAGTGAGATTTTTACGGACCTTAAAAATGCGCATCAGAGCCCAGGCTCCAACAAGTGTATGTGTGAAACCGGCTCTTTGTGAAAGCCGATCTTCCTGGCCTGTTGCTGCTTGGAGCTTAAGAACCAGAGGTCCACCTTCAGTTTAGCTGCAAGTCATGTGTGTGTCACATGGCTCTTGCAAAACACTTCTTACCCATGTAGATTTTGCAACCCTGTGACTTGATAATGAAATGCTCTTGGGGCTGTCTTCAGTGATGGCAGATCACTGGTGATGGCAGACTTTTGTTTGGTTGTTCGTTGTTTATTTTTTGTTTATTCGTGGGTTTGTTTTTGTGGTTTGGTGTTTTTGGTGGTTTTTTTGAGCTTGTTTTGGGTTTATGTAGTTGGATTTTTTGGAGGGCCGTTGTACCTCATGTGAATATGGCCTTTCTCTCAGGTGGCCTGCTCTAGAGTAAGGATGTCTGAGCTCTCTGGTCAAGAGTTGTCTGTATTCCTAAGAGCAGTGGTTTGCCCACCAGGATGTCAGGCATTAGAAACGTTGTTTTGCTCATGGCTTTTTTTTTTTCTTTCTGTGAGTAAAAGGAGAGACTTAAGATTATTAGTTTTAAAAGCACTTTAAAAAACAAGCTGCTGCACTTTCAACACTTGAGTGCTGAAGAGTGTTTTAGGATTGTTTTGCTGGCACTCCAGTTTGTGATGATGAAGCCAGTATGCCCTCCAGTGTATTTCAGTACTATAACCACTGCAATTGTGGTATTGAAATACATGTGTAGTATGACATTACTGCTCTAGATATCCGTTGTCTCTGTTCATGGATGATGCTGTAACTAAACTTTTGTCCTCAAAGTAACTGTTTCCCTGCTGCTGAGGCTGACTTGAATGGTTATTGCTTGGTGCCCTCTGGCCCAATAAAATCACCTGCAGAGCAAATAGGAGCAGAATGCAAAATAATCATCAGTTAGTCTGACAGAGTTGGTGAAAACAGAGGTACAGCCAGAAACTCAAGTTACATCTTGGCAAGATGTAACTGAACAAGCTTGTTTGTGTGGCTTTGGAAAACATCAAAACAGCAGCAGGAGGGAGGCAGCTGGTGAAAAGCCAACAAACTGTCGGTGCCTCTGTGGTTGTAATGAGTGAGTTAAACTCGTTTGCTTTCCAAAGCAATGGGTTTTGCAGTGAAAAAATGCCCGCAGAGTGTTAGGCCACTAATGCTGTCTGTGCAGAAACAGATTGGAGGGGGCTTTTCCATGGTGTCTTGGATTTTTTTTTGCCTTTCCTGAAGCCTCTTGGCTTTGTAGTCTGAGCTCTCTTCAGTGAGGTACTGAGGAGGAAAACATTTTGAGGGAGACTCTTTTGCAGTGAAGAGTGCTTGCTTCTGGTGGTGGGGACAGCTGAGTTCTTGAAAGCAAAACAGAGGAAAAACTGTAGTTTAAGATTAATTTGTAGTATTAAATTGCCACTTCCTGACAGGGTGGTGTCTGGAATGAGGGTGGGAAAACCAGAAAATATCTGTGGCTATCATCCGTGTACTTGGATCAGTGTTAAACCAGGAATAAGATAACACGGGATTATGACATTACTCCTTATAGTTACCTGTAAAACAGGTGTCTGTCCTTTTAGAACCACCTTGCTTGAGAAGTGACTCAGATGAGTGTAGCACATTCTCACTTCCTTATCACAGCTTCAGATCAGGCCGTAGCCCCCAGTGGTCTGTAGTAGTCATGCCAGAACTTTGTCAGAGGTCAGTGGGCTACCTAGTTAAAATTTCTTGATAAACAGATATATCTGCCTATTTTCCTATTAAAATTATAGGATTAGAAGCCACTGGTGAAAGGGTTTGAAGGTGGGGGTGTGTGTGCTTCTGAGAGCTTCCTTGAAACCTCAGGGCCATGGGTCGGCCTAGTGGACTAGTCTGTGGGGTTGTTTTTTTAACACTTGAGTGAAGAGGTTGAGAAGGGATGGATGAAATATTAGTGGTAGCATTTGCAAGCTAAATTCTCAAAACACTTGCTCACCTGACACTGGGATGCATTCCTTCTGTGTTCCTTTCCCACTTAGGGTGTTTATAATGAGCAAAATGTCAATATTGACTCTGTGATTAGTCCATTTTGCATTTGGCATTTCCTACTGCTTCTGCAACTTGGGTGTAGTAGGTTGGCCAGCATAAACACAACGTTGAACTAACAGCCTAGTGATAGCAGGAATTAATGTTCTGTAGTGCCTGGATCTCTTTCCACATACCCTCTTCAAGAGGAGATGGGGAAACAGTGCTTTTTTGAAATAAATTGTGGATTTGTTTTTTCTTCTTTTCATTCTTCAGAAGTGTTAGAGAATACCTGTGTGGGGCTTTTCAGCCTTGTGCAATGGTGTTCGGTAGATGACTATTAAGTGATTGGTGAAATTGCCCGAAGTTGTGTTCCAACCATTCTAAACATCAACCTGTGATGCGGAGTGGTGTTGTGTCTTATGGATTCTGTTTACTTACACAAGCAGTGTGTAATCCCAGTGACAATTACGTTCCTCGTCAGGATTTCTTGGATGATAAAGTGAAGAATCGGGGGATTTGAGGCTGCTGTGAATACATCAGCTTGTAGTAAACTTGTACCTGATATCAGTGATTAAAGCCAACTCCAGCAGTTCCTTGTTGGATACGGATGACTATCTAGCCTTGTGTGTTTTGGCATAAAAATCTTTCTGGCATTTAAAAATCCCCATGTCTATAACTGTATAAACAACAGTATCTTGGAGCTCCACAGGTCGTCCTTCTACACAGGTTTGGCCATCACTATCCTTGACCTTGATCTGCTGCACTTGCTGACTCTTGTGTGGGAAATACATGGAGGACTCTGCTGTCTGCTGCAGAACTTCAGGGTTGTTTTGGAGGTGTCTTTTCCCCTTAGGAAATTAAACTTAGCTCCCTTTCTTTGTTGAGAGGAAGTTACTGTATCACTTTTCTGATGGGAAGGGTTTGAAAGCCTCACTCTTACTGAGAGTACCTGCTTTGCTGCACACGCTCTTCTTGTGTGCTTAGTGGTGCTAAGGAAGAATTGTTTGTGTAAATGGCGAGAAATAGTTGAATGGTAAATCTGAATTCCTGCATCTTAATTTAAACTGTTGCTGTACCCTGTGAGGTGTTTCCAGCATCACTCTGTGTAACAGACTGCTTATCTGGTTTGCAGGGCCCCTATGTAAGCATCTGCTGTAATTTAGAAGGTCCTAAAGCAACTGTACCAGTGGATTATAGAATGATTTTTAAGGTTTTTGAAAATCTAGAGAGCAAGGTTCTACTTCAGTTATCTCTGAATTGATGCGAGTCTAAGCATCTATCTTGCTTACCTGGCAAAATTAGTTCTTTGTGACACAACACCCATTTCTAGGGTCAGATAGCGCTAACTCTGTTCTAATCGAGCTTGCAGCCTAACTGGCACTGGCCGTGGTTTTGGTGGGTGTGAAGTAGGTGGCTTAAGTCACCACATGAGCCTGTGGTTGTCACTTGCTTCTGGAAACACTGCAGGCCTTAAGAAGATTTTAATAGCTAAGATGTTAAATCTAATATTTAATGATTCCGGGTTCTTGTTATGTTAAAGGTTCATACACTACTGGTGTGTTAATGGTTCATGCACAACTGTTACGATTCTTCTTTTGCTTCTGAAGACTAAAAGATTTAATAGCAGGGCAGATCTGTTTGGGAGCTGCTCTTGGCACTAAGAATAACGAAGGAAGACGAGTTCATGTTTGGGGGCTGGGGGCACCTGCATTCCCCATGGAAGCAAGGGGAGGTTCTTAAGTGAGTCTTCCAGATTTGTAGCTGTAGCCTTACCTACACCAGGAAGGAATTAATTTTTTTCCAGTAATTTTAGTGAAGACAATATAGTGGAATAGTCATGTGTCACCATTCTTAAGGGGATTATAACATGCTGCAAGCTCTAATGCTCTCAAGTGTCTTTGTGCTTTGTGCTTACTGTAAGTAATAATTAAACTTCAGGATTGCTGAAAATTCTGTTTTTGCGGGGAACTGAAGAACCAAAGCTTCCTCTTGAAGGAGCTGTTTGAAGATTTATTGTGGCTTCAGTTTATGCATAATTCCAGGGAAGTAGGCATAGGTGTAACAGTAGACCAGATGTCAGAGCTGTTGTACCTTACCCTGGTCTCCATGTTACATAGTTTCCTTGCTGCTCTTGGAAAACTACATTATTAGTGGGTATAAGAAGTCTTAAATGCCTCTTGCTCCATTTGCTATTGGGTAGCACTTTGCCTTGGTTCCTGGGTGAGGGTGATGTTGGTGGCTGAGAGGCAGCAGAACTGGGTGGCTGAGGGTAACTGTAACACTGGTCAATACAGTCCCACTTCGGTGATCCTTAGGCTTAAAAACACATCGATTTGTGATAAAGCACCACTGCATAGCTCATTGGTGTGGCTGCGGTGGAGTTGCTGCAAGTGGAGCCACAGGAAACACAAACCTGTTCTTCTGAAGCAGGAAGGAATGCAGTGCTCAGGGCTCCAGGTTGCAAGGTGTGATTTTTTTTTTTGATTTTTTTTTTTTTATGGGCAGGCCGAAGCCTGATCACCAACGAGTGCATGAACAGTAGTGAAGTTTCTGGTCAGTTACGTTGTTTCAGCTATCTCAGAGCTGTTATATGGATTGTGATGTAACTAACTTCTCTCAGTTTGGGTTAATAACTGTCATTCTACTAGAACCATCTTGCTTTGTATTAGCACATGACTTGACAGGTGGAGTAGTGGCTTCTGTGACTGTAAGCTGCTAGATATCCTTTGACTTTTTAAAAATACCTCAAGAACTTTTATCTTATTTTGAAGAATCAGCTTATTAGTTGCTATATTTACCACTTTTGACTTTTCTTTAGCCTCTAGAGAAGTGCTGCAGAAACTGGTGAAGGTTTCAGTTGTCTTCTTGCAGCCTGGGCCAAGATGACAGACTTGGGCAATTGAGCAGGGGAGTGGTAAAAAAACTGAGCAGCTGATCATCTGCTTGGCTGTTATCAGCTGGGGATGGATGCATTTTCCTGGCTGGATTCCTGCCAGCCAGAGTCAATGGCAGTGGTAGTGGGGTATAATAGGCGGGGACAGTTGACTTGGGGCATTTGCATAATGTTGACCTTCTGATTTTGCTTAAATGGATGTAAAAATATCTGTGGTGAACTCTAGTGGTTAAATGAGACTGGAACTTATTTGTGGCCATTAAAGGGCTGAAGAGCTGTAAGCTTAGAATGTGTCTAGTACTTAGTAAAATAATCTGGGGAAATGGTGGTGCTACTTGATCTCTAGTGTTAAACTGCCCCAGTAGTATTATGACTAACACAAAATACAGTGTTTTGAATGAATGAAATCTCTGCTACTCTTTGAAATACAAAATTAGGTTGGTCATTGATGATACTGTGCCTGTTCCCCCAATGTTGGGAGGACTCAACATGAAGTTAGTGTCACCTCTTCCAGTGTGACTTCAGAATTACTAATATCACTGTCAGCTGTTCATAGGCTATTGTGGAAGGTGGATATTCATTTTGCTTTAGCAAGCCACTCAACTTAGTGTTTGTGGTTTGTGTGTAAATTGTATATCGTGCTCTTGGATTCTGCTGAAACTTAAATTTGGGTAACTTAAACTGAGGAAATAATTGATTGCTTTTTGGCCAGCTACATGGCACTTGGGAAGCTGGGAGGTGGAATCAAGCCTTGTGACTTGTAAGAAGATGCAAAGATAATCGTTCTAGTGGACAGCAGCAGGCTAGCACTGCCTGCTAATCTCTGCTACTTGCTTCACAATTTAGTGTGGGCCTAGTTCTTTGGTTAAGTGACTCATGATTTTAATCTTGGGTAGACTACAAAGGGATGAAGTAGGACTGTGTTAGTCTTGGTAATAACCATGCTAATATCCCTGTAGTAACTTCTTAGGAAAGCCCAGTTCTAAGCAAATGCTATGTCCAGAGCATCCACCTCACGCTTCCCTTACCAAGTTAATGGAAGTAAATTGTGATTATCTGAACTAAATTGTGAGTGTCTGAACTGGATAGAGAAGCTTGGAGTTGGAGGTGATTTCCCTAGTAGTGAATTAATTTTATGGGACTGGATAGTGTGTTTCATGAAGTGACTTTTTTTTTTCCTCCCTTCTGCAGTGACTACTTATTCAAGCTGCTTCTGATTGGAGACTCCGGTGTTGGGAAATCTTGCCTTCTACTTAGGTTTGCAGTAAGTGATCACTCTTGAAAACTTGATGTAAAAAAGCTACTAGGTACTTGGCAAGAACTTCTCTGATATAAAAACTACTTGAAAGCACTGATGACTATGAGGTCTGGTATACCAAGAGGTAGTTAAAGTATTGCAGATCTCTTCTGTCCTCTGCATTTGTTTCTAGATGATGTATTTGAGTAATACAGAAAGAAATAATACCAAGAATGTCCAGTTAATTCAGATTTTTTTCCTATTATTTCAGGGGGGAAAAAAACCCCTGTTAATTTAACTTCCATCGTTACACTAGTGGTAGAACACTGAAGGGTGAGAACATACTTCAGTTCTGGGGTATGTGCCTTCAGGCATGAAGATGACAAATGTGTCAGGGCAGGACCTTGATTGGTTACTACTTGATATGGATATTTCCAGCCAGTTGAAGTTTCATATCTTCATTGAAAAGGCCTACCAATTGTTTAGCCAGAGGGAGAAGTAATTTAAATAATACTCTAGGAATGATAAGACACTTATGCTTTCGTTCTTGAATGAGTGTATAATAAATGCTAAAATTGCTGGTGGGCGGCTGCTGTAGCTGAAATGTAGTGCAAGAAGCTATAGCTTTCCTGTCAACAGGAAAAGTTAGTGGGTTTGACAGGTCTGAGTAGGAAAATCTGGAGTCCAGTGAACTCCTTATCTGTGTCTGTGCCTAAGTGCAACATTTCAAAAGGACTGGACTCTACATGATTTCCAGAAAACAGGCTTTTTTGACTGGTTTCTGGAACATGTCTTGTTGTTTGAGGTGCTTTTAAGAAAACTTTGTCAGATTGTTGAAAAGTAAATACTTGATAGAAATACCTCTGGACTTTGAACAGTCAAGACTGTTTTTATCAGGCAGGCACAAGTACTTAATTCCCTGTCACATACTAAAGGTGGCAGCCGCAGAAGAGGTGCGGGTGGCTTGACTTGACCTATGTTTGCTCTTTCTCCTAGGATGACACATACACAGAAAGCTACATCAGCACAATTGGTGTGGACTTCAAAATCAGAACTATAGAACTAGATGGGAAAACTATCAAGCTTCAGATAGTAAGTAGTATTTCTCAACTCCTGGGTACTTAATCTGTTGAAGCACAGAATTACATTCATAACTATTAGTTGTTAACTTTGTACTTTAACAATTAAAAAAAAAAAAATCTTCCCTGTTACAAGAAGCCAGGCAGTTTTTCCAAGATTACAAGACTTCCCATGACCTGTCCTTATCAAGGATGGATGCTTATCAAGGCTGTCTGCCTGAAAGAGCAAATGACCTATTAGAATTTTTTTCCTGGGAAGAAAACTGAAGTATTCAAATGGCACTGTGACCTGTAAGCTGAATCCTGTGATGCAGTGACTGCTCTAGTATCAAAACTAGTGTAGTTCTGCAGTATTTAGCAAGGCTTTGTGTTAAGTCCAAGAGTATCACACAGGTGTCAAAGATGCTCATATTCTACAGTGGTTCTTAATAGCAGACTGCATTGTCTGGTGTTGGAAACTCTGCTTTTGGTGACCTGAATGGAAGCACTGACAGAAGCACTTGTAGGTGGTCTGTCTGTCACTTAAGTGTTTTCTGGCTACACTTTTGGCCTTTCGCTTGGAATAAGCAGGGGAAGAGACTTGGCAGTTTTCCTCTAATTGTGAAGCCCTCTAAAAGGGTGACTGCTGTAATGAAATTGAATATCTGTGCAAGGTCACACAATCCTTGGCAGTCACTGCTTCGAATTGAAGCAGAGGCTTTCTGGACTTGGAAGGCAGTGACTCAGGGATTTCAGGCTGTGTTGTGGAGCTGGAGTCTAGTTCATGACCAGAAGCTGAAGCTTGTGTGAGCCTCCAGAGTCTCATGTAGCATTACATTAGTGATGTGAGAGTGCAGAGCAGTCCACTAGTAATGCTGTCCCTACTGAAATCTGAGTCTCTTCGTGCTAAGGCATCTAGCCTTATTCTTGACCTGGCCCCAGGGAGAGAAATGGTTGTGTGAGTGCTACTCCTGTTCTGGTAGGGGGAGAGGTCAGCCATCTAATGTCCTACCTTAACTCTTCCAGCAAGAGAAGGGAACCAGGTTTGTTCTGAGTTGTTGCACTTCATCTTGTGAAGGTGATGTTGCCTTGAAGTACATTGCTGCAGCTCCTGTACCAAGGAAGCTGAAGGGAGTGGTCATGTTAGAGACCTACATTTCTGACCTTAAGAGGCTTTCAAGTCCTGGCTCATGTTTGTTGTTCTGACCACTGAATCATGAATTCTTATGGGTCAGAACTGCTTAATGTTGTCCTCAGTGGGATCTCTTGACTACACTTGTCTGAAACCAAACAAATGAGCACTTCTGGAAAAGTACCTACTGAAGTGTAGCCATTCTCTGTTAAAATACCTTTATTTTCTCTAATCCTGTTGGATGCAGTATGGTTTCAGAGGCACTTCTGTAGCTGTGACTTAGCTGATACAAGTGTATCCATGTATACTGATGAGCTGACCCGTATTTCTAGAACAGAGTGTGTGACACCAGTACGGCTGCATTGCAGTAATTGAGCCTGTTTGTTTTGTAGTGGGACACAGCAGGACAGGAGAGGTTTCGAACTATCACTTCCAGTTACTATAGAGGCGCTCATGGCATCATTGTTGTGTATGATGTTACAGATCAGGTAAGTGTTAAATCTGTGCCTGGGGAGCTTCTCCCGATGGAAAACACTTGCTGATAAGGAAATAAAACTGGGAATTCAACTGTGCAGCACTTTAGGGAGACAGTGACCATGTTCTCCAGGCTACGTTGAGTTTTATCAAGCCAAAAGTCTGTGTTAGTCTCTGAGTTTGGGGCTAAAAACGGAAGTGAAAGGAGCAGTGGGATCTGTGGCTCTAAAGCAATTGTGTGTCTCAGGCTTAATCTGGAACTTGCTGGGCAGATAACTGTTCAATGTGAATACTTTTTGCCCTGCCTTTGGTAGCAGAAAATCTTGAGTTACTGCTGGAAGTTGTTGAAAAGATTTTAAAATCTACTTGAACTTTGGTCTGCAATAAAAACTGTCATTTGAAATAGAAAAGTGTCAGCATGTGCATGGGATACAAATGAGCCAGAGTGTTCTGTGGCAATCTCTGAAGATTACTAGTGCAGTTGTCCTGTTTGAAGGGCTCTGGGGAAGTGCAGGCTTTCCTAAAAAAATAGAACAACAATAACTGGGTTCAATTACTAACTGGAGCATCAGTTTAGTGCTCATGGAGTTGAGTGTTGTTCTAGCATCTGCCCAGTGCTGTGGTTTGCACCTCATTCCTAGTGCTTTGTAAATGCCAGAGAATCCTCTAGTTTCAGCTGTGTGCTGTGTCCCCTGTGCTACAGGAGGAGTAGGTGGTGTCCCAGCTCCTAGAAGGTGACTATTCAAAATACAGAGCAGGTTGAAATAACGGGTGGGGTAAAGGGTAGTGAGAGGGAGGACTGATTGTAGTGCTCGGAGCATGGACTGAGCTCTGCAGACCCTGCGTGAGCTTGCTTGTCCTGAGGCAGTCAGGGGAGTACTGTAACAGTAAAGCAGGGAGTTCTCTTGTGTTATCTCTTGTGGTTATGAATCACACTGGTAAATTCACTGCTTCAGCTTCTTTCCTAGTCATTTCTGAACAGTGCTGAGCTTTCCTCTGGGTTAAGGGTCTCACTCGGAATTCTATTATCTCCTAGGAGTCATTCAATAATGTAAAACAGTGGCTGCAGGAGATAGACCGTTACGCCAGTGAAAACGTCAACAAGTTGTTGGTGGGGAACAAATGTGATCTTACCACAAAGAAAGTAGTAGACTATACAACAGCAAAGGTATGTTGGCACTGCTGTGTTACTGGCTTGGTCAAGCACCTCATCTGGATTGTTATGTACTTAAGTTCTAATGCAGGGAAGCATCCCAGGCATAGATGTCAAAGTGCCGTAAGTACAAGCAGTTGAATGACCCTCCCCTACAGTGCAAGTTGCTATCAGACTGGAGTCCAGGGGAGGGGGGTGGTGGTGTCTAGGAACTTGGGGCTTATCCAGAAGAGCACCAGGAAATGAGGGGAGGTATGAATCGGTGCTATGAGCTTACTGTTTGTTCTTTCTCAATTTGCAGGAATTTGCAGATTCTCTTGGAATTCCATTTTTGGAAACCAGTGCAAAGAACGCCACAAATGTAGAACAGTCTTTCATGACCATGGCTGCTGAGATTAAAAAACGAATGGGTCCTGGAGCGACAGCTGGTGGTGCAGAGAAGTCCAATGTTAAAATTCAGAGCACTCCAGTCAAGCAGTCTAGTGGAGGTTGCTGCTAAAACTTGCCTCCCCCCTTTTGTCTCACAACAATGAATTTGCAATCTGAACCCAAGTGAAAAAAAAAGCCTGAATTGTACTGTATGTAGCTGCACTACAACAGATTCTTACCGTCTCCACAAAGGTCAGAGATTGTAAATGGTCAATACTGACTTTTTTTATTCTCTTGACTCAAGACAGCTAACTTCATTTTCAGAACTGTTTTAAACCTTTGTGTGCTGGTTTATAAATGTGTAATCCTTGTTGCTTTTCCAGATACCAGACTGTTTCCTGTGGTTGGTTAGGATGTATTTTTGTTTCAATGTTTCTATTGGCATGTTTAGATGTCAGGTTTAGTCTTCTGAAGATGAAGTTTAGCCATTTTGTATCAAACAGCACAAAACAGTGTCTGTCACTTTCCATGCATAAAATTTAGTAAGATATATGTAAGATCTGATTTGCTAGTTCCTTCTTGTAGAATTATAAATGGAAAGATCACACTATCTGATTAATAGTTTCTTCATACTCTGCATATAATTTGTGGCTGCAGAATATTGTAATTTGTTGCACAATATGTAACAAAACTGAAGAAATGTTTAATAAATATTGTACTTATTGGAAGTAATAACAAATTGTATGGTGATAAATATTGTCTTAATTTGTATGGCTAAAGGGGAAATCAGGCTTGCATTGTGTGCAAATCTGTGTGCAGCCATGGCTCTCAGACCTTCTGGCAGATCAAAGACTTTCCCTGCAACTAAAATCTAGTGACTATGGCCCAAGAGACTGAGTTGTCACAGTGCTTAAGGCACAAACTGTACTAGAAACACCCAGTCAGTGTTCACAGAGGCATAATGCACTCTAAATGTATAAGTGTTCTGTAACATAGTCTTGGAACTTTATTTCTCAAGGACTTGATTTAGGGAATTCTTGTCTGCTTGGTGTAGCAGGGGAGAGAACAGTATTTCCCTAATGTGAATGACTACAGCGTAACCTTGAGGTGGTGTAACATTATACCAGTATGCTGTCTTTTCTATATACTGTTAATTCCATACTCTTTTAATCGATACTCTTCTTAGTGCAACAGCTTAGTTTCTATTCTGTTATGCATAGAGGCAGCAGAAGGAGGAAACAGGGACAGGAAGGCCCCACAACAGACTGTTGCTTGAAGTAGGTGTGCTCTCAAACAATTTGGAACTAACCAGCAGCCAAAAGGTTTTGGACAGTGTGTGATTCTTTGTACAGAGCTAATCAAATCATTAGTGCCTGATGTCTAGCTAAAAAGCTGCAGGAAAGCTAGCCTGTAACACTTCCTATACATGTAAAATTGTTCAGCTTTATCTAAACTCCAAATGTTCAGCCTATTCTGTAAATAGTCTCATGTTTGAAAGACCATGTAACATTCCCCTAGTAGCAAATATACCCTGTGGTAATAAAAACTATAGCCTAGGTATGTTGTGAGATATAAACTAAAATTGGTGCAAATATCCTCTGACTTTTTTTTGGGGAGGGGACTTTGGTTAACAGCTTTTCTTCAATATAGTTGCATAAATAGACAGGCAATTGTAATACATGAAGTATTGTCATGGTTAAGTTGAGCTCTTCCACTCTTTCACAATAAAGTGATGTGCTTTCTATTAGAGATGTGCTTGTTGGTAAATTAGTTATATGACTTGCTCCTCCCTGAGAGCAGGAGCTGTAGGAGTAGCAAGTGCTGCAAAGGTCAGGAAGTGAAGGAGATAAGGAAGTGTGGTGAGATCTTCCCTTCAAAGAAGTGCACAAATGAACTTAAATGTCAAGATGCCTGCTACATACTATCCAAACCAATGTTAATATATACAGTAATAAAAGCATTGCAAAACCAACTTGGCCTACACCAGTTGTTTGGTGGTTATTTTTTTTCCTAATTCTGACTGTTCCTATGCTGCTGTTAAGGGCCAGAGCCTGTACTTCTCAGGCTGGAGGTGTGTGGAAAAGGGTAGAGCAGGCCTAAAATTCCTGGAAAGGGGCACTGTGGTTTCTTACCTGTTAATGTGAAACAAATATCTATACCTGCATGCGTCAGGTTGAAAACTTGGTAGCAAGCAGGTAACAGTAGCCTTTCCTTGCATGTAATTCCCCTCCTGCCCTGCTATAGGCTTTGTTTATGCATCACCCACAATGCCCAGAGGTGTGGAACCTGATCTGGGTAAAGCTGCAGCATTTTGATTTAACTTAATGCTAATCTATGAATTGCCACCTGCAACTGGGCAGCAAAAAAAAAAAAATTCTCTTCAGGCTGAGAAGATGGAAGATGAGATTATTGAAAAAAAAAAACAAACCCCAAACAACCTGCAAAACCCATTTGTCTTTAATGACTGCTTCAGTGCAACTCTGCTTCCACCTGCTTATGCTGTATGCTTCACTTTGTTTTGTTCACAAGAATGGCAGGAAATGATGCATTCTATAGAACATGATGATTGCCATATAGTTGAAAGGTGAATTAAAGCCAAGTACCAACATTGTGGAGCTAGCTCTAACTTTTTGGACTGCTGGCCTTGTCAAGCTGCTTTAGAGATGGCCCTTTTCTGTTGCAGAAAGGCTTTGGAAACCCTTGATAAACGTTTTGGGAGCAGTGATGAGCTTTTGAGAGGGCAAAGGCATCATGTTTCACCTAGGGAAACCAGTGTGGAGTGAACACCATGACCACAGGGAACAACAGTAGTTTAGTTGTAACCTGCTTCTTCCCTGGGTGTACTCAGACATTTGTTAACAGTTCATTGATGTTCATAGAGCATACTGGCTCTTGGTGTTCATGCATAAGAAAAGTGTGTGTTAAATAGGCTCTGCTTCAGCAGGTGAGTGATTTAAAATTAGTTCAGTTTGGTCCCCATAACCTAGAGGAATTGTTGAAGAGCATAAACAAAACATGAGATGATGGCTGTTTTAAGTCACATGGCTTTACTTAGATGTGAGTTGCACAGCACACCCTGAATTACTCCGTTGAAAAAAATGTTCCTGATGTTTTGCTAACACAGGGAACAGGCCCCTAAAATAAAAGTTACATTAAAAATAAACAAAAAGGTCACCTGTCCATTTCTCACCCCAGTGTACTTGGTGCTACTAGTCAGATGTTCCCGATAGCCACATAACTGCTGTGCAGCTCACCTTTCTCAAGACACACAAAAAAAGAAATAGACAACAGACTGAACTCAGACCTAACTAACTCCAAATGCAGTGATCGTATGTATTTGGCATCTCTGCAAGAGGTGAAAGAGGTGGTTTGGTGCTTGCTGCATTTTCTTCTCAGCCATCCTGAGGCTGACCAATCAAGCCTAAATCTGTCAGAGGTAGCACCTGAAAGAAAAGGGGTTGCTTGCTACTGTGCTGTGGCTGCACTTTAACAAAGAAACCCCACCCCCTACCCCCCTACTATACTTCAGTCACCACCACATGTGTTCCATAGTGTTGACTAGCAGGTGGAGGGAGGTTCTCCTCCCCCTCCACTCTGCCCTAGTGAGACCACGGTAGGAGTATTGTGTCCAGTTCTGGGCTCTGCAGTTCAAGAGGGACAGGGAAATACTGAAGAGAGTCCAAGGGAGGCTACGAGGACAAGGAAGGGACTGGAACATCTCTCTTATGAGTAAAGGCTGAGAGCCCTGGGGCTGTTTAGTGTGGAGAAGAGAAGCTTGAAGAGGGGATCTTAAGAATGTTTACAAATATCTGCAGGGTGGGTGTCAAGCTGAACAGGCTGGTCTCTTTTCACTGGTGCCCTGTGATTGATAGGATGAGGGTAATGGTTACAAACTAGCACACAGGATGTTCCACCTCAAAAGGAGGAAAAACTGTCTTGTGAGGGTGATGGCTCCTGGAATGGGGGACACAGAGAGGTTGTGGCATCTCCTCCTCTAGACTTTCAAAACCTGCCTGGATCTGTTCCTGGGTGAACACAGGGTGATCCTGCTCTGTCAGGGAGGGGTTGGACTTGATCTTCAGCAGTCCCTTCCCAACCCCTACCATTCCCTGCTAGGCTATAGTTTTGTATATTTAGCTACTAAGAAAACCCCTCAAACTCCTTAAGATACTGTTATTCTCCTCTAAAGCACTGGATTTTTTTTTTCCCTTTGCAGCTCCAAATTTTAAGGCGTGCCATGGAGTGAGCCATGGGGAAATCAACGGCCTGAGCTAACGGGAGGGTAGGAGGGTGGTGAGGGAGCAGGCCAAGTTTCTGAATTCCTACCGCTTGGTGCTCAGAAGCCATTGAGTGCCTTCCTGAGTCTGTGGACCCAGTGCTTTGGGAACACCCATCACTTTTTCATACAGGCATGGGTTTACAGTTATTCCCAATCACAGCTTGAGACAGAGCTGACCCCATTCATGCTGCGATGACTGCTTTCACCCAGCACGCACCCCTCCATCCCTTTACACTAAAGCTCCTGCTGTGGCCTCCTGAAACACTTGACCCTGCTGCGTGATTCAAAGGAAGATGTTCAAGAAGTCTGCAAAGAAGTTTTTCTAGCCCATAGTTTACACCTGAATTCACTTGTTTCCCTTGCTCAACAGACAGGGGAAGGAGAATTTTGTTTTGAGACAAAATAAAACAGGAAAAAAACCTCACAACACAAACAAACCAATACCCCTTCCCAGCTCCCTTCTGCTGTCCAAGCACTTTCTGCAGAGCAGCTGTCTGTGATGGGCTGCTGACATCCCCTCCACCCTGAGTGACAGTGACCTGCCTGCTGGCTCCCAGGAGTCCCCTCTAAGGAGAAACTGCCATTGCTCTCCTCACACTCTTGGGTTTCACCAGCTGGTTCACCAACACACTGCTCTTCCCCCCCCCATGCAGATGATGGGGCATCCCTTTTGAGATCACCCTTCTTTTCCTTTCAGGCATTCCAAACATCAAAATTAAGGAAATAATGATAAAAGTTGATGTACAGTGTTTGCTAATTTAAGCATTTATCCTCCTGCTTACCCACTCAGCAGCTGTCTGCTGCACCCCTTCAGTCTCAAGCTGGTCCTTGCCCTGTGTGTGACCCACAGCAGCTAGGACAGATGTGTACAAGTGCTCTGCATGGGTTTCCAGCTCTTCTGACTGTTTTGCAATCAAACCCAGCGAGTCTTTCAGAGCTGAAAAACAAAACATACAATGAAGGATGAAGGTGGTAGTGACATGGCAATCTGATGTCTGTAAGAGCAATAAAAGAGAGTTCCACTTGCCCAGATGGACTTTTGAAGGAAATCAATAGGCTGATCCAAGTTGTGATGCAGCCTTTGGAGGGAGTGGGAAACAACCTAGGAGGCTCCAGTATAAAAGTAAAGATATAGGAATAGGGGCTTCCAAAGGAAACTGAATACCATGGACATAAAAACCTTAGAAGGGACCCATCAGAAGCCAAACCCCATCCATTGCCCACAGTGGATAGATAGCATGGTGCAAGACAAGGGTCAAGGTATGGTGCAGCTGAAAGTGCTCAGAAGTAATCACTTCAAATCTCACCTCTGGACAGCAATGGAGGTGTAGAACCCTCCTTGTTCCCCTACAGCTGTTGAATGGCAAACTGCCCGGTGCATCCACATCCCAACACATGAGGACAGGGAGTCTGGGGGACAGATGCTGCAACCAGCACCACCATCTGTGTCCACAACCAGCACTGCTCAAGCACTTTTCCCTCACCTGGTGAATTCAATGCCATGCAATCGAGGAGAGCTTCTCCCCTGTCCAGCACGCTCTGTGTCAGGCTTCTGTGGTCAGCTACGTCTTTCTTGAACTCCTGGTAATTAAATAAGGAGTGCTGCTTAGAAGGGTTTTTGGAAGAGATGCACCTGTGGCTGGTTGCCTAGGGACCAGTTTCCCCTGAGGGGAAGAAAAGCCATCACGAACACCTACCAAGCAGCGGTGCAGTGATGTCTTCATGCCCTCAGTGTCTGTCAAGGCTGGGACCCAGCTGCTGGTGATGTCCACAATGTTGTACAGCCAATGAATTAGCTCTTCCAGTTGACAGCAAAACATCTACTTAACAAAGCATAACGAAAAGGGTTACTGAGCTGTTTCTGCACCAAAACTATGTCAGGGACAGGAATGGGTAAGGCACCTGCACCCTGCTCCTCTCCTGCCAGCCCCCTACAAACAAACATCCCTAAGCTTGGGAAGCTGAGCATCAACAGAAAAAGGAAAAAAGGCAAAAAAACAACTTCAACTCCTAAACACACCCCAAGCCCACTGTGTGGCAAAAATTGAGGGTCACCATAAAAAGACTGTTACAGAGAGGTGTCAGAAGCCAGGGGCACCCAAGCCAAGGAAAGAGTTTTGCTTCTGCCCCTACCAGCTGAAAAGTCACTCTCCTCCTTACTGCAGTCACAGAGTTAAATGGCAGTTGCTTTTCCCTGAGGGTTTGTCTCATTCAATTAGGTGCTTTATTTTTTTTTAAGTGTCTTGGTAAGGGAGTATTATTGTAAGATGATGCATAAACCCAGGGGGCTCTACTCTCCCCAAAACCAGACTACAGGTCTGTTCCTGTTCCTCGGAGGTTGAGGCTTTGCTATAAAGCTGAGCTGCTTCTCCCTGACACCGTGATTTGTGGCGACAGAAAAAATAATGCTGACCCTCTTAAATCAGCAGAATTATTCACATACAAAAGGAAAAATGAGTTGCACTGTTTTTTGTAGCTATGTGCATAATAATAATTAGCCTCTTGCCCAGCATCACTTCCAAATTCAGTCCAGGGCTGGGGAAGAAGATGAAGGGGAAGGAGGGCAGCAATCCCTGACAGCTGGGAAGCTCAGTACTGGTGGCAGGATGGCCATGAGGCATCACCTGTCTGAAAAATAAAAATTCACAAAATAATCAGGAAAACATTCAGAGAATCCCTGCCAGTTCCACCTGGCCTTATTATACCCTTAAGCAGGACCCAATCTGGGGAAGGTGATTGAGCCTGGCCTGACGGGGAAGACCAGCCAAGCTGCATTAAATAGTGGGAGTGATGGGGCAGGCAGTGAACACCAGATTTCACGTTGGTCCAGCCCCAGCTGCACCTCTTGCCTTGTCTTCAGTGCAGTGGCACTGCAGGAAGAGTGTGCTGGGAGAGCCAAGGGCCACATTTCCACCAAGCCCAGACCCACAATGCTGAGCCCCAGGAAACACAAGATGGGCTCTTGCTCCATCAGAGGAAATTATCTGTTCTGGTGAGCTCCCCTGTGTATAAATTACTACCAGTTGCCAGGCACAAAACATCATGCAGAGGGGGAAGCCTTAACTATGCCATAAATACACGCACATTTTATGCAAATTAATCCCATAATAAACTTCTTACGTCAGCTTACCTTAATGCACTGGGAAAGGGACTTGCTTTGCTTGCTCTTCTTCAGATGCCCCTTGACCTGTGGTTCATTCAGGTAAGTTCTATCCAATGCATCCCCAAGACTGGTTGGTAGATGAAGCATCTGCAGAGAATCCCTGTGGATCTGGCCACTTGATTCACTGTTTTCCCAGCCAGGCTTTTGAGAGCTGCAGGGACTCCACAGCCCAGCATAATCCTCACTATTCCCTCTTTTGTCCCTGCTACGCGCTTCTCCGAACAGAGACAAGTTGGCTGGAGGTGGCTGCCTGCTCTGGCTGTGACATGTAAGGTCTCGGTGGTCATGCCCAGGCACCCTTATAGTTAAGGAAAGGCTGGACAAAATCTGAGCCAGCCTTTCCAGCTCCCTCAGTCTTGGAGGCAGAGAGAGAAATTCTTCATCACCCTCCCACTCTTTCCTCAGGGGCAGCACTCCTGTTATAGGTAAGAACCTATTAGTGCTATCCACCTGCCCATCACAGTCTGGAAAAGGGCTCCCTCTAGTACCCCAGCTTCTCCCATCCACAGCAGGGTGGCCAGATGACCCCAACCCAGCAGACTCTGTTACCACATCCTTAGCAGAACCTCTGGAAGGATGAGAAGAATCACATTTTGCAAAGGAAAGCTCTTTTGCAATAGCTAAAGGTTCATAGTATGGGCCAGCTCCTGAGCAACCTCTTTTTCCAGGCCCTGGGGTGGAGAACCTCTCTGCAGAGGCCATGAACCTCAGACATCCATTTTCTACACCTCCCTGAACCTGCCCACCTTGGCTGTAGATACTGGTGGAAATCGACATGCCCTTGGGGGTAACAGAAAAGCTATCCAAACCTATTCCTGAGTCTTGGAGGAAAGGCTCAGGCATCTTCCCCAGCCTGTATCTTGGCTTCAGCGGATATGCATAATCCAGCAAGTCCTCGTACTCTTTATTGGGGTTCCAGTGGGGTGAGCGACGGTCTGGAGATGGGGGTAATGAATCTGGTATGGCACATACCCAGTAATCGGCTTGGTAGGATGACATCTCTCTGATATGCTCCATGGTTGTGGAGTCATCAAGCAGAGGACTGGAGGGCTTGCACACCCGCAGTGCCCTGTCACCTTCTGCTGCACTCCACCGACAGTCCAGGTACCGAGCAGTGGTGGCTGCAGAAGAAGGCACATCCATGCCAGCCAGCAAGCTTCTGGATGGCTCTTCAGAGAGGCCACTTTCTTCTGAAGACAGAGTGGAGAAGCACAATGCGGAGCAGCTCCGCAGGATGCTCTTTGTGCTGGGGGGTGTTTGGGGCTGCAGGAGCTCTGGGGTGGAGGAAAATGGGGATTGGGCTCCCAGCCTTTGGCTCTGCCAGCCAGCATGGGCATCGTGGCAGCTACCAGCAAGGATGCTCTCCTCTGCAGAGCTGCACCAGCTGGAAGGGTTGGACACAAGCTCACAACAGCCCAATGCCTTCAGCTGCTTGAGGACAGGGGAAAAAAAGCAAAGGGAGAGAGAGAGAGAGAGAGAGAGAAAGATACGGATAAAATGAAGTACAGCATCCAGAAAAAAAGTCTCCCTTGTGCTGAGACATGGAGATGAAAGCCCAGTGAGGAGAGGCTGAAAGGGAAAAATCTTGTTCCAGCTGCAGGACCACACACAGCTGTCCAGAGCCCAGAGTGGAGTTTGTTTTTAAGGAAAGCCACGCCATGGGCTTGGGAATCTGCACCAGTCAGCTGGTAGCAAGAGGCACTTATTTAAGAAGCCTTTTCTCAAGTGACTTTCTAGCTCCATGAGAAAGGAGGGAACAGCTCAGGTGTTAGAGCCCAAGCTCTTCCCCACAGTACAGCTTAGCTCAGGGCTGGGGTGGTCACACTGGCTGGAGGAGATGGAAAGCCCCTGCTAGGACAACCCAGACATCTTGCTGGGGATCTGGTGATGCTGCAACTCCTGTACATACAACCCTCTCACCTGCTGCTCTTCTGAGGATAGGAACCGTTGGCTAGCACGAAGAGGCACTTTGCCATTGGTGGCTCTATAAATTAACATCTCGGGCTCTGAGAGGCTTGCTCTTGCTCTGGGAAATCTGGATGTGGATGATGGAGACACTTCTCGGTTGTAGCTCAAGCCTCCCTGGATAACATCTGTAGCCAAGTGACTGTCTCCACTCATTGCCACACTCTCTGTCGCTTGCAGGCATGGCTTGGTCTCCTCTGCCCCTAAAAGCCGGTGCAGGCTGTCCAATAGCTCTGGGTAGTCTGTCTCCACCTCTGTGCAGTCCCACCTACCATGGCCCTCAGCCTTCCCTCTCAGCAAGGCTTCAGAAGGTGACTTTCCCACATCCATGGCCATCAGAACAGAACTTCTTCTGCAAGACAGTGCCAAGCCTTGAGGTCTCTGAAATACACAACACATGGTAGCATCAACTCACTGTCTCACCTTGTCTCCACACCAAGTTAAGAAACTGGGTATGTATAGTAACAAAGTGCTTAAGCATCTTCTAGTTCAGACACCAAAAAATCATGAAGTTGCATCTTAATGCATCAAGTGGGACAGAGGAAAGAGCAAACCTTAAAGCCTCAGCAGAAGCTTCTAATTAGAAAGTGTAATTAAAGCTGTGGTCGCACTGAGAACAAACCTGTGCTTTATACCTTGATGGCATGGTACAACTGTCTCATCAGTTAATGGCTGATCTCATCAACTGTTTGTGAACCATGAGGTTACTGGGCCCAGGTAAGACATCATTAACTAGGACATAAAGTATCTATTGGCATGGCTGAGACCTGAAGGCAGTTGGGATGGAAAATTGAGGGTTTTTTTTCAAGAGACAAACTCAAAACTTTGAAATGAAAGCCACCCCAGAAGTGAGAATAAAGAAAAAAGAGGGAGAGGTAGGAGGTTGTAAAGCACAAACATGGCGCTTAACTCTATAGTTTCTACCTCAGTTCATTAAATTAAATCTTTGTGAAATAAATTAACAGAAATACTTGTTCAACTGACACATTTTCGAGCATGCTGTACAGTCAAGCCCACTGCAACTTGCTGCAAATCCTTCTAACATAAGATGCTATTCTTGAAGCCTGAGCCCCAGGTTCTCCAGGCATGGAGATGCTCCACCAACTACCCTCTTGCTGCCCGCACTGGACTTGAGTGAGAAGCTGCAGCAGGCCAAGCACTGAGTCAAAACAAGGAAACCCAATAAAACAAGGGTGATCTTGTTCTGTGAAAACCAGACAGAGCTGAGCACCTGTGCTTGTGTGCCAAGATGGCAGGGCTCAAAACCAAAAATACTCTTAACACAAATGACACTTTGTGGGCTCCCCACAGATCATCACAACCAGTGCTGCCGAAATCACTGCGCGTGTAGGCTCTGCACCACATGGTCACAGGCGGGAATCTTCAGAGCCCTGGGAATACTGAAGTCTCCTCCAGCAACTCCAGCCTGAACCAGGGCAGTTGCATTAGGAAAACACTGGCAGAGCGGTTTTGCTGGTATTCACCCAGCTAGTGCTGGGCTAACAGTGGAAAGACTAGCCAAGGGAGTACAAACAGCAACCTCAAAAAGAAATTTAAAGAAGGGGCTGGGGGAGAAGAAAGTATTTATAAATAATACTTGGAAATAGGAAACAAGTTGATATTCACACCCTCCATCAGCTGTTTTGTCATGACCTTGTTTTGTTTTACAATCTACTCCTTCACCAACAGGGATTTTCCCATGGACACAGTCTCTGAAGAAAGAGCATTGCGTTGAGGTGCCAGGTCTCCAGGAGAGACTGAATCCCCAGCAGAACTGGCAGCAGGCACTGAGGCTGCCTTCCCCTTCCACAAGGGCTGGCAGCCCATGCAGCTGTGGGGAAGCTATATTCAGCCTGGCAGCAGCTGTGGAGAGGACAAGCAAAACTAGGGCTCACTCTCCCAGCTTTCCACACAAGCCATGGCTCCTGCTGACACCTGGACTCACCTAAATACAGCTCTATGCATATCATTCTAGCCTAAAATCGATGGTGCTGCTCTCATTTTTTCCCCCTCAACAAAGGCTGCATATCCAAAAAAAAAGGCCTGTCGATTGCAATAAACTGATAAACCCACCCATGCTAAACTCCCCACATATATATAATCTCCAACAATAAATAATTAAAATCTAAGTAAGCATGTATATCTTGTTTAACGGAAGGTAGATTTCTGGTGCTGACAGTAAGAGTATCCCAAACCTTTCAGGAACCCACATGTGTTCCCCACATAGTGTATGCAGTATTTCTTCATGTACTCCTCCTACAGATTTTTTTAAGGCCAGAGGTCTCCTGCACCCCATGAGGCAGCCCCCTGTTACCTGCCAGGCTTTGCTGACTCCCATTCGGTCCCTCTGAATTTTGTTCAGAAAATCAGATGAGCAAGTGTTAATGAATAAAATGCCAATTCCAACTTACGGGTGACTTAAATGGACAAAAAATTCCAAGATCTATTTGTGTACCAGCTTTGAAAGCCAGCGCCCTAGCTGCAACGATGCTCACTGGTTGGATTCCTCCTCTTTCAACCAAAACCTAAGGAGCAAAAAGCCACATCATAGGGTACTGAGTATTGAACTCTAACATCTGTTTCAAAGCCTGCTTCCAAATCACCATTTTGGGTGCTTTCCTCCATGACAAGAAGCAGGTGATTCAGTAGAGAACATCACTAAATTTCACAACATGAACAGGCATCTCACTGGCTCTAATCCCTCCTTGCAGGTACTGTACATCCAAAACGAACTAGTAAATAGAATTCTTAACAGAGAGGGGTTGCTGGACACCTGTAGCTTGGGACATAAATGCATCAACAGTTCTGTTGCTGGGTAGTGATTTAAAAAAAAAAACAATAGAAAAGAAATAAAAGCTTAACAAGGAATCAAAGGAGACTTCATTTTATTATTATTATTTTTCTAATTTCATATGCAGGAATTAATGACTGACTTTGATATCTCTTTAGTTCTAGGAAGATGCCACGTTAAATTCAAAGTGATGTTGAACATCATTATCTCCATCAGATTTAGTGGCTTGGGTCATGTGCCAGTTGTCCCAATAAAAACAACTATAGAGAACATATATAAACATGACCCTAACCCTAAAAAAGCATGTGTTAAGCAAGAAGAATAAAAACCAAATTTTAGGGTTATGGTTATGGGATTATTATGGGATTCATACTCCATCTGTTATTTTTGTACCTGTGTGTGGAAGCAGCTAGGCTGAACTATTCTGAACTTTCCAGACTATCTTACAGAGGCAGCATGCAAGGGAAGACACATTTCTACGATGCCAAAAGAGCAAGTGCTGGTTCACAGGGTGAACATCTCCAGAAGCTAATTGGAAGTTAGTAAGAAACCGGGAAACCTGACTATACACATGAGCAGAAGTACATCTGTGCATTTTGGAATTTGTGAAGATATTCAAGGGCACACTGGAGATTTCACTGCATTTTCAGAAGTCTCTAATTCAGGCAGCTCATTTCAATTAATTTCAGGGGCAGCTGGACACCCAGCCACACTCAGCTGCAACCTAGATGGGGAAGTCACACACATCCTGTACACTGAAAAGAAGTGAAAAAAAACCCCAACAACCAAAGTGAAAACACCAATGCCACTAAGGGCAACTCCCAAATGCAAGAGCATCTAGAAAACAAAGTCTCTCACCATTTTCCCACAAAAACACACTTAAAAAATCAGAGGTCAGGTTGCTGGAGGTAATGACACATTGAGATTAACACTTATGCTGGGAAGAAACAAGCCCAAATCCTCAGGCAGGATCAACACAGTTCTGAAGAGGGACTTAGACTCTCAGCTTTAGGCACAGTGTAGATTTTCCACTGGCCTTAAAACCACATGAAAATAGACAGTAATCCCAGCTACACTCAATCCCAGCTACACCTGAGCCCTCCATTGTCTCCCCAGCGATGGGGTAGAACAGAAATGGCACCTACGGTTGCTTTTTAGACAGATGAAATACAGTGGCTGTTTCATTCATTTCAAGAGGGGCAGGTCGATGGGGATTCTCTCGGAAAAAAGTAATCCCCGGACTTTCTGACGTCATCAAAAGAAAGCTGCCTGCTAAAGAGCTGCACAAAATCCGGCAGAGAGCCAGAGCTCTGTCCCAGCGAGTGACATGCCACTGCTCAAGGTTATCACTTGGCTGACAAGCTTCAACAAGAGCAGCAGACTCCGATAAGAGTTTCCATCTCCCACCAGCTCTGGTTTTGCTGGGAACGTTGGGGTTTTTTTGGCGTTTCGGGAAAAACAAACAACACTGCTCTTGCCTTTCAGGCCTGCGGGATCTGAGCTTTGGGGGTTGTTTTTGTTTTGTTTTTTTTTTTCCCCCCTCTTTGCTTGGATGCTTTCTGCCCGAAAAGTCTTTCTGTAGCTGTAAAAAAAAAAAATAAAAGGCACATGAACCAACACCAAACAAAGGAAAGAAAGGCAACAAAGCCAAGGAGGCGTCGCCACACCCTGGGGATGATGCCCTGAGATCCTGGAAACACGGGTAACGGGAATGACCTTCCCAAGGGAAAGCTACCTGCTTGTGCACCCTCCCCCAGGACCCTCGATCGACCCCGCCAGCATCCAACACTGCTCTTCGCTCCCCCGCGCCGCCCTCAGCATCACCGCACCCCGGCCCGGCCCGGCCCGAAC
>VWZY01010274.1:50508-72618 GCA_013399075.1 Chloroceryle aenea
CAAAAACATGCTTCTAACTTCAGAAAGTGCTGTTAATTAGAAGTACTGAGCTGAAAAATAAAATCACTGAACAGAATTAGTCCTGTTTTCACCCAAAGCAGGACACAGGGTCATCTTTGTCCTCTGAGAATAATGGCTACCATGCATATATTTGAGGACCATTTGTCCAAGCTATCCTGCAAGGAGAATCGTGGTCAATCCCTGATACAGAAGTGTACTGTTACTTCTCTGTGGTTGCAGCTAGCAGTCAGAAACAGCTTATCAGAGCTCCATGCTGACACACCAAGTCCAGCTGGAGAGCTGTAACTAGTGGAATCCCCCAGGGATCAGTGCTGCGACCAGTCCTGTTCAATATCTTTATCAATGACGTTGATGATGGGACAGAGTGTCTTCTCAGCAAGTTTGCCAATGACACAAAACTGGGAGGATTGGCAGATACACCTGAAGGTTGTGNGGAAGTTCCACCTTAACATGAGGAGGAACTTCTTTACTGTAAGAGTCACAGAATACTGGAATGGGCTCCCCAGAGAGGTTGTGGATTCTCCTTTTCTGGAGATTTTCAAAACCCTGGATGCGTTCCTTTGTGACCTGTGCTGGATTATATGGTCCCGCTCTGGCAGGGGGGTTGGACTCAAAGATCTCCAAGGTCTCTTCCAACCCCTGACACCCTGTGACACTGCATGCATTGTTGCTTGGTGACAATGCGCTTCAGAAGCATCAGCTTCTGTGTCTGCCTCTCCCTGCAAATCCTAGCCAAGGGCAGTGGAAAGGGATTTTCATCATCACTGCTATATGATGGACAAAGGCCGGCAGCCTATTTGATGCTATCTGTATCAAAATACCAAGGAAAAGATGCTTCCTTCAGGTCTTAGCTTCTTTATCCAATTGCTTACCCCATCATCTGTGATGCTTACACTGCAACACTCCACCTCTCCCTACATTTTCTCCATTTTTTCCATCAATACCGCCAACAAGACAACTTGTTCTTTTAGTTGATAATCTCTTTCTTCCACCAAAACTAAAGAGAAACTAAGACGCTCAATTTAGATGTTGAATCCATGGTGAGGTCTGTTAATTTACCTGAACCTAAGTTTTCATGGCATGCCAGGTGGAGACGGAAGTAGGCAGATAGGAGAGCACCATGCCCCCCTTGACTTAATCGCATCTGCTTTTTGAAGTGCAACTCACACTGACACTGGCTCCCCATCTTCCCCTGAGTTAGCCCAGGAAATGCATACACTGTATCTCCTTTCCATCAGAGAGTCATTTGTACACTAGCACAATGCAACTTTGACTTCATGATGCATGCTTTGTTTGATTCATTTCACATTTTTTAAAAGTTCTGTATTAATTTAAGATTAGTGCTTTGTGTCTTAAGAGTGCTTTGCAAAAACTGTGACTCACTATCCTCCATGCTATTGCCTGTGAGAGACAAGCTAAGTAACTGTAAACTTAATTTACAGAAAAGGAAGCACAGGCAGAGGATTTATGTGACCTGCCTAATTGTGGTCTGTTCATCAGTCAGAAGACCAGTCATTACAGGCATGTCTGTGAGTGACTATAACCTGCCATGGCCCAGATAAATTCAATGAAGATGTGAGAATTTTTCTTTTTTTGGTTGAGTTTGTCTTTCAGTCCTTTGACTTCCCACCTGAAGGTTGCACCCTGTGGAAGGATCAGGATTAAAAATTATGATTTCCAACAGGAAGGTGCTTTCCTCTGGCTGGAGAAAAGTGCTGTGCTATCAGAGAACCAGAGTGAGAATTCAGCCTGGGTTGTTGACAAACACTCCAAAGAAGTGGTGGGTTTGTACCTTTTGCAAGCTCTTGAGAACATAACCTACAACATATGAAAGAGTGGTCAGTCACAGAGATACCAGGGCCTTTGACTTGGCTGAAAGAACTGCCTAAACCCCTCAGTTTTCATTATTCCCCAGGAGTCTAAGAATGGTGACACTGAGTCGTGTCCACCTCAGGCACTGGGCACAGCAAATGCCCACGGAAGGGTAAAGGAACAGAGAAAGCACATAGGAAACCTTCCTGCCCCTCATACTGTCCCCACAACCTCTCCCCACCTCCAGCTCAGGGCACTGCCTCAGGGCAGTAACACGGATGCCTAGAAAAGGCAAAAGAGAGGTTGTTTCACCAACTGATTTGGTACTTTAGCTGGCTCCACACTTCTGTTACGTCTGAAGAATAGTGTCCTGTCTGTCACATCTCTGCAGGGGTAGCCCTGGGTTTGTTCCGGGTCTGCTTTCACACAAAAGCCATCCTGATTGCAAGAGACATCACCAGAGGGGTTTAAAGTCCTTTGCAACTACTCTGTCTTGTACTGCAGTAACCAACTCACCAGCTGACACTAAGCTCAATTCCTGGGAATAATAAGCCTTTACTGAAAATATCCTAATAGCAGCCAAGTGCTGGCACGCTACATCACTCACTACAGCTTTTCTGGCATCCACAGCCACATCTCACAGCACAGAACAAGCACCTTTCTCTGGATGAGAGATGGGTACTTCTCTGCATTTCCATATTACCCAGCCTCAGAATCCTCTGGTAAGTTGAGGACTGGAGTAAAGCAGAACACAAACTACTTTCCCAAGGCCCTGCTGGAGCCCTCAAAACGTAGTCCACTCTTCCATTTATACCTGAGTCACTGACAGATCAAACCAGCATGGGGCAATCCAGGAAATGGGATAAGCCAGGGATGAATAAAGCAGAGTGGAAAGCCAATCCCAGAGAAGAAAACGATGGTCCAAAACAGTTAAACTTCACTGATAAAGAGAAAGTAAAAGTAGAAGGATAAAATGGCATCAGAGACAAAATGGGATTGCGCATGTAAAGGCTTGAAAACTCTTCCATATTCCTCTACCTTTCCACCAAAAGCATTTGCTGTACTGGAGAGGAGGACATTAATCGTTCATAGCCTGCTTTCCTAAGGAGAGAATTTGTACCTTTCCCAAAAAAAGATTAAGACCAAAGAGAAAAGCAGGGGTTTTTAGATGGAATTTATTTCCTCTTGAAAGAAAAAGCACCTGAGTAAAGGTTTCCAATTTACAGTCATGCTGTGAGAAGATAAAACATATGCCTGGTCAAGAGACACTGGAATCAAGTACCACACCAGCACCAGATTTGCAGAGTGCCTGGGTGAGAGCAGAGCAGGAACTACCACTGGCTGTACCTGCACTGCTGCTGAGCACCTCCTCAGCTCATAGCGTATTGGAGCATAGGCACCCGAAATAGGAAGCTCCCAGTGTAACACACTGCATTGCAGGTCCAGGACAGCATCTAAATTGCACAGCCTTCAACAGCCCTTTCATTTTTCTCCCAGCGTCCTTACCTGAAGACCTGAAGCAAATGGTAGACCTTCTATCTCATGGGGCTTTCAATCAAGATTTGTGTTGTTACAAGGGCAGTTGTTGGGCTCCGCCAAATTATTTAGTCAGAGAGAGTAATACAGGATCTTTTGCATTTGTACTTTTAAAAAGGCAGTTACAGAGCCCTAGAAGATGTGGTATGGCCATAATGAGGAACAGGAGCATCAGAGAAAAACAAGAAATGTAATTTCTGACACAGTTGGTACAGTAAAAGCCAAGGTTTTCTGAGAAGCAGTAGTTATGCAGCATTCCTGCTTCCATGGAAAACACTAGGATCCCCCTTGCTGCACACAAATGAAAGAACTGGCACCTTTTTAAGTCTAAAGAAGGGCTTCTTCTATAACATTACAGATTTCTGGCAGGTTAAGACCCAAGTACTCATGGTTCATACGAACACTATGGCACCTGTTTCAAGGAGGAGTGTTATTAGATTTCCACTCCGTGTTAAGTTTTCACTCCGAGAAGGATTTGACCTCCTTACATCTGACTGCTCCAACAAGCTCTACATGGGACTAGGCATTCATGTGATGCAAACATGGCAATCCACCGGTGAGGACTGGGAGAAGCATTCTTCAGCAAAGACTTCTGCATTGCTATTGGAAAATACCCTGAAGAGTCTGAGGTATTTGCTTTAATGTACCATTTCCTGGGAAGCTACTGTCAAAAAGAATGTGCTGCAGCCTAGGGCATACTGCTACAAGGATGAGGCACAACAGCCAAGCCACAGCACCACAGGTAATAAAGATCAATACAGCAACATCAAGGTGCTGCTTTTGAGGAAGCTCAGCTTGTGGACTTGCCCAGGTGAGTGTTGTGTGGGCAAGAACAGATTTGGGGTGAAAAAAAAAAAAAAAAAAAAAGTTCTAGTGTGAAATGGTGCTCTGTTGCTTCCTGGGAGCTGTCATCATGTGCAGCCTGCGCTCATGTTCTGACCCTGAATGGTGAGGGAGAGCATGGTGAGGGAGAGCACCAGAGGAGCTCAGCCTCTGATGAGGGATAAAAAGTAACTGCAGAACCCAGCCTACAGTGAACAGTCATGATTTTCAGCTTCCTTGAGACATCCATATACTGCTTTGAAATAAAAGGATTTGAGATTCTGGTTCATTCAGACTTTTCAAATAAATATTTAAGCTTGTTTAAACAAACAAACAAAAACCCTGCATGGCTCTGGTGAGAACCATTTATTCAAACCTCCAGCAGTTTTCAAAGCACCTCTTATTTATTGGCTTTCATTGTCAGCTACAAAGCATGCTTTTAGTTTCCTGAGTTGAAAGGAGTTGGGATGATTCTAATGGGAGGTGTTATAAACTCCCAGTCAATTTTAACTTTAAAGGGTTTTATTTATTTATAAAAGGCAAGTAAACAGCGCTGGACAGCACAGGGGTCACCTCACCACAAACGTGCGTGCCTCAGGCAGTCTTGTACAGCTTTTTATAGGGTTAAACATTTAATATTCAATAGATTCGTAATGAGCCTATACATATGCATCAACTATCCCCGCTTCCCCTGCAGATGAGGTCTCCTCCCCTTTGAGCAGGCACAGTAATTTTTGGTGGTGGTCATCAGGGGTCTTGAGGATGAAGCAAGACGTCTTCCTCACAACTAAACTTTTGACTCTGGTCTCTTGTGCATGCTCTGTAGGTACTTGGCAGACCTTTAACCCCCCTCCTTGCTTTTTATCAGAACCATCCATGTCTGATTCCTCCCCCTAATCCAGTCATGGTATCACAAGGATAACAATGGTGTTATTTTTCCCTTCTTTTGATCATCCCAGTGTTTACCCTTCAAACCCTTTATTTAACACGAATTGTTGGCCCATTTCTCACAGAGGAAATACAAAGTTTCACTGGGTCTTGATCTGCTAAAAATGAAATGATAAATAGTGGGGAAAGGATGTCCCTAATGAATTGTGTTTGTCTTCTTCAATTTTGAAGATGAGCCAATGAATGACCAAATTTTGTGGACATGGTTCTAAACAAACTGGTTAAAAAGAAACACCACCTGCAGTTTTTCAGTGGGCTGACTAATCCTTTCCTTGATTGTTTGCATAACCCTGCTGCGTGTGATTAAATAAGAATGCTTTGCAAATGAAGGTAGTTGCTGCTGCTATGGAACTAGAGCTGTCTCTTCCTAGTGCCATGAACATAAATATCAGCAACTGGATATCTTTCCAAGAAAACTTCCTCTGAAGCAAGAAAGGAAAAAGTGATACTTAGTGTTACTTTATATCAAAGCTAAGTGCAAACATATATTGCTGAATTAACAGTGTGAAGGCTGACCATCACCTGATATGAAATCATCTTGCTAAAGTAGCCAAGAGAAAGCATCACAAATCCAGGCAAATCTTGGCATATGCCCAGCTATAATTTTGTATCTATCTGCTGTCCAAAAAGCCAAGACGAATCAACAGGATCTTTGCTGGACTTTGTTCAGATTTGGGGTGGAAATTCAGGAAGTATGTTGTAAAGGAAAAAAAACAAAGGTGGAGTCAGAATCCAGAAGCATTTGCCTCAGCCTCAAGTACAGTTTACCATCTGTCACTAAGCATTACCCAGGCCCAGCACCACCCAGAATTACTAAATGTAAGCTGCTGCCAGAAGGACATTTATAGCAGGGTCAAACTCCTGTCAGGAACAGGTATGCATCTGTCCCAACACACAGAGATCACTGAACTACATGGGGTTATAAACTCACCTCTTCTCTTCCCTTTTCAAGCTAACACTCAAGACTTGCCTGTCATCAGTTCCCCCATGATGTGTGGTAACATTCTGTCTTCCCCTGTTCAGTTTTGCTGGAAGAGGGATATGACTTGTTAGGACTGACTCATTAAATATATATGAGCAGGACATGGTGTTCTAGGAAAGAAGCACGTGTTTTCATGAAGAGAACTGACTTCTTGATGTCACCGGCCAGCCTCTTTCAGACATATTTATGCTGGAACAGACTATTTTTTTTTTCAGCCCCAGAGGGAACCAAATTTGTGTTTCTCAGATTTTTAACTTAATGGCTTGGTCAGAGGAAAGGAGAAAATCAGTCCTGGTCTGTATGAAGATCTCCAATGTTTGGTCCAAAAGTTTGGGAGCTACTCAGTCCGGAAAACTGCTATAAGCTGCAGTGCAGTGGGGGAATGGAACGAAGGTCAGAGTCCTGTAAGCTATTAATTCAGATATGAAAAAAAAAAACACAAACCCACCCCAAACCAACCAACCAAAAAAACCCCGACCCAACCAAGCCAAAAAACCAACAAAACAACCAAACAAAAAATAAACAAACAAAAAAAAAGGAAAAAAAAAAGCTCGTTTTCAGGATATACTTCACATTTTAAAGTGACCAGAAAACAGGAGAGAAATGGGAGAGGCAGAGAAACGTTGCTTCCTATCACATCTGGAATGATCACTAAGTGTTTCCAGGCCAGAAGCTTAATTTCATCAACATTTTCACCCACTATGGAGTTTCTAGACTGCATTGCCATTTGAACAGCAGCACAATAAGCTTACTAATTTTTCCTTACAATAAGCACATACTGGGTTTGTCTGCTTCCCCTCCTCCAACCCTAAGAGCCTTTCCTAACAGAAGTCTTGTTAAATGAGAAGTCTCAATAGCACTGTTTTCACATACATGTATATGTGTGCACATGCCACACATACACATGTGTACACATGAATTACCAAAATACTATTATAAAGTGAGTCTTCTTCCTCAACATCCCTTTTCTCCCCACCCCACCTCCCTTCCCTACCCCAGGACAGTGTATTTCAAAACAGACTGAAACTGTAAACTCTCAAGAGCTATGTAGCCTTTGTTAGCACTGCAAACATCTAGGTGTGATAATGAGTCCCCTGTCCACCTCTGGGACACGTGTTGATGCACAGCCTTGAGTTCACAATACTGATTCCTTGGATTCAGGGTCTGCAGGACTGGTTGTATTGGAGACTTGTTTTTTTTGTGTTACCAAAGGTGATGTTTCCCCTTCAGACCTGCTGTTAGCAACTGCTTCAACGTTGACTTCCTTTAGCTCCTGCTCTTTATTTGCTTTTTCATTCAGGTAATTAAGGATGCCTGCTCCTAGGGCATCCCCTTCCACATTCACAACTGTGGTGGTTCGGTCCCTGGTTAAGATCAGAAACAAAAACACAAAGCAATGCATTTTTAGCTTAAGAGATTTACACAAAAATAAGGGGAGATGATTCATCCCTGCTAATCCACTAACATCAGCGGGGGCTAGACAAGGGAGATGTTGTTGCCATAGGCATTTACTGCAGAAGTATCATCACAGTTTCAGAACAAAAAATGTGCACTGGAGCTGGTTTAAGATTGGCCCAGCCATTACTATCAACTGGTTCTAGTCTCTCAGTGGGTTGCAGCAGCTCTTTTTCGGGTATTCTTTGTTTCCCAGCCCACCTCCTTCCCCTTTCCCAGGCCTGCATTTTTCAAATATGAGTTCAGAGCAGGAACTTCAGTTGGGCTCATTCCAAAGGGGACTCAGGACACTCAGCTCTCTTTTCTAATTGCAGTCATGAGTACCTTAACCCAAACACCTACGTAAGGGGTCCTTCCAAAAGCAGGCAGAATGATTGTGTTCTCTGGATTTCTTGCTAGTACCACCTGTCTTTATCTTTGGTCCTGCAATACAAAATTGTGTCCCAGGGTCCAATGAAGGAAATTTATGGGTAATAAAGAACAAATCCTTTGAGACTTCTGTTAGTCATTCTATAGCATAACTTCAGCATGTGCTCAATTTCTCACTGTGGTCCTCTCTGGTAATCAAACAGCTGGCATTAAAATAAGACACAGGACTTGACTCTTCCTCCTTCCCCCTTTTGTTACCACAAGTCTGAGTTCCTCATCTAGAACAATGGTGTTGTTCTAGAGGGATGCTATGTGCATGGTATTGTGAAACAAAGGCAGACAGCACAACATCATCTGAAGGCAGCCTGAAGTGGAAGGAAGAGTAAAGTTTTCACTCTTGCCTCCAAGTGTTTGCAAGTAGAGTTTGTGGAACACGCAGCTCCTACTGCAGTCCCTTAGGATGACAGGATACAAAGTGCTGCCCAGCTCTCCTGTCATTTGGAGGTGTGTCATAGTTAGAGGGGCCAGGACCAGTTTATCATTATGTGGTTAGAAGCAAAAACTGTGTACTCTATACTCTGTATGTCATTGCTCACGGGCTGTTAACAAACAATCAGTAGCAGCTGCCCAGGACGCACCTTCACATCCAGTGGGAGGAGTCCTCTCTGTTAATGGGACCATCAATACCTTGCCCATGACTCATCGATTAGTTTAACGGACAGTCGAGGACCCCACCGTCTGACTCACAGGACATCAACCCGTTGTGAGATGCTCCATCCAGGGGGGAGGAGCTGAGTGCTGCCACCCAGAGATGGTCTGGGGCTCAGGTCAGCACCAGGGACCCTACCCAGCCAGATTTCCAGACCTGCCAGGACCTGCCTGTCGGTTCTTCTCCGGAGGATGGGAGCGCCAGACCCCTTTTCCATGGAACCCCTGCTTCAACAGGACCATCTCAGCGGGACTGCTAACCACCACGCCAGCCAGCAGCGTGGGGTTGTATGCGGACTCTGTTTCGGGGTGTTTCTTTGTACTGTTGCCTTTCTCTTGTTTTGTGTTTCTGACTTGAGTCTCTCGCTGTTTTACTTTTCAAACCATTACAAGGTGGCTGATCCCCAAGAAGTGACAGCAAGAAAGAGTTTGATGGCCCTAATGAAACCATAGGAATAGGATTATGCTCCACAGACACATGTGGTCTGGTAAGGGAGGGAGATTTTCACCTAGGAATGGCCCAGAAACCCATCACCAGGAACTGAGTGGGATTCATACCAACCAGTGATTTCAGCCCACTACCCAACATAAACCAGATGTCTTGAAATCTGATTATGCTTTGAAATTATGTCATCATGCTTACTTCACTAGCGTTTAAGCTCTAAGCATGCTGTAATTCATGAGATGCTTGTTTGAGGAAAAGGAGACACACCCTTTTCTATGGAGCTGATGTAAACCAGAAGAAATGATCTGCATGTGGCATTTACACTTCTCATGCACATGTGGCTGTGACCCCAATACTCAGAGCAAAATAAATTTTCTAGGCTTTCCTGAATCTAAATGTAGCAGTACAGAAGGCAAATTTAGGCCTTAAAAAGGACCTAACTATGCTTAATTGTGAGATAAACTCTTTCAAACACACCCAGGAAGGGAGATAATCTCTCATGTTTCAAAGAGTTGAACTGCTCTTTGAAAGAAGAGGACCTGAAAAAAAGTTCTAACCTTTGAGCTCTTTCCCACAAGATGGAAAGGTGTCAATACTGTATGCTAAACTTGTGACTCCCAGCAGCAAATTCTAGCCATGACACTGCCCATACCTGTGATGAGTACCACAAACTCTCTGTGTCCTTGTCCTGCCAATGGATGGCACTTCTCTGTGGTGCTTGTGTTGGTGCTTTGACCAGTCTTGTTAGTCATTCTGCAGCCTAACTCCAGCATATGCTCAACTTGTCACTGTGGTCCTCCAAACAACAGCTGGTCATAGCTTCTGATGGAGACTGCTTCACACATGTGACCAAGAAAGCTTTCCACCACTATTTAGACTCTATTTCCTTTTCCCCGTTCCCTCCTAGCATCAAACTAATCCAGCAATATCAACACCTTCTTGAACAACCTTTTAACAATCCTTCTAAAGGGAAGTGAAACCAGGAAGAAACACATTTCAATAAAGGCTGAATAGAAAAGCCAAAGGGGGATTTCAGTAATACTAGCTGTTTTAACTGGGAAGGGACCACCTTCACTATCCGTCGAGAGTTATTTCTCCTGTAGGCAGCCATATCTTGTAGGGCTTTATTTTGTACTGCCCTGCTTTGACTACCTTGCCCATTTTTCCAGCTGAACATGATGCATGTCGTGCAACAGCAGATACACACGGCCTAAAGTACTTACACAATCCAGTCCACTGCTAATATCAAGGAGAGATCGTTGGTCGGAAGTCCAATGGCCTCCAAGATGATAGCAATGGTGAGGACTCCTCCAGCTGGGACCCCGGCTGCACCCACACTGGACGCAGTAGCTGTGACTCTGTGAATCAATGTGCATACTTAGTTACCAGGAGCTCTGCAGAACTCCTGTTCGACACTTAGGTCACACATTTCCCTCACCTTGGAAATTGTAAACAAACTACAGCATTGGGGACAGAGAGCAACTGTTCCTCCAGGAAACCCTTTCTGGTCTGCAGATGCCAAGTACTGGGTACAGAGCACAGCTGTGCTCAGCACACACAACATCTACCAAGGCAAGGGTCCTCTGTTTAATATCATTAACGAGAGAGGTGATTCTGATGCTCTACTGTGCTCTGGTCAGACTTCACCTGGAATACTGCGTCCAGTTCTGGAGCACTCAGCAGAGGAAGGACATGGACCTGATGGAGCAGGTCCAGAGGAGGGCCATGAAAATGATCAGTGGGCTGATGCACCTCTGCTATGGTGACAGACTGAGGGAATTGGATATGTTCAGCCTGGAAAACAGAAGGTCCTGGGGAAACCTTATAGTGGCCTTCCAGCATCTGAGGGGGTCTACAAGAAAGCTGGGGATGGACTGTTTCCAAGGGCATACGGTGATAGGACGAGGGGCAATGGTTTTAAACTAGAGAAGGGTAGATTTAGACTGGATGTAAGGAAGAAGTTCTTTACTATGAGGGTAGTGGAACACTGGAACAGGTTGCCCAGGGAGGTAGTGGAGGACCCATCCCTAGAGATATTCAAGGTCAGGCTTGATGAGGCTCTGAGCAACCTGCTCTAGTTGAGGATGTCCCTGCTTACTGCAGGGGGGGTTCGACTAGATGACCTCTAGAGGTCAATTCCAACCCAAGGCATTCTATGATTTTCTTTTCAGAAAAAAGCCCAACAAACAGAAAAAAACAAGCAACAGAACTATATCTTGCTGCCATACTCATATATCCATTTCCAAGTCATGTAGCAGTTCAAATGTGCTGAATACATTGCATCATCTGGCCCCAGATAGTAAACTGCCATGCAGGGAACTGTCCCTTCTCTGCATCTTATTTGCATTCAAATGCAGACCCTAAATTAGGAGCTAGAAACATGTGGTACATGTACTATAGACATGGAGCACATGCCTTTCTGTGTACAGATGTCTATAATTGAGTTTTTCTTGGGCCTCAGGCCTGTGTCAACAAGTGATTCACTAAGAGTACCTGCAATTTGTCCATTTGCAAAGAAAATAATGCCCCAACCCTGCCTTAAATAAGCAAGCAATATACTGGAAATGCAGTAAGGAATAAAATAAAAACTGGTCAGGGAGGGTAAAAAAAACCCAGGAACCAGCCCTAGGTGGCATCTGGTGAATACAGCTATGGCTTCTCGGCACAGTAAGGGGATAGAACTCCTTGTAGGATCCTCACTTAAGGGGTTCTGAGGATGGAAACAAAGAGAATGGCACTTCATAGGATATGGGAGAATATTCCAAGAATGGGGGAAGAGTCCTAGAGAAGTAAGCAGAACTGAGGTGGTGGAGGGGATAAAGGAGCAAAGTAGTGAGGAGGTGAATGGTAATGGTTCTGACCTTGGAAGCCAGTGATATGATGGCAGGAAGAGCAGAAGGAGAAGCAGATCTTTTAGTATGAAACTCATACCTAAGAAAATCCTAAGACCTTCAAAATGGGAATAAGGGGTAGTTTTCTGTGCAGAGCAGCATGCCTCAATTGCCTAGCTTAAGGGTGAGTGAAGGGGGGATGAGTGAGATGCTTAAGGAAGGAGGACAATTTTGTGTGAGAAACAGCTTTAAACAGCTCAAAAGCTGTTTCAGAATTCAATTATCCCTCCCAGGTTCCACCTTTTATTAAATTGAGATTCTGGCAAATCTTGTAAAAGCTTGAAAGAGTCCATCCTTTAATCACCCTATAATTATGTTTCATAACAGCTTGCAAGCTTTAGGTCAGGGATGTGGAATGCAAACTGCTAGTTATTAACAGAAAGACCACAGGCTTGAACGTGTTTAGGGGCCAAAAGGATGTGGTTGCAATAGCAAGCAACTTACAGAATTGTGAAGATTTGCCCAGCATTGAGATTGACATTGTTCAGCTGAGCAATAAACACAGCTGCCATGCACTGAAAAATAGCAGCTCCATCCATGTTTACAGTCGCCCCGATAGGAAGGATAAACCTACTGATCCTCTTATCAACTCCATTGTTCTCCTCAATGCACTTGATCATTGATGGGAGAGTGGCTGAGCTAGAAACAAGAGAGGGAAAAAGAATCAAACACAAAGCGTATGAATGGAAAGCCATTGTCTCATGGCTTTCATGCTTCTAACATGCTGCAGACAGGGCTGTCAAGACAACGATGCCATTTTGTAGTCCCTCTCTGTCACGAGAGCAATGAGGGACACTCCTTGTTGGTCTTGAGCAGTGATATTTAATAATCTGCTTCCATCCAGAAATAGCTGATAAGGACTCTAATGTCCTAGCAGCAACAATTCACAGCTTAACATAGGATGCAGCCTGTGGAATGATAGTCTCAAACCACTTAAATACACCGACAGATGCCAATATAATCATAACAGATGCAACAGCAATCTCCATTGTTGTCATAATAGTACCTTCTCAAATGAACAGGTACTTAATAAAAAAATAAAAATCACCACTGCATTTGTTTTGCATTACAAATTAAATGGTTTTATTCATAAAACCTTTCCTACTACATGCAATTCATCTCCCATGACAGACACGGAGATGACCTGAAATTATCTTATATATCTAAGATATTTGATCAGCTGTTTGCCCCTTGACAAAAATGTAAATTACATACTTGACAGTTTGGTTATGATAAATAAAAGCTGATCAGGCCAGATCTTTGAAATAATAATGTTGAAGCCCTTTATACTAGCTAATAAATATGCTTTGCTCTTGCAAAACTCATCTAATCTTGTTCCAAATCCTTCTGAACTTGGAGAACTAAACTGCTCAGGACAAAGTCTGCCACTACTGACTCTCACTTTACTTAAAATTGAAAGGACAGCTGTCAGGATATTTAAGGCAAACACTTTCATCCTCCCCCCAAAATTCCATCTCAGCATCATGCTACAGTCCCAGTATCTTGAGGAATCATTTTCAACAGCTAATTACAGATATGTGCTGTGTGGGCAGGCTGCTGACAGCAGTGAGACGCTCTACACTCAAAAGTCTCTTTTTGCCCAGGAACAATATTCATACCTGAAACTCAACTTGTTTTGGTGCTGGGATATAATCAGTTTACAGTGACAGATATAACAATGCTATAATCCCCAAAATACAGAAACTCACCTGGAACAAGTGGCAAAAGCAGTGGCAAGTGGTGTGATAAGTCCTGAGAGAAAACTATATGGGTTTTGACGTGTGAATGCAAAATAAATAAGCGGCAGGATGATTCCTCCATGGATGAAGTGGCCCAGAATAGAGGCGAAGATGTATTTTCCCAGACTGGTCACCAGAAGCACAATATCTTCCATTTCCACAATCTTGCTTCCAACAAGGAACATAATGCCAATAGGTACATACCTGCAGAAAGAAATACTGCCTGTCATTAAGTACAAACAAAAGTCTCAAAAAACGTGCCATTTTCCATCCTGGAGATAACATTCTTCTCAAGAATATGCTGCTCCTTAATGGAGGGTAGTGCCTTACTCACCACACACTCAAGTGAAGCAAGTTTGGAAGACCTCGCTAACACTCTTGCTTGGTGGAAGGCAAGCTGTCAAACAGAAAAAGCCCTGTTCACCTAGACCCTCAAAAAGGAAGCAAGGGAGAGTGCTGAAGGGAAGCCAAGCAGGAAGCAGAAATAATGGCAGAAGTTATCAGGACAAGGTACCGGTGTGGAGTTTTAAGTCCATCAGGGAAGAAGGCTGGCAAAGAACTGAAGCTAAAGTCACTGCTGCAGGGACAGCAGGTGGTAGGAAAGAAAAAGGAGCAGAGAAAGAGGTGAAAGAGTAGGATCTTGAGCATGTGGTGACTACCAGCAGAAGTATGAAGTTAGGTCATTAAAATGGTAGACATACTGGGTGCCAAGATACTCGGTGTAAGAAAGAAAAAGCTGTGCTCATACCAGAGAGCTCAGCTAAGAGCTGCTGAAGCATATGCCAAAGACAGCAATTAATTCTGCTGCTTTCCTACAACAGACTAAGTTAAATGATCAGGCTTCCAGAACTTCCTTCAGGCCAGCAGCCATGTACACATACATTCCTATGCCTCCTATCTAGAAACATGTCATGCTGTAGGACACCAGCATTTGTTTGAAGTTTCTTTTTGTCGGGAACACTTGGAGCTGCTCCAGGGGAAGGGCCACCTATGGGACAAACCATATTGATGGTTCTAGTGCTACAGCTGGGAACAGCTCTGAAAAGACAGGACTGCCCTTGTGACCACAGCAGGACAGCTACTAAATGAACTGCAGGAATTGCTTCAAGCTCACTTCCTCTGAAGGTCTACTTGGGAGTCTATGCCTGGCTGAGGCTGTCCATGCTCTGTCCATTTCTGCTTTTCAGATTAAGAAATACTAAAATATCACTCAGCTCTCTAAAACCCTGCTCCAGGCACACGTGTGACTGCAAAAGATCTGTCTGCACATCTCAGGAATAATGCTTTTTTCTTCCACTCTTCCCTGCAATCCAGTGCTCATGTTGAGAGAAGCTTATCTGTGGAGTCAGGACAAACTTCAGAATGTTTGGTTAAGCATGCAAAGGACTGGAAAGCTGGGTAAGCATTAAGGTTGCCCAGATCACTCCCTTCTTCCCAGCCTGTCTCTGCCTCAGTGGTTCTGCAGCTCCTTTTTTCTGTGGAGAGCACCTCTTTATGTCCTCCCTTGGCCAAATCTCTAGGGTAGTGCTGCTGAACCTTCCCCACATAGAATTGGTGGTTGCTACAATGTAGTGCCTTTGAACTACATTTCTGAACACCCCGATTTAGCTGAGCTCCCAGTCCTGCACATGCTCTGCAAGGATGAACACTGGGTTCAGAACGAAGACTGGACCCCTTCCCCTTGAAGAGCAGGGATGGAGAGGAAGGAACTAAAAGTTGAGACCAAGTGCTGCTATACATGAGAAGGGATGTTGAACAGGAGTAGATATGAGTTCAAGCTGCTTTTTCTTTTGGCAGTATGATTTCACCCATTCCAAAGTATCCTTTGGCAAGCAAGTGCAGAGTGACAGATCTTTAATAAATACCAGGACTACACAACAGACTTAAGGAAGGAAAGAGAACAAGAAGGCTACAGTGCACTGCAGTGTTGAGTCAGCTGTGGTCTCAATAATCAACCAAGTAAAGGATTATATACCAACTGATTGGCTTGAAGTGTTAGCACCGTAATCAATACAAGAACTGCCTCCTATCAGTATTCAGTGCCCAAGGAATTATGCCCAAGAAAAAAAGATTTAAGCCGCTTTGAGATTGAATTTTTCAATCCCTCATGACAGTGACTAACAGAGATCTGCCTGTGTAAAATCAGGTGCCTTTCTACTTCTTGGAAGGAGGAAAATAGTAGGAATGAAAAATGACAAATGGAGAAAAAATACCTCTGCTACAGTAAGCTTATAGATTTTTCAGCTGCTTTGGAAAGGGAGTAAGAAATGTCCCACTGTTAATTTGTTACATAGCTAACAAATATTCATTATCCCTATAGAAAATATTCCTTATGAATGTTTTTATATTTGTGTATGAAGTATTAGTAACTGTTGGTTGCACAGGAGCAGCACAGGCTCATCCAGCTGCACAAGAAAAGTAATACTAGTCTGAGGCACAGATTCATCATACCTGACAGAAAACCTGGTCAGGGAGCTGGTCCTACTCCATCTCCAGTGACTTGAATTGTTATCTAGAGGTGCCTGCCTCCTCCAGTGCTCGTTTCTTGCCTAGTGAGAAAATTCAGCGCACTCCCGTTCCTAAAACACAGACTGGTTTTGGTGCCAAAAGCTTTGTGGGATTGGTCAGAGCAACATTCACACCATAAATGCATCTGGACTACAAGAAGTGAGTGAAATAATGGATTTGCTTATTAATAGGCAGGATACAACTAATCAATCTTAGGAAATACCTACTCTTAGGGAGGTGACATGAAAAAGAGAAGCATCTCTGGAAAGGAATCACAGGCAAGAAACAAACCACTGATCTCTGCTAGTAACAGTAGTTCCTGCTTCACTCAAAAACTTGAAAGATCTTAGAAGAGGAAAAGAGATTTAAAGATCCACAGTGGAAAGATGGGATTCTGTACACATGGACTCAGCAGGGTTTCTCTCAAACCAAAACCAGTGAGCTGGGCTATCTCCTGATCTCCTTGGATATCTTTCAGGTCAGTACAAGTAACCTTTTGACCAACAGAAAAATGAAGGCATTATGCTACAAGTATGATGAGTGCAAGTGCACTCCATGCACAAGCATCCCTGGCCTTCACATGATGCATCCCTCACTTTCTCACACCTCCTTGACCTGTTCAAGACCAATGTCTTTAGGCACCTGATGACAATTAGCCATGGGTTTTAGCTGCTTTGAAACAGAAAGTGTTCTTCCCACTAATCAATCAAAAAGGAGTCCTGGAGCGGATTTTTAAGCAACCTTCTGAAGTGTATGAGACTGGTATCTTAAGCTGTGTATGACTGCCTAATCACAGAGCACAATCAAGAAGAAAAGACCTCACTTTTCCTGTGATTGAGGGATCTCGTAGGAAAAAGCTGGAGCGATAGATAAATGGTGAGGTTCCTGAACTGAGCATAATATTGTATTTCATCTGTATCTGCAGTCACACACTTACCACATAATCCAAGAAACCAAGACCATAGTTGCCTCATTTAATGAATTAAAGAAGCGTATCAGATCTTCCCCTTCCTGGCCCAGCTTTTTCAGTGCTACTCCTAAAACCAGAGCGAACAGCACAAGTCCCAGGATATTCATCCCTTCAATCTCAGTACCAACAGGGATCTGTAGAGGCAAAACAAAAGAAGGCTCATGAGATGCAAGACTCATATAAAATCCAACAAAAGGGTCACCTCATTCTGTTGATGCATGATTGATCTGAAATCAGCAAGCAGAACCTATTTTGGGAAGGAAGAACCTATTTTGTTGAAGGGAACCCAAGAAGAATCTGGACAGAGTCCAGACATAAACCTCCCTAGCTATGAGCTGGCATAGATTCACTAGAGAAGGAAAGGGCCTGCCACTTCTTCCCCTCATGCCCCCCTCAATATGTTATGTGTGCTCTTAAGTGACCTGAACAGGGAACCTCCACAGTTTAACCAGGAAAAGATTCACTGCAGATACAAAAACAGCACAGGCACCAACCACACATGTGCAATTAAGACTGAAACTTTCCTCCCTGTTTCCCCACAAGGGAAGATGAGTGTCAGGGAGACTGCAAGTATAAGTGGCAGATACTGGTGATACTGACTCCCTAGCTCTGCTTACTGCACCAAGTATCTCTTGGCATCAGCACTATGAACACCTAAACAAATCCTACCTGCAAAATGCTTGAAGCACTCTGGCCCCGAACACACTCTTATTTCTTCTTATTTATTTTTTATATATATATATATATATCACTCTGGTAGGAATTTGCTCTCAGAAACTGCCAGCTCTAGCGTTTTAGTGCAGGATTTATACCAAGGTGAAAACCATGAGTAAACAACTGATGGTATGAAGCAGAAAGGGAGGAAGAGGGGCAAACTGTGAAAACTTACTGATTCGTCTACACCAGCCATGGAAATACAGCGAGAACAGAATACCTATTCCCTTTCTCAGAAGTCAGGAGGCTGATGGTAAAAACCAGGACCCACCTATTGACAACACATAGTCAGCTCTCCAGTCCGCTCTACTGGTTCTTCATGGTTATTTCTCAAAGAGAGCAGGAGCTTGTTTGCCAATGTAGTATCATATGAACTGAATGAGTGTTCCTGTGGCTATGTAAAAATACAATTATTTTGACAAGCTATTCCCTCCACATACTGATTGAACTGGTATTTTACCTTCAAGTATATTGCTAACTGGACTGTCTCTTAGTGGCAAGTGGAATCAAAGTACTGCAGGGAAGGGGATAAAATATAAATTATACACAAAAGCATACAGGTGAAACTACTGTTAACAGATGTGTTTAAAAACAATTAAGGTTTTAGCATTTTTTATTTGCTAGCTACAAAATAATTAGATAAAGGAGCTGCAATTTTTTATGGTACTTGCTTGTTCAGAGCTAACTTGTCAGTATATTTGATATCCGACTGAAAGAACTGAAAATATGGACAGGGTTCATTTAATACAAGAATATGAAAAGTTCAGATTGAAACAGAATTTTATCACGAGTCCAAACTTTTCCCACCCAAGACCCAAACCCAAACCAAACCCTAAGAACATTGAATGCTTGCTTTTGATTGTTTGGGTTTTTTTGTTTGTTTGTTTTGTTTTGTTTGTTTGGTGTGGGTTTTTGTTTTGTTTTGTTTTTTCCCCCATTCTCATTCTGAAAAAATAAGATATCAAACTTTGCTATGGAACAGAAATTCAGTGTTTCAAACTGCTAAAAGTGCCCAGCATCCTGACTTGGATGTTACTGGGAGGGAATTTCATTGTACTACTTTATGCTGGTGTTTTGCAAAGCATCTCTGCCCTTTAAACTCCTTCTACCAGAGACCTGCTTCATAACACATTAAATGCAGCAGTGTGAGACTGAAGCCCAGAATCCCGCTACTGATTGGGCTTCTCAAAGATCTCATCTCAGGAACAAGGCAGAAGCCCTGAATCTGCAAGAGGATTGTTCAGCTTCCCACCAGCTGCACATGGGTCACAGAGCAGGACAAAGTTTGGAAGGCACACCGAATAACCAGGGCTGGAGCTCCTAGTGCTTCATTTGGAAGGTCACTTCCCTGACTGGTGAAGCCCAGGGCTCTTCTATGTCATTCAATGCCCACAAGCATCAGCTGCTGCACCTTCTTCAGAGCCATGGGTGACAAAGACTTGATAAATTTTCTTCTTGGGAAGCTAGAGGATGGCAAGAGATAGTAGTGTTTCTGGTTAGCTACAGCCAGCAGACAGGTGTCTTCTCACCTTTTATCTTAACCTTCACAGAGGCCTATTGTATATAAATTAGCCATTTCTCCTCAAGCTTCCCTACACCTCTCCAGAATGACAATACATGGAGGGTTCAGTCTTCTTTCACCCTTGGAGATGTGTCTCTCCACCTTGCTCCTGGCATTGCAATCACTGCTGCTGCTGCTGTTCTCTAAGTGCCCATACTTCTGATTTGGGGACCACCGAGTTCTTGGTGACCTGAGGGAGGACTCTGTGCACAGCCAACAAAAACTTCTTAGCTGTCATCCTGACATCCTTCTCAGGTCTTGCTCTCCCCCTTTCTCCCTGTTGAGCCCATTTCTTTACAATGCACAACATTCAGCATTGCCTCCCATTGCCACAGATGTAAGCAGAACTATAGAGTAGTAAAATAATACCAGAAATCATTCCCTGCAAATAGAGGACACAATGTGCAGTGTTCAGGGAATTTCACCTCCTTGCAGCACAATATGGAAAGAGTCCAGCAGTAAATCCTCAGCAGAAGATCCTCTCAAACCCAGACTCTAAAACTGGCATATGCTGAACAGCCTTTTTGTACTCTAACAGAAGACTGCATCACCCCAAAGGAGCTGCCAAACCAAGCAGCCTTGTGGACACCAAACAAAAACAGCTTTAATGAGAACTTGGTTCCTGGATGAACTATGGGACATGCTATTGTTTGCTTGAAATTATGTGTTCTGGTAGGAAGATTCATGGAACTCTTCTGGACCTTGAATCTCTCTGAAGATCCTATTGTTTTTTAGTTCTTGAAAGAAAATGCTTATCAAGGAAACGACTGCTGACATTGAACTGTCCCAGTAGTAGGTGACTAAAAGAAAAATGCAGCCATTCACAAACACCAGTTTATGTATTTTTGCTGCTGCCACAGAGGAACTCAGAGTCCCATAGAGCTTCACTGTGCTGCAGATGGGCAAACAAGATAGCTCATGCCCCAGGAAGCCTTGCTGCCAAAGCGACAGAGAGGATGCAGACATAAAAGCTAATAAACATAAGGGGAGCATGTGAAACAACACAAAGGACATGGCTGAGCAGATATCTACGTGCCCCACTATTCATATCATAAGCAAGAGAAGACAGGGCCTATTAACCAGTGGTGGGGAAAAAATAGAATCAATGGAAAGATTTGCTCTATGCTATTCATATGGAAAGTAGAATCAAATATTCTGCTGCTGAAATAAAACATTAGAGAACAGTATTATCTTGTTTCCCTGGAGCCCAATTTCTATCACTACGATACTTTTACTACACATTATCCAAAAATCATGCTCTTCCTGTCCAAACTTATCCATAAACATTTATCCATAAATAATATGGTCAGGCTGGTACTGAAACTGAGCTAACATAACGAAGATGATAATTTCTTCCCTAGAGACAGTAGGGCATCTTCTGGAATTAAAGAAGCTCATCTCTGGTTTCACTCCAACAACTTAAGAAAACTTTTGAAAAACTAATTGCAGAAATAACCTTTACATCATAACCACTGGCAAAATCAAGCACAGTGACAATTTCAGAATATTTTTCCTGATACTGCATCAAACAGAAGTCTGTTAAGTTGGAAAAGAAAAGAAGAAAACTGAAAAAGAATCTCACATTTTAAATTGCCAAAAATGCATTCTCATCTCATGTGGAAGAGTGATGGTTTTGAGAGAGCATTAAAAAAAGCACTTGACATCCAAGCCTATGTCAAATGGATACAACTGGCCCTAATCAGGCATGGTTGCCAAGAAGCCTTGAAGATGAATAAGAAGACTCTAACCTTTCATTTACCTCTGCCTAAATGAAGAATAACTCTACACTCTGTAAGCAAACACATCTAAGGCCTCATTGTTAGAGCCTTTCATACTGAACTTGCATTTTAGCAGCACAAGGCTGCACAGGCATGTACTGCCTGAGGATATAATGGCATGAGAAGGGAAAGTGCTTTTTTGGGATGCATGTTCATGTCAGCTGGGGGGTGTGCAGATCTGGGCTGATGTGATCTTAAACAGTCTTGGGCAGAGACAGATGCGGCTGCCTTTTCCCCCGGTGAAACCACTCACTGTTGCAATAGCAGGCTTTTAAGCAAGGTCTGACTTTTCCCCTGCTTGGCTCTTGTGCCATCCAAGTCACCTGTCACCCTGCTCCTGGTGGGGCTGGTGAAAGTTCATCCTGTCAGCTGAAAACAAGAGTTCAGAAGCACACCATTCCGCATTGCCTGCTCACGCACCATGCATGGTGAGGAGAAGGTAACGAGGCCAGTTCTTCCTGAACTCATGGATATGCTTCAGCATTCCTCCAGATACGTGTAAACTGCTTTTTCCTCAATGGTTTTACAAACTGGTGAGCAAACCCCAGCTGAGCCCTTCCATGACAAATACAAACATTATGTTTCTTGCCCTATAGGCATCCAGATCATATTAAAAATACAGTAACCCAACATCTGATACTGATCTCAGATATTCAGAATAAGCCTGAGAAACAGAAAATAATCATATCCAGTCTCAGACCTCTCTCCCCAAAATCCCATGAAAGCATACAAGATACTTCATTTGGAGTGAGGTGACATCACAGGTTGGGTCTCACAGTGTGCTGCCTGTAAGACAATGGTAATTATTGCTGGACTTGCAATATGTTAGCTCTGGACAATTAAAAAAAAAA